>JARVZY010011175.1:0-54000 GCA_030686995.1 Artemisia argyi | reverse complement strand
CCTTTTTATTTATCTCAATTTGTATTCCTTTCTCACCTCCAAAACTCTCTATTTTCCTCTTCATCTCAGTGGTTTCACTTGAAGCAAAAAAAAAAAAAAAAAAAAAAAAAAAAGCTAGGGTTAGAAATGGAATTCATCCTTTGTCCCTTTTATCTCATATCAGATCTAAAAAAAAAATACCACCACGGGCACCGGCCACCAACTGAACCCTCAATCATGAACGCCTGATGATATATGATAAAAGTTGGTTTCACTACCTCTTCTCTTTATATATGGTCGTGTTTGATCTATAGGCGTCCAACTTTTTCGAGATATAAGCGGCGGTGTCGATGAAGGAAAAATATTACTTTACCAGATCCGTGGGTTGCAACTTGTTTCTTGTTTTTTGTTGGTTAGTTGATGATGTGGGTTATTGTTGTGGTTTAACCAACAACCAAATCACGATGCTTGTGATGATTATCAAAAGGGATTGTTTGCATTTTACCATTTTCACAGCAAGGAAAAATTATATATCAAACAAATGTTTTTTATTTCAAAAAAAAAATAAATAATAAATAACAAATAATAATCTATACTACTATATAATGTATTTGGGACTATTCTATAATTAGAAAGGCTTAAAAATTCAGACTTTTACTTACTAATTATGGAAACAACCACCCCTAACAATCACCCCCAACAATTTATAACCACTTCAACAACCACCCCAAACAATTTATAACCACCTCAACAACCACCCCCAACAACCACTTTCCACCACCTCACCTCCCTCCTCTTTCACCCCAACAATCCGCCCCGCATCGCGCGGGCACCTTTCTAGTAATAAAACAACTGATGTATGTAAGTGAGGCCGATGATATATGATAAAAGTTGTATATTTCAGCCAAGACAGGCAATTGAAGTTGAGAAGAATATTCACTTTTTCACGCAGGTTTGAATCAACCATCATAGGATCATTCGTAGGAGCGTTCACAATGCTGCTTTGTGAGCCAGTTGCTGTTTCTGGTGTGTTTCAACCATCACCCAAATCATGTGTAGGGAAGTTGGCAACAATGTTTGGTGACTCCATGTTTGTTATAAAAATGATATGATTAGTAGGTTTTATGCTTGCTGATTTGGAATGGGTTTTATAGTACATCATATTGGTACTATAAATACCTTTCAAAAAAAAATATTGGTACTATAAATGTTAGCTGTTACGATTGGATGGAGGGAGTAAAGAAAATAGAAAAGTCAATGGTGTAAATGGTGGTGTAAATGGGTTGTTACAAGACTTGGCTGTTACAAGTGAATGTATTGATTTATTGATTTAAACTTGCAATTGTTATGTTACAAGTTTGTGCTGTTACTTTTATATTTATGAAGATTGTAATGAAGATTGTGATGAAAGCTATAGATAAAACATGGCTTTTAAAGTCATAAAGTCTACGTATTCACCATTGGTCAATTTTCTATTAGTCATAAATTTAATCATAAATAAATTCCGTTAACATCTATCTATAAAATGTATTGACTAATACTATTGTAAATAACATTTACTAAATAACTTGTTATTTCTTATTTGGGAAATGTTTTTGGTCTTAAAAATTTTAAGACTTCCTCATTTAGAAGTCCTAAATACATTAGTATGTAGTATAGATATATATATATGGTTGCAAAAATCGTGAATCGGTTGTCGGGCGGTCGACCACCTTGTAGCTTGTAATCGGTCTAGGCGGGATTAATCGGATTGGCAATACTGACAAATTTTGGTTATTTCCTGCAAGTTTTGAGTATTTTCGCTGAGTTTTAGGTATTTCTGCCAAGGTATTTTCTAAAAAAAACAACTTGTAATAGACTTAAACAGTTACTATAACTGATTAAATTAAGTTTACAGTGAGTTTTGGGTACTTCCAGAAAGATTTATAGGTTGCCGAAAAGTTTGACCACCATTAACCGTCGTTGACCATGGTTTACCTATGTGTTTGACCCAGTTACATAAATCGGCAAGGTCGGTGGCCTTGTAGCACCTAATCGGTGATTAATCGGCCTTGTAGACCTTTTTTTGCAACATTATATATATATATATATATATATATATATATATATATATATATATATATATATATATATATATATATATATATTGAAAAAGTAACAACAATTTTTTTTGTCTTCTTCCTAATTTCATAAGCACCAGTTAACTGGCTCAAAGTGGGAGGGAGGGGGTATTGTGACGTGAGGATGGCGGCGCCAAAACAAATGCCATGTCGGATTTGGCGTAAGTTTAAGCCACGATACTGTATGCCAACATGATGGATCATGTCCTCTCACATACAAAACAGTGAGGTCTACTGTGAGACTCAATATTTCTTTTATTTGTGAAGAAATATGACCTATAATGTTCATTCTAACTAGAAAGGATAATCTTCTATAGAAGCACATGTCACTAAGAGCATAAGGTAAGTTAACGCAACCTCACGTTAAACCTGCCACATCAGCGTGTTAACCTTGCATTAACATAACGAGCGTCGGCGTTATTCCGGCGTTAGGCAGCGAGTTAGTGAATTAACGTCGCGTTAAAAGGTGATTCTTTCTTTTTCTTTTATTTTTTTTCTTTTTAAATGGGTTTTGGTGTGTGTTTATAATGTGTGTTTCGTGTATGTTTATAGTGTGTGTTGCAGGTGTGTGTGTGTTTGAGGTAGAAGATAAGTGTTAGTTTTTTTTTTTACCCGTGCATGGACAATTTGGAGCATGGACAAATTCGAACTGGATAGTATTTTTTTTACCTGAGCCTAGCCTAATTTTGAGATTTTTTTTTCAACTATTATTATAAGTGTATATTAATTTAATTAGTAAAAATTTTAGTTTGTTAAAAAATAATATATATATATATATATATATATATATATATATATATATATATATATATATATATATATATATATATATATAAAAAGTGGGGCCCAAAAAGTTAAGATGAGTTAAGTTAACAGGTGTTTTTTGGTGAGTTATTGTGAAAAGGTTAAAGCTGATATAGCACTGACATGACGCTGAGTTATTGAATAACTCACGTTAAAACACCTATTGCTCTAAGTTGAACTTATTAGCTTGTCATTTCATAGTACATTTTGGTCTATAAAAACTACTACGTAGAAGGTTTTCCTATCATAAATAAACTAGGTGTTTTGAGGTCCCAAAAGTACAACTACATACAAGTAGTACTAGGAGAATATGCCCTCCCCACATCTCTTTACTCACCACTCATCTGGAAAGCTATAATCCATATAAAAGAGATAAAGGAATAATCATATCATTTTTGTAAGGATTGTGCTGTACATTCTTATACTCTTCAAATTTAGAGGAGCAAGACATCATATCATTTGTCAAAGCTGTCGATCACATAGTTGATGATAGCAACACGCTTGTCATTGAGTAAAATATCTGTAAAGTATCAACTGATTACAAAACTATATGTATTAGAGCAGATATGCAATTTGCATCTGTAAAGGATTTCTAATTAAAACATGCTTAGTTCTCAAAGACCGGAAAGTGACCTGATAACGGTCATAAACTAACCATTCTCACTACTTGCACGACATGATATTTCACCTCATTTAGTTTTTGTTCACATATATTATGCAGAGTTTATGAAAAAGTTTTAAAATGATACAAATGTTTATACAGAGTATTTCATTTCAATCACAGTAAACATTCATTTCATGTCTATTTGTAAAGAAAAATCATAATTTTTGAACCTTTTTATAATTTCAATACATTTAATGCATGGATTATATAAAACATTTTATTAAGTTATAAAGGTTTATACTAATACTAATGTAGGTTTATAATATCAAAATGTTTAAAAATAATTGATGTCTCATTTTATAAACTTTTCTAAAAGATCTATCGTAATGAATGCTCTTAACAATCATATATAAATAAATTTGAGGTAACTTCAAAAATGGTCCCTGTGGTCACCCGGGTTTAACGGAAATGGTCCCTATACTTTTTTTTTAACGGAAATGGTCCCTGTGGTTACGACCCATAACGGATTTGGTCCCTTGACCAAATTTTCTGTCTGTTTGACCGTTAAATTCAAAAACTCGAGGAAGTTGATTATGAGGATATGGACACTGGGAGTGAATCTGAGAATGAAGGGACCAAATCCGTTATGGGTCAAACAGACAGAAAATTTGGTCAAGGGACCAAATCCGTTATGGGTCGTAACCACAGGGACCATTTCCTTTAAACCCGGGTGACCACAGGGACCATTTTTGAAGTTACCTCAATAAATTTAATATAGATCTAGTATATTTATATCAATTATTCTAATTCTTTAAAGAGAAAAACCTTCATAACAACTAATCACTACCTATCTTTTATGTCTCACCCTAATTCGTGGTCCTCTTGGCAACATGGATGTCATCATTCTCCATATTTACACAAAATTAAATAAATCAAAGATTCTCACTTAATTATATCAAATTTCCTTCACAAGCAAAAAACAATCAAAATAACTCATTATAATAACCCACTCAATAAATTAACCCAAAAAAAAAAAATCCAAAACACAACATCTAGATCTTGCCATACTACAGAAGCTTCACCTCTTTCACACACAAACACAAACAAAAAGAAAAACACAAAACACAAAATTTAATGTTTTTGTGACAGAAATACCATGATACTAAATTACTAACACCATGAAACCTTATACGATAACAATCTTTGTCATCTTGACATTCTTTACAGCCACCACAGCCACCATAACTACCACTCACCGGAGAATACTCCACCAGCCATTATTCCCGGCAACACCATCACCGCCGCCACAACCACCATCACCACCATCATCACCAACCACCACCGACAACCCATTCTTCCACTCAAACCCTGATGACCCAAACGCACCATCACCACCACAACAACCACCGTCACAACCATCCACCACCACCACGACTAACTCCACTCACCCCATAGCCCCACAACCAGCTAACAAACCAGCTAAAAAAATAGCAGTAGTAATATCAGTCGGAATAGTGACGCTTGGTATGCTGTCAGCATTAGCTTTTTTTATATACCGACATAAAACAAGACAACAAAACGACACGACGAAACTTGTACGAGGTAACAGTTTTCATGAAACATCATCTAACAACAACAACTTACCGCCGTCAAATTTCTTATATATAGGTACAGTTGAACCACCTCGGACTGAATCTTTGTCGGATAACAACACTGCTACTTCTGTTAGTGTTAGTTCTCCTTATAGTAAGTTACATAGTATTAAAAGATCATCTCATGATCGGTATAGACCTAGTCCCGAGTTACAACCACTTCCACCGTTGAAAAAAGCACAACAACCTACACAACAACCTACCCATACGTCAGACATGACGTCATCATCTGATGATGATTTAGAAGAAGTTGAACAGGAGACTAATGAGTTTTATACACCACATGGTTCTACTGCTAGTACTACTGCTAGCACAGATGATGGGTATTCTCTGTTTAGTATAAATGCTACGCGTAAGATAAATTCGAGTTACATGTCTCATTCGAAACGAACGAGTCCAAAGTCGAGGCTTTCGGTTTCGAGTTCTCCGGATACTCAATCTGATCATCAGCATTCTCCTGTGGTGAAAAGTGGGAACAGGAGGGCTAAATTTGGTGGGCCACCGCCTGCTCCTGATATGACACGGTTGAATCTTGGTAGGAAGCCGCCTCAGCCGCCTCCGTTGCCTCCGGTGTTGCTGACGCCAACAGAGAAGGGTGGTGCGGCTTCTTCGATTAAGGGTTCAAAGTCAATGAGTCCTGGTGGTGCTAAAGTGATTCCAAAGATTGTTAAAACATTGTCTTTGCCAGATGGGAAGAATGATGATCTTGAAGGTGGTGATTCGAAGCCGAAGCTGAGGCCGTTACATTGGGATAAAGTGAGGGCTACTTCGGATAGAGCTACCGTTTGGGACCAGCTGAAATCGAGTTCGTTTCAGTAAGTGTGTGAAATTGATTAAATTGTGTGATTGTGGGATGTTAAAGATTGGATTTTGGATGTTTAATTTTGTTTGATTTTGTAGATTGAATGAGGATGTAATGGAGTCTCTTTTTGGATGTGATTCGGGTGGTTCTGGGAAGAAAGAAGATGGTCGGAAACCAAGTGTAGGTCCTGTTATTCGGGAGAATAGCGTGTTGGATCCGAAGAAGTCGCAGAATATAGCAATACTTTTGAGAGCATTAAATGTGACACAGGAAGAAGTATCAAAAGCACTTCTAGATGGTAAATTTCGACTCAAAGCCTTTACTTTGCATATTAGAAACAACTATTAGGCAAAACTTAAAAAGAAAAATGGCTAGCAAAATGTTCACAAATAACAATAAATTGAGTAATGTGGTTTAGTGGAAAAGATCTTGTGTGGTACATGGATTTCTAACTATGAATGTTTAAACCAGAATCCTTAAATATGAAGTTACAATTGGGTCAGCCAGTACATAATTATTGCCCTTAGCTCTATGGCAGTTACTTGTTCTTTTGCAATTCTACTTTGGGTTGTGCTGCCAAGTGTCAGTCCAGGTCAAAATCCATTTGGGTTGTCAGCAATTCCAAGTCACATTTAACAGAAACTGTAAAGATATGTCATTCATCACTTAATACATCTGCATCTTAGGCCGTTTGTTTTCGGTGGAACAGGAAATGGAGACAATTTGGGTGCTGAACTCCTGGAAACACTTGTAAAGATGGCTCCAACAAAAGAGGAAGAGATAAAACTACGAGATTACAGAGGTGATATATCAACATTAGGGTCTGCAGAAAGATTCTTGAAGGCAATACTTGATATCCCATTCGCATTCAAAAGAGCCGAAGCCATGCTTTACCGAGCAAACTTTGAAAATGAAATAATATTCTTGAGGTCTTCTTTTCAGACATTAGAGGTACTTTTTTTAAATCATTCAACAAAGTAAAAAACTGGAATTTGTAGCTGATTTTATATGTATTTTATCTCAGTCAGCAAGTGAAGAACTAAAGAACAGCCGGTTATTCCTAAAGCTTCTTGAAGCTGTTTTACAAACAGGAAATCGCATGAATGTTGGCACGAATCGTGGTGAGGCCAAAGCATTCAAACTAGACACTCTCCTAAAATTAGTGGATGTAAAAGGAACAGATGGAAAAACAACCTTACTTCATTTCGTGGTTCAAGAAATCATCAGATCAGAAAGTACAGATTCTAATACCAAAACCGAACCGTATCCAACATTCAGTGAAGGTACTTTTAAGAAACAAGGACTACAAATAGTCAGTGGGCTAAGCCGAGAATTAAGTCATGTCAAGAAAGCAGCAGGAATGGATTCGGATGTCTTACGTGGTTACGTGTCAAAACTTGAAACAGGGTTGCAGAAAATTCGATCAGAAGGTCACGAGACCTCAGAAACGCAAGGAAACTTTTACGGGTCAATGAGAGTGTTCTTTAAAGAAGCGGAAATAGAACTTGCAAAGATCAAGATTGATGAAAAGAAGGCGTTGACATCTGTGAAAGAGGTAACCGAGTATTTCCATGGTGATAACGCAAAAGAGGGAGCATACCCTCTAAGAATCTTTACGATTGTAAGAGATTTTTTGGGCATATTGGATAATGTATGCAAGGAGGTTGGACAAATGCAGGACAGAATAATGGTGGGTTCTGCAAGATCCTTTAGGGTTCCTACCAGCGCACCTTTACCACTTGTGACTAGATACAACACCCGTCATAGTAGCAGTTCTGAGGAAGAAAGCTCGTACTCATCTCCAAGAGACCGATAAGATTGGGACAGGAAATTCATCTTACATGTACAAAAATAAGATTACATTCTTATTTTACACTTGATCAAAGTGGATATCCGAAAACTGTTACCAAATCTACTTGCAGAAGGTATCGGGAGGTCTAAAACTTGGGATTTCGTTGATCTTGGAATGAGGTATAGATTACAAATATATATATTCGACTTAGTCTTTTTTGTTTACATACAACACTACAAGGACAGTATTTATTGAGAGTATCATGTTTTAGTTTGAATTTTAGATCGATTATTTCATTTAAAGGCAAATTCTTTTATGTTTTCTGTTTCTTGATTTTCTTATAGGAGTGACAAAATTTTGAATAATTTCTTATATGATCCACCAAACAACTACACATCACAGATGTTGGTGATAATTATTCGATTTAGATTCATATGTCTTCAAGTCGAGTAAACCACTATCTTTGACTTTTACAGCTTTTAACGTTAGTGCTTGAGAAGCATACTTGAAGCTATGTTACTATACTAAGGACATGTAATAATGTCACACATACAAATATACAATGCAGTCTTGGGCCCTGCCATAAGTTTAGCACTCACACCAGATAACAAAAAAAAATCATAATAAGTCACGTTAGGAACCTGTGTCAAAAGGATTGTTTTAGGGCCCCCATTTATATGTCATCAAGTGTATGTTGTTTACTTATCTGAGAGAACCATTATGCACACTCAGGACGTAGGCCAGCTTTACAAGTAGAAATCAGACACACTATCTCTGTTGAGGACTGATTAGGCTTAATTCAGAGCCCAAATTTCGTTCCATATCAATACAGATTTCAAAGGTCATCTGAGGACCGCGCCTGGTCCATAAAAGGTATACCGGTTAGGCTATTTTTGTGGTCAAATAGTCATGTACATCTCTTTTGATTTAAACTGCTTAGGATGTGATTAAGTCGAAATTGTTCTCCCTGGTGTCTTGCTATTTGCTGATGCTGCTTTATACTATTTTTAATAGTATTGAGTATTGATTCTATCATACCAAGAGAACCACATTTAGGTGACACTCATTTCATTAGATTTATCAACCAAATCTAATCTTCCATTAGATTTATCAACCAAACACAAACTAAGATTTACAGTTGGCTTGATAAGATCATATACTATTAGTCTATTACTAACCATAATTGGATTTTAGTACAATGAACTGAAATAAAGCTGACCTTCCAATGTTCACCAACTACATATATGTAAAGTACAAACTTCACATTGAAGAAAGGGGCTACGGTGTAGTCTAAAGTTCAAAGTTCTGAATGCTTTAGTAAAAGAGGACACTAAAAGTGACCTTTAACAATGGAGGGATAGATAGATGAGTGTAAGAAGGAACTCCTAATGCTGAGGCATCTTATCTTACAAAATATTCTGTTTCAGTTCTTTTTATTGTAGTGTTAGTAAGACAGGGAATCACACCTAAAACGGTTCAAAATAATCGTAATTCAAAACCATGTATTCAAACCTTGGACGAAATTTGCTATCTAAAACAAGTTTTAATGACTTCAACAAGCTTCGCCAAACATCGGATCTATAGTTCCTGAGATATCATGGTTAGTGAAAAGCTTCAGAAGATTACAACCATGCTGTGTTAGATGCTTTGGGGGGTTCAGCTTGTAGTATACGACTCAATAGACTGGTTTGTTTAGAAGACAATACATTGTTAAATAGTAATTCTTGTATCCAATCTTTAGCTCAACCACATGCAGAAGAACTTGGGAATCGACTTTGTTTAGGACACAATATACACTTTAACATGACAACCTTAAACTCTTGGTTCATTAAAAAATGTGATTACATTATCGACGAGACTCTTAACTGATAAACCATTTTATGCAGAATCGTCTCTAACTGATCAACCAAATTATGCAGGAAATATTAACGCGAAATTGGAATTATAAGTGAAAGAAACTTTACAGGATAATCTTGTTCAATATCAAATAAAAATAACATAATTTTAAGTACTAAGTAAGCAAATTGGAAAAGTACTTTAACTGAAGAACCACAATATTAGCTCAAAACTCTTGTACACGGAGATTCACCATCAGGATACTAGACTTTAACTAAATGTGGCCCGAAACCCCCTAAAATAAAAGTAATGTCCGTTATCTCTCAAACCACTCACAATTTTCTTTAAGGTTGTAGTAAGATCCCAGATTTTAATTTCATCTACTCGTCTACTGGATAGCTTAACAGAAAAGAATCAAGTGGTACCTGTTCAAGAATGCTATTTAGATTAATACCTTGATCAAAAGAATAAGCTTCTCAACCTAATGAAGATAAGATAACTCATCTAGCTGATGGAAACTCAAACTGGGATCATCTTCAAGATCACTGCAATCGGCATGCTCAAAAATCCAGTCAAAATGCTATAGTACCATTGCATCATTGTTAGTGGATGTGTATTCGCAAAGGTACCCAGAAACTCGATTATTATGACCTGGAAAACCATAGTTGCACCAAGAACGCTTACAAACACGTTGTTATTCCATATCCCCTTTAACACATCTATTTTCTCCATTTCTCTGGAGTTAACCTCGTTGAAAAGCTGAAACGATTTAGCACAAAGATATAAGCATATGGTTATCTAAATATCACATATTAACGACCTCTTTTAAGTTACCTGACAGAAGACAAAAGAGTTGAATATTAGCGTGTTAAGGATCAAATCAGAATCGTCTCCACAAAGGCCATAAAAAGATTTCCCTTTAGCCTGAAGTAGCCATATAACAACGAACTGGTACAAAGACTGTCCAAAGATGTTCCTCCACATAACGTTGCTTATGAAATTCCCTTGCCTTCCAACTGGGGTCCTCTTCATTAACGCATCATTTGGAGGCTCGGTGGCTAGTGCGAGTGCTCCCAATGTATCCATGATCATGTTAACCCACAGCAGCTGAACAGCCGTGAGGGGAGTGCTTCCTAAAATAGTAACAAATAAACACAATTGAGCAAGCGATAAAACTACTTTAAGACGGATTTCAATTCAAGTGGTTTTACCTGTTAAACAAGCTGAGGTGAAGTTCACCATTAAAGCAACAATGTTGACAGTTAACTGAAACTGTACAAATTTTTGTATGTTAACGTAGACTGATCGTCCCCATTTGGCAACAGTCACAATTGTTGAGAAATTATCATCCAGAATTATAACATCTGCACTCTCTTTGGCTACCTGAAGAATGAAGATACATTAGAACTACAGATTTTACATCTAATTTGTAAAACCATGGTATAACGTCATTAATTCACCTCAGTTCCAGCAATGCCCATAGCAAGCCCGATATCTGCTTCATGAAGTGCTGGTGCATCATTTGTTCCATCACCCGTTACTGCCACAACCTCACCAAAAGTAGTCCTCAAGTGTTTTACCAGTGTATGTTTATCTAGAGGTGAAGATCGAGCCATCACCTATACGAAGTAAGAATATAAATTAGGTTAGGCTAATATCTTATCAAATACTGTCACTAGCCAACATATGCCATAATACAAACCTGAATCTTAGGGATGAGATCATATAATTCATCCAGACTCTTCTCACGAAAATCTGGACCTTCAATTGCTATACCATCATCTCTAAGTATACCACATTCTTTAGCTATAGCTTTTGCAGTATTTATATTGTCACCTGTAACCATACGAACGGTTATACCAGCTGATCTACAAAGAGCAACTGACTCCTTGACACCTGGACGAACAGGATCTTTAATACCCACAATTCCGATACAAGTATAGCCCGAGGATGGAATAGGAGTATCAGCTGACATATTCTTATCCAAATCTATGTAAGCAAGACATAGAGTTCTAAGAGCTTCACCAGCAAATTCATCAATTGTACTTTTTAAATGACCAAGCGATCCTTCTTTAAGGTTAACAATTTCACCATCTGCATTAATCACCTTGTCACATGCATCCAATATTATTTCTGAAGCACCTTTACAATGAGCTCTAACACTTCCATCCGGAAGCTTCAACACCACCCCCATTCGTTTTTTTGATGAGTTGAATGGCTCAACTCTAAGAACAGAAGATGACTCACGCTCGGCGTGAAAATCACCACCAAGTGATAACCCGAATTCCAATATCGCGGCTTCCGTTGGTGATCCTAGTATTTCACGCTTCCCTTGTTTGTTGTTCACTACTTCGCCACCTGTGTTAGTGAATATTGATTCTAGAAGAATTTTAAATGCCTTATCTGGGATGTCGGGTTTTTCTTGTTTGCTAACATCTTTGATGTTTAAACAAATGCATGACTTGACAACAGTCATTTTATTGGTTGTTAATGTACCGGTTTTATCGCTGCATATACTTGTTGCTGACCCCATAGTCTCACAAGCGGCAAGATGGCGAACAAGTGCTTTGTCGTTCATCATTTTTTTCATAGCGAATGCAAGACTCAAGGTGACAGCAAGAGGAAGACCCTCAGGAACCGCAACAACAACAATAGTAACAGCAATAGCAAAATATTCCAATAGCTCTAAAGCATCATCACCAGACCAACTCCACTGAGATCCTACTTGAATCTTACGAGTAAGCAATTTTTGAACCAGAACTGCAAAAGTCACTATAGCAAAGAATAGCCCTATTTTTCCAATTATAGTTGCGACTCCGTTTAGTTTAACCTGGAGTGGTGTTTCATCATCTCCCCCTTCACTAAGAGTCGCCATTAGTTTTCCCCATTGAGTTCTCATCCCAACTGTCGTAACCAACATTTTGCATGAACCATCTTGGACTTTAGTACCAGACATTAACCAAGGGTTATCTGCACTTACCATAACTGGTTCACTCTCTCCAGTCAAACTTGATTCATCGATAGAGACTGCAAAACCTGAAAGGAAAAGACCATCTGCAGGGACTTGATCGCCTATAGCAAGATGTACAATATCACCAGGAAGTAGCTCATATATAGACAACTTTTGCCTATACCCGCTCCTTGTAACTTGTATTGATATCTTTTTCTTCTCTTTGTCAAGATCCCGAAACTGTAAAGATTGGCGATAATCACTTGTTGCAGTTACAAATACTACCAACAAAATACTGGCAACAATCCCAAGACCATCGTGAGCTCCTCTAGGCCATCCTTCTGTTGCAATGCCTACAGCCAAAGAAACAAAAGCACACATTGCGAGTATCATAAGTGTCATATCATGAAGTGCTTCCCATACAAACACCCAAAAGCTTCGTTGGGGGCTTTCAGCAAACTTGTTGACTCCATAGATTTCTTGTCTGCTAGCTAATCCTTCGTTATCAATTGAAAGGCCGTTGGTGGTTGATGTGTTGAGCTTTTCTGCAAGGCCTTCGACTCCACCATGAAATTTTAGCTTTTTGAGGTCGTGTGCCTCAACAAGAGAACCGGCTTCATCCGCACAGATTTCAAAACCAGCAGCTCTTACTTCCTCGGGCACTTTATAGTCCCCACTTTGTGCTCCTGCGTAAATCATGTCATGAGAGTAGCATAGAACCAAAAACAGTATATTATGGATTAATAAGAGAAAGTTGATTATAAGAGCATGTAAAACTTGCCTTGTATAAACTGAAATGCAGCCTTTGACACTAAAACCGCAATCCTCAACTTTTCCTAATCAATGAAAGCAAGATCGGTGAGTCATTAACGCATAAACAGAACATATGAAAATGCATAACAGATTCAGTTCAAGTATATTTTCAATTAGACCATGTTAATCACAATTGGCATGACTATATAAAACCTACCTAAGCAATGCATTCCAAATCTTATAACTCATAAATCAATACAAATAGCATGACGTTGAGTGACCTTTAATTTGCATATACATATATAACTTATTTTGAATAACACAACCAAATACAGGGAGGGATATTTTACCTGATTGGTACGACGCATTGCAGCAGCCTCATTGCGTTTAGTGAGGTTAGCAGTATGACGAAAACGTCGTTTAGGATTCTTGACAATGTGACACAGACTCCTCCATTTTTGTAACACCTCTTCCGATGAATGTTTACATTTCACAGCGTGAAAATTCTGATTCAAATAATTTTCCATCACCATGTTGTCCTCCTTTAAATTCCACCACTCCTAAATTTTTCTTTTCTTATATATAGATAAATTATAGATCTCCCTAAAATTCTAATTTCTTAAAGCAAAATGAATGATCAAATCTCGAAATCAATACAGGAATTATCTTCTTTTCCAAACAACATTGCATTGTGTACGTGATATAAACTGTAACAAAGTGTATTCACTCGAAAAATGTTACGTTCAATTCTTCCAAATGGTCTTTGTTAATCTACGTGCCAAACAAATGAAACGAAAAACAAAATGTTTGATTTTGATCTAAGAGGAAAATGTAATTAGCCAAGGAGAAATGAAAAAGATGGTGAAGATCCGATATTTGCTGCTTTGTGACATAGAAACAAAGATGAGCTATGTTGTTGTTAGTTAGTTTATAACGGTTTTTTCTTTCTTTCTCATTACAATTTTCCGAAAGTTGAGGAAACCCAATGACCGGTTCTGTTTTTTTTTTTTTTTTATGAAGTTGTAACTTATTGCACATAAATTTTTTAGGTAAAAAAATGCATAAAGAAAAGGTTGTTATTAAGTTTGGTAATCATACTGAATACCAAATGGCAAAATCACAGAGAAATTTAAAATAACCAAGTATCATTTGTTGGATGATTTAAAACCCGTACGTTAAACTTTATTAATCGTCAAATACTTATAGAGTATATATGTGATGAAAGGACTCAAGCCCACAACCGGGTTTTGGTCAACTACCTAATACCGTCTAATACTCTCCGACAATTCTAGCTGCGAAAATTCAAATTGGAGAAGAAGACTATAATTACTAAAAAAATAAAACTAAAGAAAAAAACTAAGCACAGTTATCTTGATAAATAATCAAAGTCTTTGATAGCACCTAGTTGCGAAGGCAAATAAACATAACCTAAAAAAATGAACTCTTTCTTTTCGGGCGACTGTCAAGACTTATAACGGCGCGTGACAGCGCGCCCGACCGATGAAGGCGGCTATTTCGAATTATTTTCTTCAAAATTTAATTACGAGTCCAGAACCACTGACAGCATCAACTAACTTTTCTTCAAAATTTAATTGAGAGTTATAGACCAACATTGAGCCAAATGCAAAGCCGGTGGCTTGCTACGCCGCGTCGTCGAGGCTATACCTAAGATTCTGCTATTCTTTTCTTCGGTATTATCACTAAGCCAATGGCATTGATGGCATCAGTTAACTTCTTACGAGGAGTTATGGTCGAAGTCGAAACAATGACCAACTATGGTTTAAGCCAAAAATTGGTTTGATTTTTATAAGCGATAAAGGGTTTGACGGGGTGCCATAGAGGTGTCGCTCTGGGCCGACTAGTTTAAAGGATCGACTTGCATACATATCATATTAAATGGTTGAAAACTGTTGGAAAATTTAGTGCTCTTAAGGGATCAGTTCACACCTAGTAATGGTTTGGAGGTACGGAGTGTACACCCATCAAGTCTAAGAACTTGAGCATTTTGTCTAACAACATTTTGTCTAAGAACTTGGTGTTCGTCATGGGACCGTGTGGGTCCTTTTGGAAAGAGAGTTTTATGCAAATTGACATGGTCATTTGTTGCATATATGCATCTCTCCTGGTAGTCTTCTTGTGAGGCTTTTCAATGATTGGTGTTCCTCGTTCTCGAGTGTTTGGCGACCCTCCTGTACGTGAGTAAGGTCATCCGCCTAGGTGGACCCAAGGTGGTTATGTCCGAAATTTGAGCAGGTTATTCGCTAGACGTGTTTGGTTAAGAAACTTGTGGAAGAAGAAGAAAAAAATATGGATTTGAGTGAGAAATTAGTAAAAATATGTGAAAATTTTCGAGAAATTTGAGGCTATTTCGTATCACGTCCCCACGGACGACGCCATGTTTACGTATGGTATGTAAATTGGTTTAGATATGGGATAGGAATGCTTTTGTTTTTTAGTTTCTCGTGTAGAACGATAAGGACCCGATGAGATTGATGAAGATCAAGAAGCTCGGGTAACACTTAAACAAAGAACATACTTTACTGTTATGAGGCAGTATTTGCTCAAGTGTGTGAAACTTATGGAGTTATGTGTGTTGTTTTCTATTTATAGAGAGATAAGTAGGGTTTAGAGATAAACCCATGAGAGATGATCAATGACTGTGAATAGCCAAGTGTTGATCATCTAGAGAGCAGACAAGGAGGACATGTGGTCAGCATTCCTTGGCTCGTATATGAGAGTGCTATGTCTCCTCCTTTGTTGGTCGTATGTTCTCCACTGTGTAGCATCAGATCGTACGTCTTAAATATTAGTAACAGTTGAGGCAGTTGTCTCTTGCACATGTAGTATGTGGCCTGAGAAATGTTTATCAGGCATAGCCCCGCCTGGGTTTGGATAGTTCTTGTTAGGATTGACTCGTGAGCTTTTATTGTCTGGGTTTGATTTGAACGTGCATTTAATAGGCTTGAGCCACTCATTCTGATACACTATCTGAAATCATAGTTAGGGGTGAGCATGGTGCGGGTTGGTGCAGGTTTTAGTAAAACATGAAGCGCATCTACAATTGCGGTTTTTAAAAAGTGAGAATCCGCAACCGCACGGTTTTGCGGTTTTACGGGTTTTCAATTTTTGCGATTTTGCGGGTTTCAAAGTTTTTTTTTCTCAAATTATATTTTTCGTATATATTTATTATAGAATAAATATATCATAAGGTTACATTATGGGTTGAAACATATATACAAAATGTTGTGTATTAATATGAAATTATAGATTTATACAATAGTAAAAGTCAAATGAGGCGAAGAATTTTAAAAACTTCGATAATAAATTGATAAAAGAATAAAATTATATGACCTAAAACTCAGATAATAATTAACCTATAAAGTTTGCAATAACTAATTATAAAAGTATAAACAAAAGCATTTTATCATACAAAATTTATAAAATTTAGTTGCTTTATTTAGAAAATTGTAACAACCGTGGTTTTAGCAGGTCAGTTTGACTGATAGTCTTGACTCGGTTGACGGTTGTTTGGTGTGTCTTAGGTGTTTGAAGTGATATAGGTGAGTTTTAGCACTAAATCCCTTTGCGTGGTGTTGTTTTGTGAGTGAGTAATGTTGATATTTGGATATAAGTTCATTTTGATCGCCTTTGTGGTGTAGAAATGACTTGTGTAGTTTTGGTGTTTTTGTGTTTTTGCGTAATGAGTCTTCGTTCATGTAATTGAACGTTAGTAAGTTACGTGGGGTTTGCTTTTATGAGTTATGTTTCAAAAGAGTGAAATTTTATTTTTGGAAACTTTATTTTTGAAAATGATAATTTTCCGGGTTGTCGCAAAAATTAAGGTTTATCGCGTAAGAAATTAGGATTAGCTACGTGTACTTATAAAATATTAAAAGTATGAGGTTTTGAGTGTAATAAAATTAATTTAATAAAAAAAATATAAAATATATATATATATATATATATACATATATATATATATATATATATATATATATATATATATATATATATATATATATATATATAGGCTTTGGTTCCATTGAGAAGACTTTTAGATTGAGAAGAATGAGAAAAGATCAAGACCATTAAATCTTTTTAATTTTAATGTTTCATAAATATTATTTATTAGATTGAAAAGGGTATAAAAGTAAATGAATGATTCAACAATTAATTGAAAGATAATGACTCCTATAATTATGGTCCAAAATTTTGAATTTGAAAAAACCTATTACGGTATTAGCAACCAGTTTATTGTTTTGCTTTACACACATCTACTGTTTATTTGTTTTGAACCAATCAAATCACTTTTATTATAATAAAAAATCTAAAAAAAAATTAGCAGCTTCATGATTCATTTTTTTGTTCTTTTCTATATGAAAATCTTATATTAATATATGATTCATTTTTTGTTGACATTTTGTAATTTATACGCCTTAATATTCTTTTAACATGCCTTGCGTACATATTTGGGGTCTTGAATTTCTGTTATGATGGTTTATCATAAAAGAAACCTCATTAAAGTGAACTTGTCTTATAAGTTGGTATTTCTTTCGTATGTTTGACTTTGAATCATATTTTGAATCAACAATGCAATTGACTAATTGTGAATCATATCATTTTAGATCATATTTTGAATCATCGATAAAATTGAGTAATTTCATTTCATATTTTGAATCAACAATAAATTAAGTGATTCATAATCGGAGTAAGTGAATCATAATCGAATAAGCGGATCATATGTAAAAGTGAATCATATACGTATTAGCGTATCATTTATTTACTTGATAGAGTTGTTCTTGAGTCATTTCATATCGAAATAAATGCTTCACTAAGTCAGTTTTTTTATAAATCCTTAATATCCCCGACAATAATGATTCACTCGCGAGTTATGATTCAATATTAATATGACGATTCATATTTATATCACTAAAACGCTATATCGCTTTCTTTACCAAAAAAAAAAAATAAAAAAATAAAAAAAAATAAAAAATAAACATATCACATATGAAATGGGTATCACCAAAAAAATCGTGAAATATTTTTAAAAAAAATACAAAAAATTGATGTTTGCAAGAATCCTTAAAATAAATAAAAAATGATAAAAAAAATTGAGCATTTAGTTGAAATTCGCATGAACATCATATCTACTGATGTTGACGAAGTGAAGAAAAAAAATCAAAAAATGAGTAAGGTGGTCATATACGGAGTAACTAATAAGTTGGTTACTTTCTATTGATTTTGTAAGACCTGGACAAAAAAAAAAAAAAAAAAAAAAAAAAAAAACGTATGGGACAAAGTAATATCAAATTCAAAATTCCCATCATACCCTTATTTTGATTTAATGAGATTAATGGCCCTGATTATTTCTCAATCTTCTCAATCTAAAATCCTTCTCAATCGATTCGGATTATATATATATATATATATATATATATATATATATATATATATATATATATATATATATATATATATATATATAATCGGCCCAAGGGGTGTTTTAAGAGAAAAGGAAACCCAATTTGAGTTCAAATATGACTCTTAGGCCCAAGGATTATCCATAATTAATATACATACAAACCCAAACAACCCTAAAATGTTTTTTTTATGATTTTGGTCGTTCAAGGGAGGCAAAGGAAGAAGAAAAAATTAGGGTTTATAATTTGGAAGCAATAATAAAGAATCAAGGTAAAATTCTTAAAATACATGTTCAATTGTTTGATTAATTATCCGAATTCATGTAATATTAAGTATGATTGATCTAGGGTTTGTAAGTTTCTATAAATTAATTAATTAAAACATGTTGGGATCAATTAATGATTATATTATGATGATTGGTGAAGAGAATTGAGCGTAAAACATGCTAGTTATTGAGTTAGGGTTTGGACAGAAAAGTAGTGCTGTAAAGATTCGAAGATATTTAACAGATGCTGATGAGTTAGATCACGAATTTTTGGTCTAGATTGAATTTTAATGAAAGAGCTTTTCAAAAAGTCCGGACACGATTGATTTCAAGGTCAGGAAGTTAGTCTTTTGATTTTTCTTTGATAAGGTGTCAAAGCTGTTAAACTGGGACAGAATTTGGGTAAAAGTTTGATAGTGAATTGTGGGTGAAAATGTGGTATTAAGGTTAGCCCTTCTGGAATATTTGAGTTTTAGGTTATCTTAAACTACCACGAAAAGGATTCGCGATAAAAAGTTGTAGAAGTATTTTATTCTAATTAAAACTTTTTGGTGTGCGTTCAGATCCGAATTTGGATAGTTGACAAGTTTGATTTTCTTGTGAGTACTTATGTGTTTTATTAGTCCATGGCCTTCTAAGATTAGCTTGTATGCTTATGAGAGACCATGGTGAATTTTTGGTGTGAGTTGTTGAACTTTAATTGTTATTATTTCATGTGGGCGAATGTACCCTAAAATTCTGCATTTTCTGATTTTAATACTGCAAGGGATTTAGTGAGTATTAGGATTTGGTGGTGATTGGTATGGGTCTAGGAGATCCATGGTGGGTCATATGAGTCTTAGACATCCATCATATGTGTATTACATGGGTTATAGCTTTTAGCTTGGCCATGTGTAACGTGAACTTATTTGTGTTGTATAAATTGTGATTTGTGTTTGTGGAAGCTGCAAAGTTTGAGGTGAGTTCATAGTCCCATATTTTTACCCTGTTTTAAACTTAGGATGGGAATGATGCTTTTCTTAAATGGTTTGAATTACTGTGATTATGTGTGTGTCAAAAAGCTTGGACTTATAATGTTATCGTATGAATGCTATATGTGATGATAATCCTATGTGGTAAATGTTGTGTGATGATGTTGTGTGGTCCAATTGGGAGGGTGCTTACCCTGTTGCTCGTGCATGCGACCTAATTGAAGATTAGTACTCCTACTCACTATTTTTCTGTGTTGTCCGATCGGAGGATATTAATTACCCATTATTTGGAGCGGGGATCACGTTCCGGCCTGGATGTTGTGAATTTGGATCGGTGGGCACGTTCCGCCCGATGGTTGCCTTTTGTGTGATGGTTGGTTTATGAACATATGTAGCTTGTATGATAACTATAATTATTTGTCCAGCTATGTTTTATAATCACAGTGATTTGGTTGCCTAGTGTGTATGAGTCTTAAACATATGAATCTCACCAACATTATGTTGACGTTTTAAGCATCATTTTCAGGTGAGCTTTCTAAGGATAAGATAGAAGGATGTGATTAGACGAGACCCTAGTTGCATTGGAAAATGTTTATCATCTATGCTTGGATTTTTGGATTGGTTTGGATTATGTTTTGGTTATTTTGTTTTAGGGTATTGTTACGACACTTCGTGTCTGTACTTGCTCTATTTTATGCATGTAGTTATTCTCTATATAGACACCATGTGTTGTGATGATATCCATGAAGTTACACACTCACGTTTTCGCCTTGGCGAGGTGTGACAAAAATATATATTTGAATATGATTTTGCCGTACGATGTGGTTATTGCGGTGCGGTTTTTCAGTGGAAACCGAAATCGCACCGCAAAATGCGGT
Organism: Artemisia argyi; assembly: GCA_030686995.1. Classification (NCBI taxonomy): domain Eukaryota; kingdom Viridiplantae; phylum Streptophyta; class Magnoliopsida; order Asterales; family Asteraceae; genus Artemisia; species Artemisia argyi. The sequence continues at coordinate 33,173 of JARVZY010011175.1, read as the reverse complement.
TTTTTTATTTTTAAGAACCGCGCAGAGGTTTTGTTGCAGTTTAGTTCTTGCGGCGTGAGTTTTACGATTTTTTTGCGGTTTATGATTTGCAGTGCGGTTACTGCTCACCCCTAATCATAGTGTTCAAATAGACCATAGGAAATCTCTACTAGCATATTAAAAGTGATCTAAACTATAGTGTTCAAATAGACCATAGGAAATCTCTACTAGCATATTAAAAGTGATCTAAACTTTGTTTATTGGAAGCCAAGTGATTTTCCATAGAAAAGTGCGATGAGCATAGACGGTGTATGTGGCAGCCAATTCCAACTCATCTACGCCACTACATCCTATACTGAATACAGGGACCCATGTTTCATTGTCTTGTTCCCAAACATTTTTTTAGTGAAAATAGTAGTGTGGTACAAGTCATCTTTCATTCGGTTTATGATTTGTATGGATAACTAAGAAAGGATAAACGCAACAATTATATAAGGGAAAAAAAAGGAAAAAAGAAAACGAGTCATATTACTTGCACCATTTGTTATTGGTACACCTCTAAAAGGGAAAATTCACTGTTCACCCCACAAGTACAAGTGACTCACCCCTTGTACTCCACAAAAAAAAATCAAATGCCCCAGAAGCGTAAGTCGCTTGAAAATTTTGGGCGGAATAATTGAACATGTGACACTTGTCCCTAGTGTTTTCCCCACCATGTACTTTTATGGTACATGGTACCATATGTAATTTTTGGGCGAATAGGCCCACATAACTTGGGCGACTTCAAACATTTTGTCTTTTCTGAAAAAGTATGGTATTTTTTTATTGATTTATAGTACAAATAACTTTGGCGAATGGGGCCCACTTGACTTTAATTTTGGGTAACTGATTAGGTATGTAGTACAAGCCTTATTTTATACACTTTAATATTTATACACAAATACATAATTTTATTGAAAATACACATAAATACACAAATACACACTTTTATTTTTTAAACAAACACACACTTAATCTTTATACACTTTAATCTTTATACACATACCAACACACACATTCAAACCCAAAAACGTTCCTTCCAAAACATAAACCCCCCCCCCCCTGTATCATCTTCTACATTCAAACACCCATTGAAATCATAAACCCTAAACGTTTATCTCCATTGAAACACACAATCAAAGAATATCATTATTTTCGGGGAGGCATTGAAACCCTAATTTTATCAATGGATTCATGTAGTACATCGACATCTACTATACATTCCGATGCAAAGAAGCCGGGAAAGAAGGCGGGTAAATCACCAAATAAGGAGGCTCAAGTAAAAAAATCACCAAATAAAGAGCAAACATACAATCTGTATGGCTTTGTATGGGCCCTTAAGGTAACAACTTTATTCTATAATATGATTAGTCATACGTTATAATAGGTTAGCAAATACTAGGTTAACCATTTTCAGAAGTTAGATTGTCATTGAGAAGTTATATGTACTTAAACATTTGTAAACTTATATTTCGTGCCTAAGTTTAGATCACTTTGCTGGTTATTTCAGATATGGATTTTGGAAACTTTCCCTAACAGCGTGCAGCTCTGGTGCAAAGACCATACAAAGACCCCCCGTGGTTTAGCCTGGTCTAAATTTAATAACTTTGAAAAAAAACATTACCCTATTCTATTTGATCCTGTAAGTAAACTGTGTATATTTTTTGTATTTTTGTAATTGTGGTTTATATAGTTTTGAATAATTTTTTGTATTTTTGTAACCTTTGTTGTTTTTATAGGGCTTTAAGCCATTGGATAAGTTTGTTCTAAGAAATGACGAGGTGTTATGTTTGTGGTACACGCGTAGCATGGATTATATCAGAGGGCTACAATTGCAAGTTGTGGTTGCAACACCTTTGTTGACTAAACCAGTTAATGTTGGTGGTCAAGGAATTGAACATGATGAAAACATATGTAATGAAGCTCCAGATGTGTTGTATAGTGATGGCAGTGTGTTGTATGGTGATGATCCAAGTGGAGGAGCAAATCAACATGGTGATGGACCGGGTGTATCCGGCTATGGGGAGGGAGGGTGTAGGTTATCTTGTGAACAAGAAGAGAATGTGAAGGAAACTTCCGTGGGTTATCTAGAGTGTAACACTGATTTGGACGCTGGTAGTGTTCTAGAAAATTACAATAGGGATCATATTCAAAATGAGGTTGATGGAATTAAGTCATCAGTTGTATCCAAAGAAGAACGTGTTGAAGAGGTGGATTATTTATATACCAAGGACGCCACTCAGGTTCATGCTTTCCACGGCTATCGTAAAAAGTTACGACCCCTGTCTTGATATGGAATTGTGCAACAAACCAGTGTTTATCTTTTTCGTTGATAGGCATAAAAACCTGTGAAGATAAAAAAAACAAAAAAAAAAAACAAAAAAAATATATTATATAAGGCTCAAAAGTTGACCCCTAGATGAATACAAGTAATACCTACTCCACATCGGCCCAGTGGATTTTGTACTTATCTCCATTAGCATACCAAACGGGGACGGAGTCCTGTAAGATCAGCTGAACAAAGTACGCCGTTACCATAGCCCAATCAGCTTCATCGGGTCTGAAATGCAACATGTATTCGACCCAAAGCTCTATGTGTTGTTAAAAGAACAAAAAACATGTTCATGTGACATAGGATAAATGTAACACTGTATATTAATGATATCTGTAAATAAACAATTACAAGACATTCACCTCATCCATTAGCCAGCCTTTTTTAGGCGGATCTAAACAAACAAAACTCTCCCAGAACCTCCGATCAACACGTACTGGTTCTTTGGACCAAGGAAATGTACAACGAAGGGGACCCGGCTTATCAAGAAATTCATCGTAGTCATCAGAAAAATTTACTCTGTCGATAGAACTGTTCCAACGAGAAAGATTCTGCATAAACATTGTAACTATATTAGGAAAGCCAATAAGCCAAACTTTAAGGACCAAGACTTATTTTTTTTTTTGTTTACAACTTATTTATTAGGCCTGCAAGTAGGATTAAGTTGGTCCATTTAACTTTTGGCTTTTTGATTTGCCAATAAGCTAAGCTTATTGGATCAACCTTAAGTTTGGGGTTCCAATCCACCTAGTGGGCCCCACAGGCCTGCAAAGTTCGCCATTGTGGCCTGTACCATATTCAGCTTTTTAGATTTGATTTTTAGCTTGTAACAACTTATTGCTTGTACTTATAAGCTACATTGCCACAAGTGTTAAGCATTTGAGATTGCTTAGTGCTTATTTTTGTAATTCAGCCAAAGTGCCTTTATTAAAGTAGCTTATTTTGTGTATTTAAATAGTTTTGTAAATAGAAAATCCAGAAAAGACAAAGTTTAAAAAAGTGATAGCTGCTATTTAAGATTTTTACCTTATTTTCATCTTTTTCACACAACAATTTTCATTTTAATAATTTTATTAGGTTCCTTATACCTTATAAATATATTTTCTGTTTTAAATAAATAAGGCATTATCATTACACGTAAATAACAAAGTATGGAAAATTTATTTTTATACCTCCACCCAAGGTTGAACATGTTCTAGTTCATCAGACATATCTGGTTGACGACGACAGCCGACAGGAGGTGTTCTTTTTTTTACCGCTTCACTAAATTCTTCAGACCAGTAGTATTTATACTCAGAACCGTCCTTTTTACTCCTCTTATCAGCTTGCATATTTGCCTTTGCTTTCTTCCAATGTTCTGAATTATGAAAACGGAAAAAGCTTTCCTTCTTCTCCCGTGCAATCTTCAATTGCTCTTCCCTTTCGATGCGCCGTTTCGTCTCGTCTATCAAAGCATTGTAAAAAACCTTTTTCATACGCTTTAGTTCTTCAATCTTCCACATTTCTTCCTGTTGCTTCCTCAGGCTTAATTCCTCTTCCAAAAGATACTTCTGTAACAATAAATCTTGTGTTCAAAATCTTTCTACGATACATTATCTTAGTGTTGATATTCTTTGTAAAAAGACAATACCTGTACAATATCATCATCAGATTCACAATCTTTTGGCTCTGACCGACTGGCAGAAATAAGGGAGTCAACCAATTCAAAGAATTCAGCTTGCAGTTTTTCTCGTGTTTCATGGTTTAGATGAGAGAAAGATTCACTGAAGTCCAATTTCGCCTGTACATTAAGATAAAGATGACTTGTTAATTACAATCAATATTTGAATTTACATTCTGCAAAGAATGTATCGGCAGAAAGATGTTTACCCGATATCCGCAAGTTATTTCGCACGCAAGAACCTACAAAGTAATTTCAATATAAGTTAAAATTACATATTCACCTTAATATATATGAATCGGACATGCATTATTTATCATGCTGTATAGAAAATCACCTTAATAATAGATTCAAGTTTGTAAACAAGAGTATTCAGCTTCTGAATTACTGAATCCTTAAGGCTTATCTCTGTAATAAGATCAGAGGTATAAACCCTAGGTACTAACGGTAAATGCTTTTGTTCCGTCCTACCACGTTTCCGAGAAGCAACAAGCTTCTGAAGGAAAACATCGTAATCATGTAGTTCTCTCGGTTTACGTGTCCTTGGTATGTACCCCTTGAAATATTCAACAAATTTGATATTCCAGTCCGACTTATGCTCGGCTATTGTTGGCTTCAAGTCGAAATTTATCTTCGATTCCTACATAAAACAAAAGCACAATTAAGAACTGGCCAAATAAATAAGATGTCCTAACAACAGAAAATAAAATAAATATTAAGAAATATGATATTGTTTTTACCTTGCCAAATAGCAATCCAAATTCCGATCTTGTGAATAACCCTTTCTTTGACCACGCTACACCTCTAGGTATCACATCTTCAACTTTATTCCACCAACGGTTGCTTCTTTCAAACGACTCAAGAATCCATATCTATAAAATTAAAGATTGCGTTAGCCTGATCCTCGTAATGAAACAATCAAAACTAGTTGTTTTGCATTAAAAAAATAGAGGAATAACCTTGAAAGCCCATACAAATCCTCCAACCGTATACGTTGCAACAAATTTTGGAGATCCTTCTAGTCCTTTAAGATGTTGCCACTTGTGTCTGTCAACGACATTCAGTATCTAGTTGTATAATTGCCTCCAAATGTGCTCCCCCCATGGAAACGAATTTCATGCTTCAAGGTCTTCAACCAAACGAAGTAGTTTATCATCCACTTGATCAGCCAGCAACCGACCCATAAAAATTACCTCTAGCGTTAAAAGTAGACACACACGGACTGCATCCTGATCAGACAACTTACAGAATTGCTCTTCATCCTCAACAAGACCTAGAAGATCTAAGTTTGAAAGTTTTATCCCTATTTTTTTTTTGAAATACCCTCATCTTAAATTTTATATCCCCTTTACTAAAATCCTGTGAGCTAACCCATTTTCCAAAACGAAACCCTGTTATTAAACAAAACTCGGGACGACCAAAATGTAATTTAAGACCATCCACATTATATATGAGGGGCATGTCATAGTGTGCATCATCTACATAACACTGTTTTTGAAATATATGATCTAACATGTGTGGTTGATGGTCAAAAAATGAAAGATCCAACCATCTTCCAAAACAAGAGGTCCTAAATAAAATCCTTCTCTTTTCATTAAGCTTTTCCCTAATTAAAGAAAGGTAATTCAATTTACTCCTAACGATCACTTTGCCTTCATAATCCTTTAAGAAAAAACTAAATAAAAACAGCTTAGAACAACATTATGAAAGTTCAGACCGTAATTATTATATTATACGCAAAATACGTTATACCTAATTACTAAATATGTCAAAAAAAAAAAGTAAACCTAGTAGGCAGGATTAACTATTCCTTATGTTATTTACCAAGTCGGTGAAAAGTTTACTCCTAACGATCACTTTTCCTTCACAAGCATTTGTCGATTAACTATTCCTTATGTTATTTACCAACTAGGTTAAAAGTTTTTAAAAAGAATTTACAAGTATGTGCGCACTACCAATGTATTCAAATCTTCGCAATAACAATCATAAGTAAGTAGCCAAAATAGTTGCCCGAGTAGTTTGAACCTGATCGGGAGTACAAACTATTTCCCGCCGTGTATAAGCAGGATGTATATAGTCCGAGGCCTGATATCTGAGCACAACTCTACCGGGTTAAGTCAACCAACCATCTATGGTTCAAGCTCCCCCGGCCTTGTTACCATCTAAGGTTCCCATAGAAAAGCAGGTTACCACCGGAACCAGCTACTACTTAGATCGTCATCGCAAAGACAAACACAAAGGTTTGCAAAGCAACAAAACTTGACAATTCTTTCTAAAAACTGTAGGCATCTAACATCTCCCAAAAATTTGTTAATCATACTTAGGTATATTAAAAAGAGATCTATCATCTCCCAAAAACATCAAATAAACCATAGGCATCAATAAACCTAAATCCACCAATTTACACTAACAGATATGGACAAGATATACATCAATTTACAAAAACTCACAAAAGCAACAATAAACATACAAATTTACACTAACAGATAGTCACAAATAACCTAAATATGTCCTTATATGGTAAGGCAGTAAGCAATTTACACTTCAAAAAACATCAATAACCTATAGACATCAATAAACCTAAATCCACAAATTTATACTGAATGGCACCAATAAAACACTGACAGAAATTGACACAATATAGCCACGAAAGGCATCAATAAACCTAAATCCAACATTTTTATAATTGCTTACCCAAACCCTAAATTAGCGTAACCCTAAGTCGATTAGATAATTACTTACCCTACCCCAAACAATTTTTTTAATTCAGCTAAATCGAATCCCTAATTCGAAAAAGTAGATCTGCAACTACAGCCGATATGTGTCTACTTGCTAGCATTAGGGTTTTGAGCAGATCTGCAACTACAGCCGATTATCTTTGAATCTTCGAATAAGTAGATCTGTCATTGTTGTAGATTTGAATTGATAAAGGGTATGTAGATTCGACTGAGTTGTAGAAAGAATGATTGAGAGAGAAAGGGGATAAAGTGTGGGGTGTTTGGTAAGTTTTAGAATGAAAATAAGTAAAAAATAACTTATTTTTTTCTTAAAATAAGTTAATAAGTAAAAAAAAAAAAAAAAGAAGTATTAAATTTTGGGATAAATATAAAAAGTGTACCAATATACTAAAATAATTTAAAATTGTACTATCAAGATATTAAATCGCCCAAATTTAAGTAATGGTGGGACCCAGTCGCCCAAAATATATGTACTAACTAATAATATAAAAAGGGTGGGACCCAGTCGCCCAAAAAATAATAAAAGTCGCCCAAGATTAAGTGTATATTAGTAGTATTTACTTGTATACTTGTATTTAAGTGTATATTAGTATTTATGTGTATTATACAAGTACACATAATATATTAAAATACATACCTAACCAGTCGCCCAAACTTAAAGTCAAGTGGGACACATTCGCCCAAAATATATGTACTATAAAAACAATAAAAAAAAGACCATGCTTTTTGACAAAAAGAAAAAATAGATAACATGGTACCATGTACCATGAAGGTACATGGTGGGGACACTACTAGGGACAAGTGTCACATGTTTATGTATTCCGCCCAAGTTGAAATGAGCGACTACCGCCTCTGGGGTATTTGAAGAAAAAAAAAATTGTGAGGTACTAGGGGTAAGTACCTTTGTACTTTTGGGGTATTCCAAGAATTTTCCCCCTCTAAAATAAGTGCGATACTTTTTAAGTTTTCTTTTGTTGTTTTATTTATTTAATTTTAGAATTTTGTTCTTTTAATAAAATTAAGAAATAGTAAATATAAAGTTCGACAAGTCAAAAAATACATAGCAGAAAACAATTAAAAAAATTGTCTTATCCAAAGTGAGTAAAATTGTCGAAAAAGTGCGAAGTATAAAATATAAAATTTTATAAGTTAAAAACAGTAAAGACAAATGAAACGGAACAAAAAGATTATCTAAAAAAAAAAGGAGGTAAGAAAGATAACAAGTGTACCAATAATACTATCCTTTTGTATTTATAGAGAAAGACAAATAAAAAGACTCAAAAATTGACATGATACTTAAATGATTAGATTTAGGAACACGTTTTATTCATTAAAATAATGAATAATCCACATCACAAAATCAATATGTGTTAGCATTACGTCTACGAGCACGATAATTGATAAACATAAAACTAAAGAACAAATAATATCCGTAAAAAATTGAGTAATTAACCATAATTTTATGAGTGATAATTTGCACATTTTAAAATTTTATTTGAACACTTTAATGTACAATTGAAGTAAAATGTTAATATTATATTGATACATGTATTTAACGCATAAATTGTGTCTCAATCAATAATTAAAATGTGCAAATCAATTCTCTAAATTTACTGCATGCCATAGACAAAACCAAGAGCTAGACATTAACCGCATGTAAGATCGGAAGTAATAATGTGTGGAACCCATCAACTCTCAAAATCAAACCTATCATCAATCTCTTGTGATGGTTGATACCAATCTCTATCACATAAATATACCCCCGTTTAGGGTAGAGGACGTGGTTAAAGGTTTTTCTCGTTACATCAGCTTTACATTATCAAAAAAATATTTCATTTATTTCTTCTTTCAATTTTCCTTCAGCTATTACAACACATACTCTCCCTTCCCTTCAACTTTCTTTTATTTTTTATCACTAGAAAATATCGCCAATACATATACATCCAATCACAACAACTAATAAAATACAATCTATCAAAACAATTTTTCCCTTTATCCTAAATGTTTCAGGACTCAAGTCCCGCAAGAGGTGTTTTTAGGATTTTCCCACAATTTGCCTCAATGAGAGGGTGGGGATTTTTTTTCCCGCTTGATTCCTTGAGGTGTTTCCTACACACCCTCATACCTTAATGACAAACATACCCATAACACACTCTCTCTCACACATACACACAAATCACTTAAATTTCGTTTGGTGAGGGCGACCATCGAACTGCCCAAAAAATGCGGAGACTAAATGCGAACAACGGAATGTACATGTAGCAAAGGGTGGGCGTGGTCACGATGGTTGACGCGTGGTCCATCACCAATCACGGTCGAAGTAAAACATAATGACAACCGCCACGACCTCTGATTTCCCCTCAAAACTAAAAAAGTAATAAAATGACATTGTAAACTGTTTAGTGTGCCCATTTGCAGGAAAATGATATTAGACTGCGTGTGCTACCCCTTACGAAATACTTGATGAATATTTATAAAATTCATTGTATTACGCAAACTCCATACTAATATTTATAAGATTTGAACATCTATATTCCCGTCTCAAAATAAGTATTCACTTTGAGAATACATACAATTTTAAAAAATCTTACTAAAAAGGTAATAAAATGACATTGTAAACTGTTTAGTGTGCCCATTCGCACGAAAATGATATTAGACTGCGTGTGCTACCCCTTAAGAAATACTTGATGAATATTTATAAAATTCGCAAACGCCATACTAATATTTATAAGATTTGAACATCTATGTTCCCGTCTCAAAATAAGTATTCACTTTGAGAATGCACACAATTTTAAAAAATCTTACTAACTATACTTTTTGCTAATAAAATATTATATTTACTCACTACACCTTTTTTTTTAATTAAAATATAAAGTCAACACTTATTTTAAAACATAACAAAATAGTAATGTTAACTGTTTCCAGACGGAAAAAGTAGTATTGTGTTCGCAAAATGTAGTCGCAAAAAGATTGATAAGTGATATTTGACTATATGTTTTTGATAAATGAATGGACCATGTATGCAAAACTTTAGCCGATAATTCCATGTTCAAATCTTAATTCACACATCATCCAATCGTTTTATTTTAGGCATAAAAAAAACGTTAACTACATAAATATTTGTTGTAAGGGGGAGGGAGTGGGTACTAGATTGCACGTTACGGGACCGGTGTGGCACTGTAACACCGCCGCCGCCCCCTTGTTGTGGCACGTGACCGGTCTTGCACATGAAACTTTCTGGCACGGGACCAAGAAAAGATTTGAACGTTGGGAGGAGTGGACTGTTGTACTTTTTGACCGTTGGTGGGTAATGGTATTATTTTTTTTTTTTTTAATTTTTTTTGACTATTGGACAAAGGGAAGGGACTAAACACAACCAAAAATTATACTACCAATTCATATAAACCTTTTGGCAAAAATAATACCGAGAACAAATCAAGATTTTGGCAACAAAAAATGGAGCGTGAAAAAATAAATAGAGATCCTAGAAAAAGTGCTCGTGGATCGAGAGGGGCAATTCGTCGTCGAATTCAATCACAACCCGGCTACGAATCATCTTCACAACCCGGTTACCACCCCCAAATGTACCCTCAATCTCCACCATTTTAATGAAATTTTAGTTTTTATTTTAATGAAATTTTAATTTTATTTTAATTTTAATGGAGTTTAAAAATAGGGAAAAAAAATGAAGTGAGTGAAGGGATGTAGTGCCACAAGTGATGCCAGCAAAAAAATGAATGAATGATAAAAAAAAATGGGTGAATGATGAGCACAAGAGGATTGATTGAGAGTGAGTGATAGGAGAGAGAGTGCCTAAACCATTCCCTCCTCCTTAAACATGTTTGTCAAATAGCAATGTAGAAGGTGGTGGACTATTAATATTATATTATTATATTTCTTATTCTAAAATTTAAGGTGGACTATTAATATTACATTATTATACCAGTATTTCTTATGAGAAAAGTTCAAAATACATCCCTGATGTATCTCAAATGATACGTTTACATCTTTTTTCTTTTTTTGTCTCAAATATCATCCCTCCGTTAGTAACTTTGGAACAAATACATCCCTAGGGACTAACGATGCAAAATTTTGCCCGTTAAGTACCCCACGTGTTAGTCACGTGAGGGGTATTTTTGTCTTTTTCTTTTCTTTCTTTCTTTTCTCCTTTCCGTTTTTGTTTCTTCTTGTTCGAACAAATAAACAAACACATCCTTCCCCATCTCATTTTATCATCATCATCATCTTCACCAAACTCTCTCCCTCCCTCCCTTTCAAAACCCTAGCCGCCACCTGCAAACCCTCGCCACCAAAACAAACAAACACAACCTGCAAACCCTCGCCACCTGCAAACCCTCGATACCAAACTTAGTTATAATCACGTTTTATACCAAAACCCATATATATATTTTGTTTTTAATCAAAACCCAACCAAAAATATGCAACTCGTGACCTCTTGGTCACGTTTTCATACAACCCGAGTCACAATCCTCTTGTGACTTGTCTTACCTCCAGTTTCACCGGAAAAGAACACTAGGACTCGAGCAAAACACGAAAAATGAGGCGCATTTGGTTATTAACGAGGTCAAAAACTCAAGTTTAGGGCGTGTGTAGTAGTGGATCGAGAAGAGGAGATGATGGGGATTCAAATGGTGGTGGTCGTGTGGTGTGGTGGCCGGCGGTGGAGCTGTGGTGGCTGGATATAGGGGCGGCTAGGGTTTAGAGGTGATGAAGATGAAGATGAGAGAGAGATAGATAAGGTTGTGTTTGTTTCTTTTGTGTTCCAGGCTATCCACCACAAGGACCATTTGTAATTACTCTTATATAAAAAAAAGACAAAAATATCACTCACGTGACTAACACGTGGGGTACTTAACGGGCAAAATTTTGCATCGTTAGTCCATAAGGATGTATTTGTTCCAAAGTTACTAACGGAGGGATGATATTTGAGACAAAAAAAGAAAAAGGATGTAAACATATCATTTGAGATACCTCAAGGATGTATTTTGGACTTTTCTCATTTGTTATTCTAATATTTGAGGTAGTGGACACATACAAGCTCCGACAGCGAACTATAGTTTTTTTAATTTTAAGATGATAAAAAACATTTGAGATCTTCACACTTTTTATTTCCCCAAATCTACACCAACTCAACATCCTTATATTTTGTCTTCATTCACTAAACAATAACATTCTATAGTCTTTCATTAAATTTAATGTTGCGTATTGTTTTGAGCTTTAAATCAATGAGATGATTGCCGTTGGAACCCATTCACTGTTTATCAATTCTAAGAAACTATCATCATACAATTGTTGTCGGAAGGTGACGTCATCATCGACAAAAGTAGTGTCAATAAAAGCAAAGGAGATGTCGTTAAAAACCAGTATAGAAGTTAGTTCAAATGAAGGTGGTGGTATTGACAGTACGGATGATTCTTGTGGTACTAAGTTTGTAAAGTATTTATATATAGTGTAGGATTTGATTTTGGAATATTCTCTAACTGTTTTTTCTTAAAAAAATTGAAATGAATTTTTTTGTTAGGTTCGAAAAGGAGATCAACGAATATTGTGTGGCATAAATGTTCTGTTGAGAAAAGTGACAGACAGGAGTTGCTCAAACAAAAAGGTTGTGTTATTTGGATTACTGGTCTAAGTGGTTCAGGTTAGTAAATTGATCGTAACATAATGTTTTTGGGCGAGGGAGGTTATTTGATTTGTTGTGTTTGCCAAACCAAATAGTCATAAGTATTCTTTGACAAACCTTTATAAAATGCTGTTAAGTTAGTTCATGCTTAGTGTATATCATTATTAAGCTTAATTAATAGCTTATGCATTTTCAAAAAGGCAAATGAAATCACACCTTGAAACCTCAGCTCACCTCTTAAAGACTTGTAGGCTCTTTACGGTTAAGCTTTACCAAACACCTTCAAGGAGCTTAATAGCTTCCTCAAAACACATTAAATTATTAATCTCGTTAAATAAACTTAACCAAACACTCCCCAAGTGCAGTTTGATGGATAAAAGTTGGGCCACCGTTTTCTTAGGGCCTGAGTTTTGCTTTAGTTTAGAGTTTATACTCGTGATATAAGAAAATAGGTCCCGCAAACTACTGTTTTTGGATACATCATACATATAACAGTTGTCATGATATCAAAATACATTTCTCATATATTCAAAGTTTTTGTGTTTAATGTGATCACTTTATGATTGTGGCACATGGCCACTAAAAATCAATTAGATGACCCTGACAGTTGTTAGAAGAGAAATATGCTGCAGGAAAACTGTAATCAGTAAGCTAAATTGATTTTAGTTTATGGGTCTTCCACTTTCTTGATGACAACTTATAGGTCCTTGTTTTAGATTTTATTTGATAATGTGTTTTTCCTTGATCATATATGCTCACCAGTTAAAGTATGCATTGTTGAATGTTGTTTATGTGGTTAGCCAGATATTGTCAAGTTTAATTATGAATGTGCATTCAGGAAAGAGCACATTGGCTTGTGCACTAACACGAGCTTTGCATTCACGAGGGAAGCTGACATACGTCCTTGATGGTGATAATGTCAGGCATGGTCTTAATAGCGATCTTACTTTTAAAGCGGAAGACCGTGCTGAGAATATACGAAGAATTGGTTGGTCTAATTTTATCTTAAGATATTCCTAGTAATTGGTTTTGTTATGCTCATTTTATTACAACTATGGATTTTTAGGAGAAGTTGCAAAACTGTTTGCTGATTCTGGAATTATCTGCATTGCTAGTGTGATATCTCCTTACAGAAAAGATCGTGATGCTTGTCGATCAAAACTGCCAGAAGGAGATTTCATTGAGGTTGGTCCTATACCTCCTATAAATTTGAGCTTTTAAATATGTAATTTGCCTTTTCTTAATGATTTGCATGAGATGTGATTGAAAGGTTTACATGGATATGCCTTTACGGGTTTGTGAGGCCAGGGATCCAAAGGGTTTGTACAAGCTTGCACGTGCTGGAAAGATTACAGGTAACTTATTAGTTATTACATTACTTGAATAGTGTTTGGCCTATCCATTATCAGTTTATCTGAATCCTCATTTTTATATTGGTTAAACTTCTGTTAAGTGCGCTTTTTAACGGCAATTAGCAGTGTTTATATATTTTATTCATAGCCCTGTGGTTTGGCCAGATTGCACATTTTAGTTATTCTGGTTTTTTTATTTATTTTATTGATGGGTTACATCTTACAGTATTATCATGGCAGGTTTTACTGGTGTTGATGACCCGTATGAAGCGCCACTAAATTGTGAGGTATGCTTACCTGAAACAGTATATAAATTTGATGTACCTTACAAACTTGAGTAATCTCAATTAGCCTTCTTGTGGTTTTCTAAGTTCAATTACTTGGCATATTCCATTTTGAGAATCCCTTGCCTATTTTTGCTAAGAAAGACTGAGAATGTGATTAGGGGAGAACTTGAGAAGCTATGCTTCAGTACACATGTTTCATAATATAGAAATTACAATGGCTTGTAACTGTGAGTTTGGTGGTAAATTTATTCAGCATTAGTGTACTTATTGTCTGAATGATCATGTCAATTTTGATATTTGTAGTTGAGATGCAACTAATATTTATATTACTAAAGTTGACATATGTGATCGAAATTTGATATTTATTTAACTGAAGAAGTATGAAAGTTTGATGACGAGTACATCTGCTAATTTGTTATGTGCAGATAGTAATACAGCAGGAAGGGGAGGTGTGTCCTCCACCTGAGATCATGGCTGAGAAAGTGATATGTTACCTAGATGCAAAAGGGTACCTGCAGGCATAATATTAAAACATCCTCTGATGTGTGTATATGACAAAATTCAAATAAAATGTTCCATCTCCAGGAAATTCTCGTTTCCTGGTTCCATTTCTTCATAGCCTCTCAATTAACTAATCGGTTAATTGTTGTCATATATTATCTGATTGTTGTGTATGAATAATATTAACGTTGAGTAGGATTTCGTAATGTAAATGTTACGGATGGTACCAAGTTATTTTAAGAATAATAAAGATTCTGCAGACTCGTGTATATCTTTATGTTCATGGAACTTTATTGCCAGCACTTGCTTAGATGATGAATAATTGAATATTGATGCCCTTCTAGATGCAGTTGTCCCTTATACTGCAACACTTATTATGAATGAGCTTTTGGGTCTTATCATACCTTTCACATAGGAATGAGACTCTTTAACCCGTTTTCATTGTAAAAAAAGTTTCAATACGTCAAATTAATACAAAGAAGCTTTGATGTGACAAAAATCTTAAATCAATTCGAGTATCTCACGAATCTCAAAGTTATACAAATAAAACCACAACCGGTTGGGTATACTCCAGTGTGACTAATTCTTAGCTTAACTAAATAGAAGCTTTTGCACTACAATGACAACAATATCAAATATCAAATGTTTACTTGAACAGCTAAGAAAAAAACTGTTCACTTCAAGCGCATTTGTCTAGCAATAGCAGGCAGCCATCTTTCCCCTCGAATCTTTTTGAGCTCTGCAACCCTCTCTTCCTCTTTTTGGGCTTTTAGTTTTGCAGCTGCCTCTCTTGCTGCTAACTTAGCTAGAAACTTTTCGCGTGCTTGTTTTGCTGAAGCTATAATGTCATTCCCATCCACGGCAGCTGATTTGATTTGTTGTCTAAACTGCAAAAAAAAAAAAAAAAAAAAAAAAAAAAAAAAAAAAAAAAAAGAGAGAGAGAATGTTAGCACAACTTCCAGCACATCACGTATTGTAAATAATGCAGCAAAAAGTCGGACCTTTTTGGATTTTTCATCAACCACCTCTCTAGGAATAATTCTTGGTCGCTTTAGCGGCCCTTGATATTCATCTGGTAAAATAAAACCGGAAGAATACATTTAAATTAAACTCTATATTCTAAAACTAGTATTCAAGATAACCAATATAATGATCACTGAGTCAACTTACTAGCTCGATCAAACACTATTCCAATTGGAGCATCTCTAAATAGTCTAACACCACCACCTCCATTTGCAATCGAATCATCTTCCATAACTTCAGTAGGCTCATGTGTCACAACTTGTAAACTCTTTTCTAATATGTCATCTAATAGCTTCTGTGCCTGTTGTAAATCGCAACCAGTTATCATGACATGTAAAAAAACAACACAATAACCCAATGAAATTGGACATATGGGCGTGGTCACGACCTAAGACTCACAAACAACAATTTCTTGTATTTGTTTTAAAAAACATATACGGAGTAGTTTCACATTTACATTCCCCATTCACACAAAGGTGATACGAACATGCCCTAGTCTCACAGAACCGCTTTGGCACCTCTGACTCCATGGACGGAACTAGGATCAAATATGACCGGGTGTACAAACTTTTTTGGACTGTAATATAGAAACACATTTCGATGGACCTAGTGCATTTAAGATGCATTTAGAAAAAATTGATGTTTTTTTTCAAATATTAACGCTACATCAAAAAAAAGGCCATAGAGGTCCTGGGACCCGCTGGTTCCGTCCCTGTCTGCCTCACGGGTTTATTCTTGGTACAAACCCATATATTCTACCAAAACGCGTCACATAAGTTAAGGCCAAATTCAAACCTCTTTCATGGGCAATGTGTGACCAAAATATATGAACACATATCGATAGGTATCCTAGATTTGTAACTTATGAGTATTCTTACAAGGAAATAAACCAGGGAATGATGTAGTAGTATAGGTTATTATTAGTACTAACTAAAACAAGACAGAATAAGAAGAAAGACCTTGATATGATAGAGTTTTGTCGTCTTGCTGTCGGATTTAGTTTCGTTTGTGGTTGTTTGGTTGGTGGAAGGAATGAAGGTGGTGGTTGCGATGGATTTAATGGAGGCTCTCCACTCAGCATCGCCATCTTCACTGCTAGAATCATCGCTGCTCCGGGAGCCACCCATCTTCGTCGCTGAACCGTTTTTGGGCTCACTCATGTTTGTCTTCTATAACAATGATATAGGCCCAAGTTATTCTTCTTTGGGCTTCTATAAGTTCTATACTTCTATTTGATTTGTACCAAATTGCTACGTCCAGGTGTAAGAGGTGCAAAAAAATCGGTTTTTTCCGGTTTTCGGTTTTCTAATAACCAGGTATAAAAAAACCGGTTTTTTAATAATCAGTTTCGGTTTTTCGGAATTGGTTTTCTTCGGTTATAAATGTTTGGAATCGGTTTTTTTCGGTTACCAATTTTCGGAATCGGTTTTTTTCGGTTTTTTACCGGTTCGTTTTTTTGGTTAAAAATATTTGGATTCGGATTTTTTATCGGTTATCGTGAGAAGTATTGCTAGTTGACAAGAATGGCCCCCTTCCTTTTATTTATAATTCCCACCTTCAATCCTAACATTTTTATTTTAACCATTCCCATTTAAATATATAAACCATTTATTTTATTAAAAATTCATTTCACCCACTAATAAACACACACCACTCTCTCTCTAAAATTCTCTTCTCCCCCTTCTCTCTATAATCCGGCCGACCACCGGCCGCCGCCGTCTTCTCCGGCGAGATTCCGGCCACTTTTATATTATTACACTAAAAGATAGATCGGGACGTGCTCGTTTCGGAAGTACAAGCCGATTTAATCAAAACCACCACGAACCCCTCTAAACACCACTAGCCGCCGCCCCTTGCACCACCATCAACAACACTACGATTCACCACCTCCCTCCTCCTCTTTTTCTTTTCTTGCTCGGTAAAACATCCAAACGCACCCTATTTGTTATAAAATTTTTACATTTTTATTTATTTTATTTATATATACCGAAAATATATATTTTATAAGGGTGTATATATATAATAATAATAATAAATAAATAAAAAAATAAATAAAACCGGTTAAACCGGTTTTATTTAAAACCCGGGTAAAACCGGTTATAGAACCGGTAAAAAACCGATTGGGCCTAAAAACCCATAACCGGTCCACCCGGTTCGGTTAAAAAAAACCGGATCGGTTTTTTTATAACCGGTTTTGTAAAAAACCGGGTCCGGTTTAACCGCCGGTTAAAAAAAAAATCGGGTATCGATTTGCACCTCTATCCAGGTGTGTTCATTGGTCAGGTAATAAACCGAATAAACCGAAATCGAACCGGACAGAACTGAAAAAAAATTGAACCGAACATATAACCGAACCGAACTGAATTAAAATTTCGGTTTTCGGTTTGGATATGGGTTTGGCTATCTGAACCGAAAACCGAACCAAAAACCGAATTTATATAAATATATATATTTTTTTATATATTTATATTATTTTATATATAAAAAATATCAATTAAAATTTTATACTAATATAAAAAATACTTTTTTATGCTTGAAATATTTTTTTTTGTCAAAAATATATATAATTAAATTTAAAAAAAATATATAAATAGTGTAATTCAAGTACAAATTTCGGTTTTCGGTTTTGACCCATAACCGAATCGAACTTCTGTTCGGTTCTCGGTTCGGTTTGGTTCTCGGTTGGATTCGGTTATAGATATTTTCGGTTCGGTTCAGTTTTCGGTTATGACCAAAAAAAATTTATAACCGAACAACCCGAACTGAATAAACCAATTAACCGAGAACGAACCGATGAACACCCCTAGCTACGTCAACAAAGAATTTATAGAAGTATACTCACAAAATGACTTATCAAATGTGGTGTTTTAATCATTTTGCATCATAATTTTTCTTTCTTCTTTTATATCCTGCACTAGTTAACAAGTCATTGTGTTGATATCATTTTGTAAACTTTTTGTGTATACCGGGTTGTTGGCGTGTTTGGTCAAAACAGCAACGAAAGTTTTCTTTTTTTTTTTTTTTTTTTTCTACAAAACATAACATTAACGTAAGTAATCATAATGTGTAAAATGACGTAAAATAACATATATATTTAGATAGAAAACTCTTTAAAAAAAAAATAATAAAGTTACTTTTACATACTTGATATTGCATAAATATCATGATACACTAGTAATACATTATTCGATGACATGCGTTTCATACCGAAATGACAATGTCTTTACAAATTTGATTCATCTTGGTAGATGTCATTCAATCAAATCAAATTTACAATAATCATATACTATTAATTAAAAAGAAAATTTTGCAAACATACAAAAGATTAATCAAATTTATTTTGCATTAGCAACGTAACCTAAAAGCGATGATGAAACAAGCATTAAAATTACAGCGATCAAATTTATTGTACTTTATCTAGCGTTGATCAAATTTATTGTATTTTATATAGCGTTGAGAGAAAAACATTTTATAAATAAATATAATTTACTTGTTTGGTAAACAAGCATTTAAATTACAACCCTCACCCTTTAAAACGCTATGTGTTAAACACACCGTAACTTGAAACCCCATACTTGACTAGATTAAAAAAAAAAAAAAAAAAAAAAAAAAAAAAAAAAAAAAAAAAAAACCTCTCGAAACTGACCTTCTGTTGGGTCACTAAATTCCCAATCTTTCTCTAACTAGGATTTGAACATAAAATAACCTAAGTGTTTAATATCCGTAAATACAAACAAGTCACTGAGTGAACAGTAACTCAGTGAGTCATCTTCAGGATGCTTAGAACGAGCCTATGAAGAAAGGTTCACCATTCAGTGAGGCGGAACTCAGCGAGTGACATCTAAGCCAAGAAGAAGGTGATGGGTTCAGTGAGGATGACAATAACTCACTGAACCCCCAAGACTCCTCAACAACTATTGAAGTACTGAAGATTGAAGACTGAAGATCTGAAGACTGAAGAATGAGCGGGACAAATCGGGAAAGTTTGAACGTATCAACAAGTGTCCTTATCAACCTGAAGTCAAACTTTCCCTGAATGGCATTATGTCAGAATGGTGTCATCACTGTGCATCAGAAAGGCACATTGTCCTTTACCCAATATAGTCTATTGTAACAGAGACAAAATATGTAAGTATTTTGTCTCTACTAGATAGCTCATCAATTTGTCTTTATCAGTAACGTTGTAATTTACTTGTGTATAAATATGTAGCATAATCGAGGAGTAAAAGGTGACAAGTTTGTGCAATTAATTCTTAGACATTCACAAACCACTTTTACTCCTCCAAAGAACAACATAGTCCCTGAGATTGCTCAGTGTGACCTTTAATTGTCACTTAAACATAGTTTGGGTTTAGAGAGGAGTCATACCATACTTGTCATTTAAATCCCAAGTGTTATTTCGCAAACACTTGGGGTATAATTCTTTGATTAACTTCTAATAAGAATTAAACGTTGAAAAATATTGTGTCTCTTTTCTTTACGGGGTTTATATATATATATATATATATATATATATATATATATATATATATATATATATATATATATATATATATATATATATATATATATATATATATATCTTTGTTAATAGTCATGGAACTTGGTTAGATTAACTCTTTAGTTAATTATAACTTAGTAAACGGGACCAACACCTTCCATTACATCTCAATGAGATGAGATCAATATAGAACTCATATTTGCCATAGAACCAATAAACCAATTATAACCACTCATTTTTTTCAATTTTTTTAAACAATATATCTTGCAAACGGTAAATCTTCAAGCTACAAAAAAAGACCATCGCGACGAGAATTAAATCATCTTTCTATTGATATGCATTGTTATATATTTTCGACGATTTTTTTTTCTTTTTTTTTTCTTCTAAATTTCCGCCCAGAAAAATTATATATGATTCGTAAAAATCACATATGATTTGATTTTAACAAATCACATATGATTCTTACGAATCATATATGATTTAAAAATCACATATGGTTTGATTTTAATGAATCACATATGATTTTTACAAATCATATATGATTTTTCTGGGCGAAAAAAAAAAGTTCGTTAAAAAAAAATTATTCGAAAGTATATAACAATGCATGTCTATAGAAAGATAATTTAATTCTCTTCGTGACAGTATTTTTTTTCACGTAACAATTTACGGTTTGCGAGATATATTTTTTTTTTAAAAGGGTGAAAGTGTATATATATATATATATATATATATATATATATATATATATATATATATATATATATATATATATATATATATATATATATAAAGAAAACGAGTGGCTAAGATTGATTGATTGGTTTTATGATAAGAATTGGTTCCACCCATCTTTTGGCACATCTCAATACACTTTTATTTTTTGACAAAAATACACCGTTGGTCCCTAAACTTTTCACGAAACATCGCCATGGCCCTTAACTTTTTAAAATCGTCGTCTGGCGTCCAAAACTATGGATTTTGAGGTCGAATGCGTCCCTTGACCAGAAATGGGGAGGTCAACGCTAAGTTTTGGTTATTTTCTAAGGGTAATATAGTCCAACCACATTTACAACTAGGGTATGGTTTATGTCTAACCCGACATTCAATTTAAGGGACCAACTGTGTTCTTATATACTCTTTGTCAACAACTTGACCACAACTTCTCAGATACGCTTATTAATTATTTCGCGGGAACCAATAAACCCATAACTAACCGTTGATGTTTTAGTAAGTCCCAATGATGTAGCATACACATTGTAACTTACAACATATACTGAAAACAACCCTCAACAACGGTACCCATAGTTATTCCATAAACAAAAGGAAAAAAAGCCAAAGAATGGCAGACATGGAGCTTAGTAAGCCACAAGTGACGGATAAGATGGTAGAGTATGTGAAGGCAAAATATGGTGTTAGTTGGTTAGAAAGTGATGAAATGTCTGATGAGATGTATGAAGATTTATGCAAATTTGCCAAAGAAGCCAAAACGATCAAAGGTTAGTTTAGTTTACTCTATTTGTGTCATGGTTAAAATCTGATGTCCTTGTGTTTTTGTTGTATTTCCAGATACCAATTCTAAAGGAAAAGAGGTTGATGCATCAAATGCACTAACTGTTAGCACCATTGTTCATAAAAGTCCAAAACCAAGTTAAATGGTCATAAATGTTGTACTAGGTCTTGTTGCGGCAAATGTAAGCAGCAACAATAAGAGGAAACATTGGTATGTGCCTCCCCTTAAGGATCTCAACTGTCCCACTATGAATATCAAGTCCCCCATCAAAAAGTTCACTTGCTATTTTTAGTGGTTTATGTAATGAAGATGTTAACTTTTTGGAATGATGATGGCTAATGAAATAGTTGGATTTTACATTTTTGCTTTACTGTTTACGCTTTTTACTTTGCAATCGCATATGTAGTATATTGTAGTATTTGGAATAACTTAATTTGACTATTAAAGTCAACATATACCCAAAAAACAACATAGTAATCAAACTGCATTGTTATAACATATGAATTACACCATATCAGTTCAATTGCATTTATTAAACTGAAAGACAACATAGAAGTTCTTGCTCCTCATTCACTTGGGTAAATGACTAGCACTTTCATCAGTTGGTTTATGAGTTGCAGGTCCTTCAGTAGGTGTTTCACTTGCAGATTCTTCACTAGCTGATTCACTTGGGCATACTCCACTTGTTGTTTTAGTTATAGTTGTCGTTGTAGTTGCTTCAATTTGTTCGTCACCACTGCCCACGTTAGCACGGCCTTTACTATAATAGTTAACACCTAAGCCAATCACATACCCACCACGATCGGTTGTAGTTGTCTTTTCCCCTGTAACATCAGTTGTTGTGGTGTAAGATGGGGTTCCCATTTTTTCAAGGCATGATAGACAAGTATACCACATGAAATCTTTGTAAGGGGGATGCCTTGCAAAAAACATCAATCCAGCCCTGTTTTCCCTTTCAACCCAACAGTCAATGCAGACCAAATGACAACCATTTTGTGGATCCATTGTGAAAAGCAATTGAATACATCAAGAGTTGATGATAATGTATTATATAATAGATGGAAAAAGGATAAAGGTTCAATGAGGTTGTTGAACAAGTAGGTAGTATTAAAGACACGGGTAAATGCATACAATACAGCCAAAAGACTACAAGTTTTTGAAATTGTTGACTATTTCAAAGTACCAACATCACAAACTTAAACTTCAATTGTATTCCGGGTGATCCCAAGTCTGAGGGTTGTTTGAGTCGTAACCGTCTTCATAAGGATCAAAGCTCGCAAACCTCTCTACATCTACCTGAGCTTCCAATCTGCTCAGCTCCCAATCCTTGTCAGAGTTCCAGCCATCTTCAAAAGCTGTCCCATTTTCCTTAAAGCTTAGTAGAAAGTTATCCAGATGAGGTTCCTGTTGTTGTTCAAGTTGTTTGTACATTTTCTCTTCTTCCAAAAACTGGTGGAATGCTTCTTCTGCTAGGCTTAATTGCTCCTTATCTTCATCAAACCTTTTATATTATTCTTCTTGTAAAAAAAGAGATTCAAGAATCTCTTGTTCCATAGCCTGCCTTATCTCCTCTTCATCCATCCACTAATAAAAAAAATATAAAATAAACAAGAAAATTAATATATGCATACATTATTTCCTATTTAAACACAATAGATCATCAGTGAATCATACGATGAATGTTTGCATACCTGTTGCCTTCTCCCATCAACATGCCTTTTTTTCCTCGTATGTTACCTTCGTTTTGGGGTTGTGGAGATCGTTCCTTGTGACAACTTCTCTTATTATGTCCAACAGTCTGACAATTAGAGCATTTCATCTGTTTGCGAGATCTAGATCTACCCATTGATAAGCAATTTCAGGGGGGAAATACTAGACTTATTTTGAATTTGAATTTGGGGATACTAATGGTCAAAATATAACCGTACTTATAAAAGCATCCATAAAGCTTTATGGTAAGCATAAGACGTGGCAAGGGATGAAACATACGAAATCAATATGTTTACACTGTTTCCCGAAGGACCAAACATATAACACCAATGTCAATAAGCGATTAAGCATTTAAGCTATACAAGCAACAAACAAAAACAAAAAACAAAAAACAAAAGCGGATTAAGCAAAATAGATCTTCATTTCATTCGATAACATAGATCAAAAGTACATGATAGTGTGATACTAGAAGATCAAGCAAAATACATAATTCATAAGGCCCAAAAGACAACACACATTACACACTAAATGTTTCACCATTACTGATTAACAAGAAAATCAAGTTTTCTTAAGAAAATCAATGAAATTGTTCCTGCCCCGCACCTGAGCATGGGTTTCAGTAATCATCTTGTTAATCTCCATAGCCTTAATGACATTTTTATTTTGAATCTTCTTAAGATCTTGTAGAAGCCTCCATGACATAAGGGAAGTACGTCATTCTTCTAGTTCAGCCATAAACTCTTGGGTTTCGTGGGTCACATGAACCAAATCCACATAACACTTGAGGAGTCCTTTTGCAAGCTCTATATCCTTGTCGTTCTCGCGTTGATAGTACAGAGCAATGCTAGCAAAAAGTTCGTGGGAACCGGTGGCGGTTGCAAGTTCCTGTACGCGTGGGAATTCTGACATTTTTTGGTGTTTTATGTTTGGGAAGTAACTTAATTGTGTGTTTGGTATGCAAAACCTTTGGGGTACGGGCCCTTAAATGCTAATTGAACTGATGACGTTACAAATTCAGGGACCAAATTTGATATTACTATATCGTAAAGAGTAAAGTTATTAAATGGCGGGAATTTTAAGTATACAAACGTCAATGTTGGCAAGGTTGGGGACCAAGGGCGAAATTATACAAAAATTGTCCAATACGCTTAAGTTATTTGTTTGGGTAACGCCCCCAATAAATCCGACCCAATGACCTGACCAACTTAACCCTAAAAAGTTTCATAATAACCCAATACAAATAAAAATCAGTCATTCCACATTGTGAGAAACAATGTTGATGCAAGTTAATGGAAAGGAACATATTTGTGACAACATTTAAATGTTCAAACCAGAAGATGAAGGAGAAGTATTGTTCCGGATTCACACAAATGGGAGATTTGAATATACCCCACTCAGGTATGAAGGTAGATCCATTATTAATGTTAATGCTTTTAGGTATGATAAGGGTATCTTTAGTTCAACCCTAGATAATCTATTATCACAGATTAAGGAACCAAAATGGGCGGTGTTTTTTTGTCATCCAAATAAATCGCTAGAAAATGGGTTGCACTTGATTTATAGGGACCAGGATGTCCTTAAGCTATATGATTTTGCGGAAACACATGAGTCAGTTGATATCTTTTTTATACATAGGCCCCAGATGTTAGCAGAATTTTACTTGGAAAACATTGGTTTTGAGGTTGTGGGTTGGTTAGAGGAAGATGCTAACTTCAGAATGTCAAGTGGGAGACCTTTTATGACTCGCCGCAAATGGAAGAGTATAGATAAGAACAAATTGCAGGTTAGTGTTGTTATCAAAGAGGGAAAAGATGTTATCCATGACAAAACCAGCAAACAGGAAAAAGATGTTATCCATGACAAAAGCATCAAAAATAAGGGAAAAGGGTAAGCTGATTATGAAAGAGGACGATTTGCAAGAGGAAAAGGGCGAGGAAGTTGTAAAAACTTATAAGCGAGGTTTTGATGGGAACAGGAAGGCTATAATGGTTGAAATTCCTGGTTTTGATGGGGAAAACATTGCTGATGGGCCTGGTGATTGTGATGTTGTGCCTAGTGGTGCTAATAAACGTTTTAAAAACAGTGAAAAGATTACCAATTGCGTACTTGCCCTTTGTGCCAACATGCCATCCTAAGTAAGTTTTTAACTTTGAATTGCATAGCTTGTGTTTTATATTACGTTACACCAATTATACCTTATATAACTTGAATATTTGGTATTTGGATACTTGTTTTTCCAGGCACATTTGCAGTTTGCCCATCAGTGACAGGATGAATGTTTTTGTATGTTGATAATCCACTTCCAGTATGTATATCGTTAGAAGGTTCATCAGGTGAAGGCTGTGCAGTGGAGGTCGCATTGTCTTCTCCAATTTTGTGTTAATTAGTAGTAGAACCGTGTATCAGACAATGTTTTAATTCATTTTCATGTTGTGTGAAAAACTTATTTTAATAGTTTTGCTTTTAAAACAATAAGCTTTTGTGTGACCGTTTATGGGCTCTAGGCTGTTAAGCCTTTGATCTAGGTGTTTGGCTATGAAAAGCATGATGATAATATTGACGGAATATTCTATGAAAGAAACAATACTATCACAACAAGGTTTTGCTAACTTTTCACCGTTTGTTATTCCAACTAGCCCCAATACTACTTGATCATTAGTAGTACGTGTTGTCTACACTATAACAAGGAATCAAAGATCCTTGAGGCTAAACAAACCTAACAACAAAAGACCCCATGTCTAATGTTCATCAGACCCCTCGTCTGATGTTCCCACACACACTCTTTTAGGTGCTTTACATTTTAACACACTTGGTGTTATTGTAATTTCTAAGTACGAAGCACCATGGAGGTGATGTTCACTTTGTTTCACTGTGAATCATGCACTCACCACCACTTTTTTATCTAAGGGTGTGATCTTCCTTTTATAACATAAGGAGATCATTACAAAATTGATAAGTCTTTGTCATCTACTATCTAGCTTATGACTAGGATGTCAAGTCATCTAAGATACACACGTATCTATGTTTACAACTCACTTGGAGTGTTCAATTTGATGACTGATGAAAGATATTATCAAAAAGATATACTTGACTTTTATGCACATAATATCTTCTTTCATCCTTATCCATTTAGTAGTATGACTCACTGATCAGCAGCAGTTTCATTTATACTAGCAGCAGAATCCATCAGCAGAATCCTTCTTCAGCAGGCTCTTGTTCTGCTCTAGCAGGCTCTTTTTCTGCACCAGCAGGCTCATCAGCAGAAACGCATCATCAGCAGAATCATTTTACTCATCAGCAGAATCTATCAGCAGAATCTTGTTCTGCTTCAGCAGTATCTTTTGCTTATCATTTCAGTATTCTTCATGTTTCATTCTTCTTGTTTATGATCATCAAATCTATTAAATCTATAGAATATTTAATTCCTTACATGTTGTATCAGACATTGTTTGCCCAGTTGACTACTACAAGTCAAACTAACCAAATGCTAAATGCTAAAAAGTCATTGTGTTAAGTCAGTTTCATGTTGTCTTATACATTATATTTTATGGCTGTACATATCAGATAGTCGTTGACCTTTAAAAAGTCAAACTAACCAAATGCTAAATGTGATGGTATACGCACCACAATCGATCACACCTTTGTATCAGCAAAACCAAACACAGTGGCCACTAAACATTTGATGAACCTATTTTATTATGTAACTCCAATATGCAATTGCTAATCCAAACAGCCACTATGATTAAAAAGGCAAATCGTTTAATTACTTAGACATCTAATAATCAAACTGCCAAATTGACTTGTAACAGTCAATCTAAAGAATTAAACAACATGAAAAATATTGATTGACAAACAATTTAATTTATTCAAAACCCAGATTTTTATTGATTGATCTCATGTTGACAACCATTACAAACTTCACTACTATCTAAACATACACTTAGCTAGACCCACAACTTTCCATATCACCATTTTCCTTCAATTCCTTCATTTCTTTTAGATAATTAAACAGAGCTTCAAGTTTTGTAATCCTTGTTTCCAAATCATCACACTTTGGTAACACATTGTCGGCAGCCTCTTTCTTCTCCTTCTTAGCACCCAAACGATGTCCCTTGGAGCAATCCTCTTTCCTCAACCCAATGTACAAACCCTCCCCCTTATCGTTTTGTGCCATTCTTAGTTATTTTTATTGAATCTATGTGTGTTGCGTTGTTAATAGTTGAGGATTTTATAGAATTAAATACAATGTCGGGTTAGACATAAACCATACCCTAGTTGTAAATGTGGTTGGACTATATTGCCCTTGGAAAAATAACCAAAACTTAGCGTTGACCTCCCATTTTCTGGTCAAGGGACGCATTCGACCTCAAAATCCATAGTTTTGGACGCCAGGAGACGATTTTGAAAAGTCAAGGGTCATGACGATGTTTCGTGGAAAGTTTAGGGACCAACGGTGTATTTATGTCTTATTTTTATTTTTAATTTGAATAAAAGTGATATTGAGTCTTTTACCCTCAATTTGTTGGCCAAAGTCGGCTCCGTATAACAGATCCAGCCCCTATAATAATATTCCGACCATCCCCTAAAAAACCAGCAAACGCCCTGTTAAAACAAAACCCTAATTGAGTCGAATTTAGAAGAAAGGTAAAGATGGGGAAGAAACAACACAGCAAAGACCGGATGTACATCACCACCACTGAGTGGGCCACAGAGTGGGGTGGTGCTAAGTCTAAAGAACTCCGTACTCCTTTTAAGCGTCTCCCCTTCTATTGCTGCGCGTACTTATTATTATCACTCACTTTCTATTTCTATTTCAATCAATATCATTTATTTATTATTGTTATCTGATATCAATTGTTTGTTTTCATTTTTCAGGCTCACGTTTACTCCTTTTGAGGATGCTGTCTGCACCGATGACGGCAGCGTTTTCGATATCATGTCAGTACTCTTTCTTATTCTCATTTTTAAAATAAATTAAAAAAAAAAAAAAAAAAAAACCTTACATTGTGCGATTTGCTCTTATTTAAATTAGCAGAAGTAGTAGACAATCAGCTGTAACAAAACATGATAATACTTAGATAAACACGTGTTTGAGTATTTAGCAAGTTTGCCGTATAAATGTGATACATAGTTTTAATAAGAAATCCCAAACACATCCTAGTTGTCAAGAAGAAACATGGATACTTTGGAGAAGCTTTCAGATATCTTAACGTTAAATGGAATCCCATATGATCTGCGTTACTTTAATTTTTTTTATAGGCAATTTCGTGAACTAGTTTCTAAGATGATTCAAGGATAGGGGAGTCATAGATCCTTTGAGAGTATGATATGTTCTATAAGATCAACTTTTTGATGAAGAGAGAAAATTGTGCTACGTGCCAAGCAATGAGTGGATTAGGTTGATTATTAGGTTCACATTTTAGGCTAATGTATCAGTAGTTTATGCCAGCAAACAGTTTTTGTAGAGCTTAGGTTCAATACCAGTTAAATTCCATTTCTACACGGATCATGTATTATTCATGTTCTAGGGGGTGTTTGGGTTTGGTTGCTTCAATTGCTTATGCTTTTTGAATTTGGCAGTAGCAGATTATCAGATGTAACAAAATGCAATGTAGGAGATAAATGTTTGGATGTGCGTCTAGTCTACTGTAACAAAACACAATAATTATCAGATACACACATGTTTGAGTATTTGGCAAAGTTTGCTTATTTGGGGAGTAATTGGTACAATAATCATGAATCTCCTGATCAGATAACAAACTTAAACAAGCAACTCCAAAACTGAATTTTTGAAAATGTTTATTCAACACTCAAATAAGCAGATACATAGGCAGTTTGTTTCCATCCAAACACTCTAAACTGCTTATCTATTGTATCAAAACGCTCCCCAATGGTATCACTGTGCTTAGGATTACATTAACTCTGAATAATGGAACTACAGACTGTCAGCATTTCTCTTAACTATTCACTTCATAGCCTCATAGGTAGTCTGACAATTTTTCGGCTAGTTCCTAAGCTGTTTCCAGGATTGGAAAAGTGATAAATCATTTGAGACTAATATAAAGATCCCAACAGGTCCATTTATTATTATTATTATTATTATTGTTATTGTTATTGTTATTGTTATTGTTATTGTTATTGTTATTGGGGAGCCGAGATACTAACTGGGCCCCCACTCCTCTACCAATATCTTGAGTCATCGAGAATCTTCGGATACGCCTTAGTAAGGTCACTGCATCCTTCTCAAGTTCTCCGAAAGAAGAGGGGAGAAATCCGTACCCAATATCCACGCATTTCGCCTCGCCTCGTATTATTATTATTATTATTGTTATTGTTATTGTTATTGTTATTGTTATTGTTATTCACTTCATAGCCTCATAGGTAGTCTGACAATTTCTCGGCTAGTTCCTAAGCTGTTTCCAGGATTGGAAAAGTGATAAATCATTTGAGACTAATATAAAGATCCCAATAGGTCCATTTATTATTATTATTATTATTATTATTATTATTGTTATTGTTATTGTTATTGTTATTGTTATTGTTATTGTTATTGTTATTGTTATTGGGGAGCCGAGATACTAATTGGGCCCCCACTCCTCTACCAATATCTTGAGTCATCGAGAATCTTCGGATACGCTTTAGTAAGGTCACTGCATCCTTCTCAAGTTCTCCGAAAGAAGAGGGGAGAAATCCGTACCCAATATCCACGCATTTCGCCTCGCCTCGTATTATTATTATTATTATTATTATTGTTGTTGTTGTTGTTGTTGTTGTTGTTGCCGCCGCCGCCGCAACAGCTGTTGTTGTTGTTGTTGTTGTTGTTGTTGTTGTTGTTGTTGTTGTTGTATTATTATTATTATTATTATTATTAATGAGTTTTCAAAAGGTGTATCTATCCTGCGACCTGTGATTATGATACTTCTGTCATTAGCTTGTGCCACAAACAGTTTTTGTAGATCTTAAGTTCGATACAAGTAATATCTTATGTGTTGGTTAGTTTTTATTTTTATTTTCTTATTGTTTAGTTGTTTTGAGCGTGTTTATGGAATTAAAAATGTAGGCAAATTGTTCCCTACATAAGGAAGTTCGGGAAGCATCCGGTTACTGGAGCTCCTCTCAAACAAGAAGATCTCATCCCACTAACGTTTCACAAGAACTCTGAAGGTATTATTTCATTCCCTCACCCCTCCCTCGTTTCGTACGTGCTCTTTCTATAATCCATTTTCAGTTGACAGTTATTGTGGAATCTTTTTTTTTTTTTTTTTTATTATTATTATCAGAGTGCTAGTCTTTCTGCACTGTGTATATAGATAGCTAGCCTTCCCCACAAACTCCTTTTGTTGCTGCATAAATTTATCTATGTTTCATGTGCTTTTCGTAGCCTGCAGTCCACTCTACCATGTAGTAAATTATTGACGCCACAAAAATTTCAAAATATTCTAACTCTTGAGAACCATTTACTGTTTTGTAGGAGAATATCATTGCCCTGTGTTGAATAAGGTTTTTACAGAATTCACACATATTGTTGCAGTAAAGACAACTGGGAATGTGTTCTCTTATGAGGTATATGTAAATATAGTTTTTTTTACTAATATATTATACGTTTTTTTTTTCTTCCTAAAGTCAGTACATCCAATTCTATATCTTGCACAGGCTATTAAAGAGTTGAATATTAAAACAAAAAACTGGAAGGAGCTTCTAACTGATGAACCATTTAAAAGGGAAGACATCATTACAATTCAGGTAATCTATCACTCAATGCATTTCATATTCTTTGTGGCTGAATACATAAATATATGTTCTTACATCTTAAGGTTCTTCTTACCTATGTATGCTTTTGTAGAATCCAAACACACTTGACAACAAATCTCTCGTGAATTTTGACCATGTGAAGAAAAATTTGAAAGTTGACAATGAAGGTAAATGCAGTCTCTTTTCTATCCTTGAAAGTATTAATGGGTGTACATCTGTTTTAGTTTTCAATGTGGTTATGGAAAATCTTGAATTTCTTTTTCAGAAGTTCAAAAAATGGAGTCAGATCCAAGCTACAACATAAATATGAAGGGCGATTTAAAGCAGATGTTAAAGGAGCTTAAGACCGAGAAGGGGCGAGAACTTGCACTACACGGAGGCGGCGGAGATAAGGCTCAGAATGAAAGAGCTGCTGTACTTGCTACAATCTTAGCTGCTCGAGAACGCATTAAGGACAACCCCAAATCAACTGGAGAAGTGAAACCTCCACAGGCCTTCAGTATTGTTGATGCCGCATCTGCTTCTGTGCATGGAAGAAGTGCTGCTGCGGCTAAGGCTGCTTCAAGTGATAAAACTGCTGCTCGAATAGCCATGCATATGTCTGGTGACAGGACACCAGTCAATGCTAAGATGGTTGGCTTTCTTTATGATTCTTTCATAGTTTAAATAAAAACATCTATGGGCAGCCTCCAATGCTTAATGTAGTCGCATTTACTATTGGACATCTCTTATGTTGAGAACTTATCTTTCAGGTAAAGAGCCGTTACACAAGTGGTGCAACATCTAGATCTTTCACATCTACATCATATGATCCGGTTACGAAGAATGAGTTCGAATATGTCAAAGTTGAAAAAAACCCAAAGAAAAAAGGTTACGTACAGTTGCATACTACCCACGGTGATCTAAACATTGAACTACATTGTGATATTGCTCCAAGAGCTTGTGAGAACTTCATCACTCTATGCGAACGGGGCTATTACGATGGAGTAGTTTTTCACAGAAACATAAGGTATTTTCTTTATTTGTTCGTTTCATCTCAATTCTCATGTTTTGTTGCAAGTCTTCCTCTGACATAAGAGTTAAATGTCATATACAATTTGCAGGAACTTTATGATACAAGGTGGTGATCCAACTGGGACTGGTAAAGGAGGTGAATCTATATGGGGAAAGCCATTTAACGACGAAGTGAACTCAAAACTGCTTCATTCTGGAAGGGGCGTTGTTAGCATGGCAAACAGTGGAGCCCACACCAACGGCTCACAGTTTTTCATCCTCTACAAGTCTGCAAACCATCTAAATTTCAAGCATACGGTTTTTGGTGGAGTCGTAGGAGGCTTAACAACTTTATCAGTGATGGAGAAGGTCCCTGTTGATGATGATGATCGACCCCTGGTCAGTCTTCCCTACTAATTCCTCTCCTTTTTTTTTTTTTTTTTTTTTTTTTTATTATTATTATTATTTTTTATTTTAATATATATTTCTAGTGCCAATTCCATAAATTGCGAAATGTCCCAGTTTGATTTTTCATACTTTTTTTTTATGTTCTATCTTTGGTAATTGAAGTTACGAAAATGGACTAGTTTTGGTAATTTCTTTGTCCAATTTGGTATTATACTGTTTTATGTCGTATCTTGGTACTTAAGGTTGATGACTATGTAGGTAATTAAAGTCATTTCTGTCCAATTTGGTACTGCCATGTTCACACCATTATAACCAACTTAAACCATATCGAAAAATGTGTTGCTGCTCTTCCCGTTATTCTCAGATAGATTTCAGTGTTTGGTAAAGCTACACGTTATAGCATATTTCTTGATTTTGAATCTTGTGCAGGAAGAGATAAAGATAAACAGTGTATCGGTATTTGTGAATCCTTACTCTGAACCAGATGAAGAAGAAGAGGAAAAGAAGACCGAAGAAGAGAAGACCCTGGAGGATGTAGAAAATGTTAGTGTCGTTGTGACCTTAATGGTGTTTATAGCTTTCTATTTTTTAGTACGTTTTTTAATATTTATGGGCCCTTGTTCAGGAGAAGATTGGTTCATGGTATAGCAATCCTGGGACAGGTGCAGAACCCGAAGCTTCGGGTGGTGGTGTTGGTAAATACCTGAAAGCCAGGACCACCACAAAGATCGACATGACCTCTGT
>JARVZY010011174.1:0-68000 GCA_030686995.1 Artemisia argyi | reverse complement strand
ACGCCGTCACGATGGAAAATCTATATATAGTTTTGCAATTTTCACTCATTAAGAGAGGACAATTAGAGGGATAACTTGGAGAAACCCTAGCATGATTTTTACTGTTCTTTCAAGGGTTTTTACCCTTTGAAACCTTTCATGTTCAATTAAGATAAGTATCCTTTCAATTCATTCAATATGTCTATGTGTTGTTTGAATATATCTTACGCTTGTCTTGATTTTAACATGCTAGGCTAGATCTCTTGTGTGTTTGCTTAGATGTAGTGAAACCTAGATGTTGATTATGGGTTGATTGCTTGTTTATAATTGTTACGGATGAATGATTTCGATGTTAGGCTTAAGAAAACTGGCAGAATTCCATAGGGTAACATGCTTGAACGTCTTAAGAAACATGAACCAATGCGTACTAGGTTTTTATGGTTGTATTTAATGCATGAGCGAATTCTAATGATCCCATGTTAGGAGCTTCTTGCAGGCTCAACATAGGAGTGAAGTAGGAGCTTATAGAGTTGGGGAAGTACGTACGCCACCCCACGAATGGTATTAAGGAATATAACCTGTCATCCACGCAATTGTAACAAACTATCAACCTGTAAAAGATATCTAGGGAGTAATGAAATCTAAGTAAACACAATTTTCCCATTATTGTTCACACCACTAGTTTAATTAGCTTTATTTTCATTTTTGTTATTTTATTTTAATTGCATCTTTAGTTATTGGGTTAGTTGATTAGCAACTAATTCCGCCCACTCTTCCAAAAACCCAAGATTTTAATTGCTTTTATAAAAATATAAAAATACAAAAAGAATCATCCCTTACCTCTAGACCTAGTTTTTAGGCTTTCTAATCCTAGCGACACTATTCCTGAGTTGAACTATCAATCCCCCGGTACTTGTCACTATACTATACTACAACGATCAGGTACACTGCTTGGTGGGGGTTGTAAGCTTCTCGAGATCCCTCGAGAGGTAAAGCCTGGTGCAATTCCCACGCATCATATATCTTGTTCATGATTGCTTGCTCATCATTTACATGCGACTTCCATGTTTCTTAACCTAAATAAACATAGCTTTTAATCATATAAAACAATCAGTCTAAATTGCTAGTCTTTGGATAACAGACAATCTAGGGACTTTACTTTAACACAATTGCTAACTTGGCTTTTCTACAATCTCTTGGGACGACCTGGTATTACCTAAACCTTTACTATAAACAGGGGTTATACTTTACCCACGTATTTTATAAATTAAGGAAAATGGTGAAATTAGTATTATAAATTTAATGCTTTCGAAACACATCAAAGTTTTTTGGCGCCGCTGTCGGGGATTGTCATTGATAAAAACAAGTTAGTTAAGTGTTTTGGAACTTCTTACAAACATAGCGGTGCAGTTTTCTGGCAAACTGAATCAATTTTTACTTTTTGAGACTGAGTGTACGCCGCACTTCCATATTTGTGCGTCGTATATTCTGGAAAAATTTCACCTACGCCGGTTTTACTTTCTAAACCGCCGTACTTTCTGAAAAAATTCGTAATGCTCACTGAGACAAAACCAAACCAAAACAAAAACTTTTTAATGCTTAAATTCAAGGCTGAGAACATAAGAATTTCTTTTTATGTGTCTTTGGTATTTGGATTGATGCATTTGTTAATATGTTATGATTCATCGAAAATACAAAAATATTTGCTTATTTGGTTAATTTGACATTTTCTTGTTTTTGACTGTTTATGCATGATAATAATCTGGACTATAAGGTTAAATGTAATTCTGAGATATTCTTAAAACTACGAAGAAATTAAAACTAAAAACAGAGGAAGTATGCCGCACTTGTTTTCAAGTACGTCGGTCTTTCCTAGAAAATTTCAAAAGATTAAAACAGAATTATGCCGCACTTGTTCTCAAGTACGTCGCACTTTTTGGACCAGAAGTTCACAGAAGACTTTTATATTGTTCATAATGACCAAACCAATTCATCTTTTGATTTCTGAATGTTTACTGATGTTATTGGAGTGCAAAATATCATTTAGTTTTGATTATACTAACATACTAATGGTTCATTTGATGTTATGTTGTCAAATGTTAGAAATGGACCCAAACTCGAGTATTGGACGTATGTGCCTAGTGATAAGTGTGTAAATACTCATCATTTTTGTCTTATCTAAACTGCAAAAACATTCAAAAACACTCCAAAATGCATCAAAATACAGAAAATATCCCAGTATTGTGTTTTATATGTTTCAGATGCAAAATGATTGAAAACAGATGAAAAACGAACAAAGTTTGCATAACTGGCAATTTTAGTCCCTCAACTTTCAAAACTTGTCAAAATCAGTCCCTAGGCATTTATTTTGTAAGAAAAGTCAACAAAGGTCCTTGGGAAATCATAAATAGTCACTATTGGTCCTTGGATGAAAGTTTTCATAAAATAGCAAGAAAGGTCCCTAAACTTTGAAAAATGACATAAATGGTCCCCGGGTGTTTTAAATTGGAAATTATCAATTATGGTCCCTATGCTATTGAAACTTGGCAAGTTTTTTCCCTTGGATAAGTTTGGAAGGTTGTCAAATTCCACCCTCAAAAATCTGAAATTACAATAGTGATCCTTGTGTTTAATAACCATACCAAACGGACCCTATTCTAATATTAACCCTAACCCACTCCACAAACCTGGCCCAGTCCACCACACCAAGCCCAAAACCACCCCAATTACAAATACCAGGGGTTGACCCTGGACAAACCCGCTCACCTCTTCACCCTTTTCCCTCCCTTACTCACTGAACCTAAACCACCTGGTTTCACCCTCCTCCCCTTGCACCACTTGCTCTGCTCCACCACCCCTACCCTGTCCCCTCATCCAAACAAGCAAACAAGAAGCCTTAATTGCTTCTTCACCCCAGTCAACCCCCTTTGACCGTCTCCCACATCACCTCCCACACAACTTGCCTGCTACTCCCCTGCTACACTCCACCTCTTCCATCCCTTGTCTCCTCCACCTCACACTAAACCCCAAGCTTCATTAATTACCCACAAATTCCTCCAAGTTACATATAAACTGCCAAAAATCCATTTCCCGCCAAAACCAATCAAATGGCTGAGATTGATGGAGATAATCCAATGGTCAAGAATATTGATGGGATTTATACAAAGACCCAAGTGGAGCTAAAAAAGTCTTTAAAAAGAAAGAGAAGAAGCAGAAATGAGAGTAGTAGCGTAGTTGTAGTTTAGCTAAGTCGTTTTTTAGTGTAACTTAAAATCCAGTTGTAAAACCTAGTTCTAAATTGTAATTTCAAGTGTTTTAATGTATTTCTAAGCTATCTCAATAAATAATTTCAGTTCCTTTAATCTATTTCAATTTATGCTTAATTTCTTGAAAATCTCCATTTTACTTCAATACTGTTAAAGGTTGTAAGTTTCTATTTCTTTGGACTCACTCAAGCTTACTTATAAGTTTCTTACAGAGTAGTAAGCATTTATACTCAGTTTAGTTAAGAAATAAAAAATACTCAAAAATTCTAATAAATAGGCAATAAATAAAAAATTCAGTGCTAATGATGAAGAAGGCTTGGAGCATGGTGGAATTTGGATCTGCATGGTTTTAGAACTTCAAGGGAGGTATTAGGATAGTTGTGAACCTTGTTCTTGGTTTGTAATTGACAAAATCATTTGTAAGCATATTTTTTATTTTTATTTTTTTTGCATTTTCATTGTAGATGAGATTATCTATGTTTATCTCTGTGCTTCATGTTTATTTGGTTTATGTTAGTTCATTTAGTGCTTAAAATCACATGTTTATTCATAAGAATCCATGGTTGCTAAGTTTTTTTATGTTCACTATTATATAAGTATAATCATGATCCAAAAGTATTTGAGGTTTGTACTGATGTCTCTGTGTTTCATTTGGTTTACTACATCATATTAAGTATTCATGAACCAGTTTCATAGCTTAACTCATTGGAATCCTTTGAAAATCAAGAAATCATTGTTTTAAAGGAGTGTTTGGTTAATGTTTTACCTATGTGATCTAGTGAGTATTTGTTGCTATAAATGGTTCATTCATGTCTCTTAAGGTTATATTAGCTCAGATAGGACATAAAATCCAGGAGTCTTTTGGACAAAAGTCCAAATCATGTTTAGATTTCACTAGGAGTGTTCACTGGTAATTTTTTATGATCCATGTTCTTTTAAATCTTTGTATAAGTCCTTAAATTAGCTCATTTCAGTTTTATTATAGCTTAATCTTACATATTCAGTCACTAGGATTAAATCAAAACTCAAAAAAGTCAAACTAGAGTTCAAAAAGAAAAAGTCAAAAAAAAGTTCCAAACTGCAGAAAAAGTTTTTAAATTTTCATTTCCTCAATTTTCAATCAAATCTTGTAAAATTTTGGGGTAATGTAGTCTTATATATTTTTTACTTGGTGGTATTTTTATTTTAATATTTGGATTTTTTTTACATGGCTAAATCAACCTTTTTCGGGCTACAAAAAGTCGTTTTTAACAGCATAAGTGGTTTTTGATTTTTCATTTCTTCGCTATAAGTCCGTTTTACCTAAATTTTGGTTGTAGCTTATTTAGTAGCTTATCTAGTTACTGTTATTTTTGGTTTATTTTTTAGATTTTTTTCAGTGGCTTATTAGACCCCAACAGTTAGCTTTTTGTTCCACTTTTCCCTTTTACAGCATGGTGTAGGATCAGATTACCTTGTGTGTTTTTCTTAAGCTTAGATTGATTGTTTGTTTCTATCCAAATTAGTTCATTAAGGCTCCCCTAGTATGCCTTTTGCATGCTTCCTATTAGTTTGGTTTATTCTAGCTTATTAGTAGCTTTTAGATTACTTGTTTATGCCTTGCACCAAACTTTTCACCATTTGACCTGTTTTTCAATAGCTCATAACTTGTTCATCTGTTGGGCTTATGGTGTTATTTTGGATGTTTTAAGATCCTAGTTATACTGTCTTGACTTATGCATGCTTAATTTGGGCTTGTTTGCTTATATATTAGCTTATTTTGGTCCTCCAAGTCAGCCCAAAACAACCAGTTGCTGCTGCCAGTTCAGTGGACACTGAGCTTATTTGATCTTTGTTGGTGCTTGATTTTTAGCTTACGGATTGTAGTTTTTAGCCTGGTAGTATTGCCTTATATTGTGTTTGTATGTGTTCAGCGTAGCAATCGCTTATGTGTTCATTTGGTTAGGTTTCATGGTGACTTAAAACTCACTTAAGTGTTAATACCTTAACTGTTGGAATTTAAGCCTTGCATAAGCTTGTTTCAAGCTTCTCAGTAAAAGTTCTTTCACAAAAGTGGCTCAAATTTGATGGTTAAGTAAGTATGTTAAGAGAAAATCAAAAAGAAAAATGTTTTGCAAAAATGGTCACTTATGGGGTTGAACCCCTGACCTCTTGGTAATTTTGGCTAAAACAAAACATGCAACGAGCACCAACTGGTCCCAGCATACCTTAGTGTTTATCTTTTCCATTTTTTTATTTATACTAGACTTAGTGTATTTAGCTTATTAAACCTTTTTAGCTTATTTTCCAGTTTATTTATAAGCTTTGTTCCACTTTTATATTTTTCCTAGTTCTCTAATAGTATAAAGTATTTATATAAAAAAAATTCAGATTTATTTAAATTAGTTTAGTATTTATTTTGATTTAATCTAGTTTAATTAGTAATTAATTAATAATAATTAAATAAAAAGTCAAATAATTAATTTTCTTTTTTCTAAAATTTTATTTTATTATTAGGATTATTAAAAAGTAATTTTCATACTCGTAGGATTAGTATAGCTCTAATCTCACTTATTATTTTGCGTGTTCGCGTTATTTTTAACATAAACGCGCGTTTTTAATTTTAAATACGTTTTAGATTAACTTGGTTTTACGTACTTGTGTATATTGCTTGTTTAAGTCATTTTCATTCATATTCTCTTAGATTAATCTCTCAAACCTCAAATCTTGTTAATCCATTCAAAATCACTCGATCACAAGTCGTTTTCAATACCATTCACACCTCGTCGAGACTTAACGACCCGGGGAAAAACTATACTCCTTGGAGATTTGGCCCAAGCCGTTTGACCTTGTTGACCATTTACCTTGTTCAATATTGTCTGACTGTTTGGAGCCAGTCACTTAGATAAGGGAAATTCTCTTGCTGAGAATGACCAAGTGGAAACTGAAGGAACCTGGAAGGGAGCAGTTACTTTTGACATATCAGATATGGGGAAAAAGAATAAGCAAAAAGTTTATATATTTTATGGGATGGAAACGGATGAATGTTTCATGAAATTTATTACCCCTTGCCATGTAGAAAATGTTTATGCAAATGATGCAATAGCTGACTTGGATTACAATAAGAATTATGTGTCTAAGGAGCTAATGAAAAGGCTTGGGTTAGGTTTTGAAGAAAGGAAAAATGGAAACAAAATTATCAATAAGAAGTTACTAGTTCAAATGAATGAGGATGTGTTCTTAGTGGAGTTTTATGTTAACCCAAGTGATGATGAATGGGTACCTAGTGTCATTTTTGGAAGACCATTCTTTGTGTTAGTAAAGGGAACCGTAGATTTTGCTAAAGGTATACTCACTATTTACTAAAAGACAACAACTATTGAGGAAAAATTTGAGAAACTGAACATACTGACATCTGAAATGAGTGAGGATACTAAAGTCTTTTCAATCCATAGGATGGCTGATGAGGAAGAAGTTGGAGAGAAATATATCACACCATGCTATGTTGAGGGGGTATTTGCCTCTGATGGAATTTTGGACCTTGATATTGAGAAAAACCTTATTTCTCAAGAACTAGGGGACCAATCGGGACTAAGTTATTAAATTTTAGAGAATGGAGAAAAGAAGGTCAACAAGAAATTACTTATGAACTTGGTGGGAGAAACTAATGATGACTCTATTGAAAAAACTAAAGGATACGAGTATTATTAGTTACAATATTGGAACACACTAGGAGTATTATTAGTTACACTAGGAGTATTATTAGTTACAATATTGGACAAATAACTCTTTGGGCTGAGATTTGTTTGGAGAATGAGCAACAAATGCCATTTGTGATTGATGCTCCAAAGGTTAAAACTGGAAGGAAGGTTTCTGCAGAATACAAGCTGTGTGATGTTATGTCACCCGGTTATTTCAGAGCTTAGAAAAATTATGGATGACGGATAGGAGTAGCAACATACGCTCCTAAGTTTATTTTCTCGTTTTTAGTTTTCATTTCTATGTTATTTTCATCATTTGAATAAAACGTACCAAAACATTATTATCCTGGAAAGTTAAGGAATGTTTTGATGAATGGATGAATATAATAAAGTTTGATTATATGTGGATTGAACGTTTTTACGTATGCATGTTAGTTAAAATAGTTAACTGTGGAAAAATTTGCAGCAAGTACGCCGTACTTGGGGTCAAGTACGCAGCACTTCTGAGCGGGACTATAAATATGACTTCAAAATCTTTCATAACTCACAACATTTTCACACTCAACACCAAAAGAAACCGCTACCTTTTTATCAAAAATTTCCACGAAAGATATTTTCAAAGAAAATCAATCCGCATTATAATGTCTTCGGTATGTTTATCGATTTTTGTTTAATTTCTTTACAATTTTATTTCGTAATCTTTAGGGTTATATTTTTTTATGATATGTTTTAGATTCTTTATTTTGATAAATGTGTTAGTTAGAATAAGTAGAACTTATAGGACTACCCAATTTCATGAACGAAAGTTTTGCGAATGATTGAATCGAATTAGGGTTAGGGTTTTTAGCCTTGATCACTATTTTTGCGAAGATAGAAAACTAAATATGCTTATTTGATCTTGGAGAGATTAAAATGGAATGTTAAAGAAGATTCTGGATTTGACGAGTTGAAAATTATGAGAATTATGCCGTAATGCTTAAACCTAAGATAAGAACTGCTTATTTTTAAGGGATTTTTAGAAAGAAAAATTGTATCATGAGTTTGAAAATGTAGTTTTGTTGAAATAAGGCTCTAGAATCAAATATTTCGTGCCCTTAGTGCTATGTGCGCCTATTTTTCAGATCTGAACCGTCGTACTACATTTTAAGCTAGCTAGTACGCCGTACTTGTTCTCAAGTACGTCGCAGTTTTTGCCTAAGTTTAAGACAGAATGTTTGAGATAAGAATTTTGAGAGAGATTTAGACATATGTGTGCACTAACAGCTAATAATCTTGTGTCTATGAAATGTGTGCAGGAATCAGAAACAAATGTACAAGCCTCTACATCTAGGAACAAAAGGAAAAGAGCCACTGTGAGTGTGGATGAGCTGTTACTTGGAAGGGTCAACCATGAGCATTTACAATGGAGGGGTTGTAACATGGATAATAGAAGGAAGTACAATGATGTTTTGGTCAGGCTGGTGACAAAGGATATCTACTCACCATGCATTGTTGATTGGTCAGTGTTGAATATTCTAGGATGTGAAGAAGAGATTGAGGAGATGCTGGAAATCATGTTGATAGAAGCTGGAGGAGATGAGGAGCTTTTTGTATCTTAGGCATGGAAGAAAGCCTTTAATGTTCAAGAAGTAATATACAAAGAGTTGTGCCAAGAGTTCTTTGCTACTTATCAGATGGATGAAGATGTGAGCCAAGAGGAAATCTACACCAAAAAGATTTTAAAGTTCAGGTTAGGAGGAAGATCACATCAGTTGAGTTTGGTAGAGTTTGCTAGGTTCTTAGGATTGTATAGATCAGAGGAGTTGGATGAAGAGGGATTTGAGATTTACTTTCAGAAAGGTTTGAGGGATGAGAGTGACTTTAATGCAGAGGAGTATTGGAGCAAGATAAGCAGTGAGGATGAGCTCAGGTTATCCAGGAGTGCTTGTAGCAGCATTACGAACCTTGTTTTGAGGGTATTACAGAAGATGATTGCATATGGGCTGTGTCAAAGAACAACTGGTTATGTCAAAATTCAGAAACAAGATTTATGGTTGATGAGCATGTTTGAGGATAGGAACAATGAATGTTATGCTAATGTGGCTTGGGTGATTGCTGTGTGGATGAAGAAGAAAGGAAAGGGTACTCAAGAGGGGAGTAAGATAATCTGTGGGCAGTTTGTGACTAGGATAGCTAGAAGAATGAGGCTTTTGTTTGATGACAACTTGAATAGCTACTCCACTCCCACACCCTGCAAGAAGCTGAATGAGACCACCTTAAGAGAGCTGAATGGAAGAGATGGAAAGTTGATTGCATGGGATCCTCAGCATGGAGTTGCAAGGTTGGTGCCACCAAGACCCCACAGACCCACAGTTATGGAAGTTTATCAGAAGTTGGGGGAGGTAGAGAGGAGACAGGCTGCATTGGAGGAGTTGGCCAAGGAGAATAAGAGGAATTGGGCAAAGTATGTCCCATTGTTTGATAGATTGGCAGCTCAACAAGGTATATCTCTAGGCACTAATGCACCACCAGGAACCACCACCAACCAACCATACCCATATTATTACCCTTAGCCTAACGTTATAACCCGAATAAAAGTCCACTTTGATGAAATTTACTTGGTGCTTACGCCATGTCGGTGAAGTTTAGTTTTTGGTACAAGCCTATGGTAATTTATTTAACATGTCTGAGCAGCTGAGTGTGATTCTTTTATACCCGATATATGAGTGTGAGTGAATTATACTTTCCACCTTCGTGAGATGCTTAGTCGCGTTATTTTGGCTTATGATTTCTTGATAAGATAAAAATAAAAATATTTTTAAAGATTGCTTGAGGGCAAGCAATAGTTAAGTATGGGGGATTTGATAATGCTCTAATTATTCATGTTTATTCCATCGATTATATAGCATTTATCTATTATATTATATAGAATATCATGTTATTTGTGTAGAATTGGTACTAATCTGGTTGCAGGATAGAACGAGAGAAGAAAGTCAGAAATACCACTAAAAAGACGATTAAATGACAACTCTAAGAAATGAGGGACTTGGAATGAAAATATACAAGTATGAAAGACCCAAGTACGCCAGTCTTAGGACTGTGTGCGGCGTACTTGCTTGGCGGGTAAATGAAGTTGAATGTACGCGAAGTACGGTGCACTTTCTACGAAGTGCGGCGCACTTACCTTGACAGTTACAAAACAGAGTTATTGTTTGCATTCATTGTGAGGCCGATCACTTGTCTTCGTTTACTGAATATTGGAGTTGAATTAGGTCAAGATGAGCCTATAAAAGTAAAGGTACGAAGCAGAGAAAAAGGGGGCAACACCAACGAGAAGTAGGGAAAGTATACGAAGTGAGATTGGTGAACACATACCAAGTTCACTATATTGGAGTTCGAGGTTGTGATTCTATTGCTGTGACAGAGTGTAAGAGAACGAGCCAAGAG
Source organism: Artemisia argyi (assembly GCA_030686995.1). Lineage (NCBI taxonomy): Eukaryota > Viridiplantae > Streptophyta > Magnoliopsida > Asterales > Asteraceae > Artemisia > Artemisia argyi. The sequence goes on along the minus strand of JARVZY010011174.1, from coordinate 57,649 downwards.
AATTATCTCTGTGAAATCATTTGTTCTTTCGTTGTAATCACTTTGGTATACTTTTCTACTTTGTCGAATTGAATTATGAAGTTTATGAAATTCATGTTGAATGATATGTGTTTTGTTATTACAATAATGGAGTAGTCGTTATATGTTTATTTGGGTGATATAGTTATATGGTTGTTTGCAATGTAATGTACGCTTGCTATTGATACTATGCTTAAGTTTAATTGATGAGATTATGCTTGGATCAATGTTGAATGTTTGATGTATCTCTGTGGTAGAAGTAGGTCGAAAGGGTTGCCATTTTGGTATTATTTCAAGGTGTTTGTCTATGGCAACTTAGTGTTAACCTTGTAGAAATTGGTCGCCAAAACATTTACCAACCCATCCATAATCTTGTTTAATGCCTTATCTCATGTCTAACGAACTTGATGAGGAAATTGACGTATGTATACTTCTGTTATGAACCTTTCTTAATGCATTTGATATATTGAGAATCATAGGTCGAAAGGGTTTCTTAATATGTTGGATAGTTATAGGTACGAGTGTTAACCATGCATCTCTTGCTTATATATCTTGTTCATGATTGCTTGCTCATCATTTACATGCGAATTCCATGTTTCTTAGCCTAAATAAACAAAGCTTTTAATCATATAAAACAATCAATCTAAATTGCTAGTCTTTGGATAAGTGACAATCTAGGGACTTTACTTTAACACAATTGCTAACTTGGCTTTTCTACAATCTCTTGAGACGACCTGGTGATTGGCTCCAAACAGTCAACCTAAATTGACCAAAGGATGGTCAATTAGGTCAAACAGCCTAAGAGTCAATCTCCGTGGAAGTATAGGGGTTTCCCCGGGTCGTTATGTCCCGACGAGGTGTGGATTGTATTCAAACGGGCTTGTGATCGGGTGAATTTGGACAAGAAAGGGTTTGTGATTGATTTGAACTAAGGAATCTACAAGGAAATAGCTTAAATAAGCTATATGAACAAGACTGTAAAATCAGAAAAACCAGAAACGTTTAAAACCTAAAAACGTGTACGTTCCGTTTAAATTTACGCGAACGTACAAAATAAAAAGTGAAAACTGAAATCTGAAAACCCTCAGGGGGTAAAAATGACTTTTTAACAAACCTAAGGATTAAAGAAAATTTTTGGAAAAAGAAAATAAATTTTTACACTAATTAATTATTTAATATTAATTAAATACTATTTAATACTAATTATTAATATTTAAATAACTTAAATACAATATAATATTAATTAAAAACTAGAAAAGTGAAAATTAAATTCCTAAAATTATAAAATAACTAAAAACAAATTTTAAAATTAAAAATATACCTTTTTGTCTTTTTTTGGATTTTTTATTAATTAATTACTAATTATATTAATTCAACTATTTAAACTATTTTAAATTAATAATACTAATAATGACTAGAAAATTATAGAAAAATTTACAAAACTAATTAACCATTACAGGAATCCTAAAAAATTATAAAAAGTTTGTTTTATATGTTTTTACACTATTTTACTAATTATTAAAATAAATATTAATTAATTACTAATTAAACTAATTAATTTAAAAAAACTAGAAGATGAACAGTAAAAATTCTAGAAAATGGGACAGGGTTTTATGGGTGAATTCAAGTGGGGTCCACAGGGCATGAACTCAAAAGATTGGCTGGAATGGTGAGACAGCCAGGGGGGTTGAAAGGACCAAGAATTGGGTTGTGGGACCCACTGTTGTGGCCAGAAACAACCACCAAAGGTGGTGGTGGTGATGGTGATCTGCTGATGCAGGGGAGAACAGTCCCCCTGCAGGTGTGTTTGGAGGGGTGTGGGACCGACAGCAAAAATCACAAAAATAAAGTAAAGGTTGGATCTCAAATTTCAGCTGCTATACTACCATCCCTGAAAGGCACAAGTCCTAAAAGCAAACACAAAATTCACAAATATTCTTGGAAATATTGGATTTTCTGCAAAAGGTGGTATTTGACTTTTTGAGTAAACTTGAAAAGTTGACTTAACTGAATTTTGATCTTGATTCTTTGAATGATATTAATGTTTTGAGCTACAATGAGACTAAAACAAGCTATCTTGAACACTTGTACAAAGATTTGAATGGTTATGGATCTCAAATTCCTACACAGTGAACTGTGTAGGTGCATAAACCATGATTTTGACTTTTGTCTTTAAATACCTAAGGTTTTATGACCTAATTGACTGTAACAATCCTAAGTGGACTTGGTTAAACTAACTATGTCAACTAAAAGAAGCCAGAGTTCATTGAATAAGCATAAACCAAACACACCTTTATAAAGCCAAATTTGTAATTTTCAAAGCTTCACACTGTTTCATGCCATGATACTGAATCCTAGGGTTATAACATGGTATACTAAGATGAAATGAGCACATAAATGCTTATAATAACAACAAGAACTCATGAATCAACAAAAAACTATTGATATGAGCAAACATAAATTTTATGGAACAAACTTGTAATTTAAAGCAATATCTTAACTAACATACACCAAATAACACTAGAAACACAGAGATATGCAATAATTAAGAGGTGCTACAGTAAGTTACATAAAATTGAGATTATGCTGACAAAGGGATCATATGAACTCCAAATCAAAAACCAAGTGAAAAATCAGTCCTATAGCCTCCCCTGAGGTTCTAAACCATCATTAATCCAAAACACACAGGCTCCTGGGCTTGCTTCTTTTTTAAACACCAATTTTTGAATTTTTCTCTATTTAATTTGGATTTTTGAGTATTTTTCTGTTTTTCATTTCCTTTCTGATTTCTTACTTCCTTTTGATTCAATACACTTTAATAAGCTAAAAACAACCTACTGAGATCAATTAACAACATTTAGTAACTTTTGAAAAATTGAGCAAAAAAGTAAATTTTTATAAACTGAATTGAACCTTTAAATTGAACTTGGAATTTAATTAATTGAAACTTGAGATTACACTATTACAATGAGGATTACAAAGCTTGAATTTAAAATATTACATCAATTTAAACCTAATTTTGACCTAATTTTACATTAATATTTAAAACTAACTAACTGCTACTTCCTTTCCTCTCTTTCTTTATTTATAAGGGTCCTGGAGCATCATACTCTCTTTTCCACTCTCATTCACAGCCATTGGATGGCTTCTTTTAATCTTAGCCTTCAAATGTGGTTTGGCGGGAAAAGTGGGTTTTGGCAGGTTAGGTTGCTTGTGAGACTTTTGGGATCAGTTAAGGAACCTTGGAGGTATTAGGAGGTTGGGGGGACAGAGTATGGAAGATGTGAGGTGGAGGGATGGAGGTGGAGTGTTGGGTGAGAGTTGCAGTGAACAAGTGGGGAGGGAAAGTGGTGGTGTTGACTTATGTTGACCCTAGGGTTAAATAAAAATGGGGAAGGGATTATATTTGTGTGGGAGTGGATTGGGCCTGGTGTTGGTTGGCTTGGGGGATAAAGGGTGGACCGGATTAGGAGAGTTGGGGTGTTTATTTTGGGTTTAAAGGCAACAAGGGTCCATTTGGTTATAATATTATCACAAGGACCTTTCATGTAAATTCTGCAATCTGAGGGACCAGAATTGCAATTTTCCCAAAGTCTTTACAAGGGCCAATCTTGACATATATGAATAGTACAAAGGTTATGAAAGTTATTTTTCTAATTTTAAACATCTAGGGACCAAATCTGACAAGTTTCAAAATCCAGGGACTAAACTTGCAATTTCACCAAACTCTCATTCCAAGGACCAAAACTAACACTTGTGACTTTCCAGGGACCAAAATTGAATGATTTTCCAAAAATATCCCACCAGGGACCAAATTGCCAAAAAGTGAAACTCCAAGGACCAAAATTGTAAATTCTTGAAACTTTTCCAATTTTTCACCAAATGACTGAATATGACAATTTATGATTTCAAAAGGACCTTTGGTGATTTTTCTTTCCAAATAAGTACTTAGGGACTATTTTTTCCAAATTTTGAAAGTTGGGGGACTGAAACTGCCAATTATACAAACTTTGTACGTTTTTCATCTGTTTTTACTCATTTTGCATCTGAAACATATAAAACACAATTTTGGAATATTTTTCGTATTTTGATGCATTATTGAGTATTTTTGTATGTTTTTGCAGTTCAGATTGACCAAAAATGATGAGTGTTTGAGCACTCATCAATCCCCCACACTAAACTATTGCTAGTCCCTAGCAATAAACTGTTTTGAAAACTTAATGAATTTTAATCTCTTTTCCAAAAGCCATTACTTTTGGAGTAGCCAAATGTTTTAGTTCAAGTAAGAACTATGGTCCACCTGATAACCATGTGATTTTGAGCAAACCACCAGCTGCAAACGGATTTGATTGTATTTACCAGAAGCCGTTTGCTCCTGGACTAGCCAACTCTTGATGTACATAGTCAACATCTTGGTGAGATGATTACCAATTATGGTTTTCCACTGCCTTTACCACAAGCCATAATCTTGCGGGCTAGCCAACTCTTTCACTTTTTAGGATATGGCGAGTTGAGACACGATACAATTTTGGGCAAATTGCAAGCCGTAAACGGATTTGATATATCTTTACCAAGAGCCGTTTGCTCCTGGATTAGCCAATCCTTTTGTCGTTTAGACATGGCGGACTGATAACCACAAAAAATTTTGAAGCACAAGTGAAAAAAATTTAAAATTTTTGCCAAAAACGGGGGTACTAGATAGTAAAATGTGATAAAATTCGCTAGAATACCCCCCCCCCCCCACACACACACACACACTTAGAATGAATATTGTCCTCAATATTCAAAGTCCCGGCTATTATGCCGACTCTTTGAACGTAAAAGGGCAACATTACAAGCTAAATGTGGAAATATCATTTTTCACTTTGTTTTATTTATATATATACTAGTAACACAGCAGGGGTACTCCCCCACACTTAGGGTGAAAACTCTAAGTACATGCTACTGTTTTTGTTTACCGACTCGCTAGCTTGACTCGACCCCGAATTCATTTGTTCTTGGGGAAGCATGAAGTAGAAGAAGCAATCTCCATCAGACTTTCATTCAAGATGTTTGGACAAACATTTGAAGCACGTGAAAGTTCCACGCCGATGAGATAAGTACCCGGCTTTAAATAGTATAAACTATAAGCGGTGATGCCGGGGTCAAAGATAATGTTTTCATTCCCGAAGGAATGAAGAACAGGAGACGTCACCTGGTAGGTGAAGAAAGGAAGAAAGATCTTGATGACAATCAAGATTAACTCATCATCATCAGAAAGAGAATTCATAATTGGTATATCATGAATCTCATCAGTAAAGCTCATATGATCTAGACATATTATGGGTGGGAGGGTTGGGATTTTGATATCAATCAAATTCTCAAGGTTGAGAATATTTCCCTCCGGAACACAAAGATCAACTTTGTCTAGATCAAAGTGAAAGTTATCATACTCCGGTGGAGATATGATATGAGTGAGTTCACCGGAGAACTCCTCAAAGGTGAATGAATCATACTTGGGGAGAGAAATTTGAGAATGAGAAGTGGTACTGCCACTAATCTTCTCTCCCATATGATCAAAAGTAAAGGCTTCAAACTCCGGAATAGGATCATCGGAGAAAATGTCACTATCCTTAATGAGGATAGGAGAGGAAATAGGTTTCTTTTTTAAAGCCTCGATTTTAGAAATGAGGAGATTGACATTCAATAATGTTGCACGAAGTGCTTCATCCTTGATTTCAGTGTCAATCTCAACATTCTCTTCTTCTAAGCTGACTAGCTCAGAAGGTAATTCTTCCATAAAAACGATGTCTCCACAAGATAACGAATCGTCATCATTAGAATCGGAGAACATCTCAACATCATCATTCGGGAAGACAAGAGGAGGAGGGATATCACACATATGATCAAAAGTTCCATGTGACTCTCTTGGGATTGGGACAAGGTTCTCAATACTAGACTTTATGAATTCGTCCGATTCCTTTTCAGGAACAGTGTCAAGATGCTCGTCCCCCATGCTCAAAGAGTGAGTGGGAACCTCGGGTGTGATAACAGTGGCTTGAGATGGAATCTCAACTGATGGAATTTCATCTGATGAATCTTTATAAAATTGAAGAATATCAAGTGTATCTTCATCATCACTGTCATCAGGAATGAAACGGAATCGAGAGCTAGATCTGGCTGCTTTTTCTTTTTCAATTGATTCCCTAATAGATCTTTCATAGGCATCTTGGGAATTTATTTTAGCAGCCTGTTCTTCAGCTAACAATTCTTCCATCGATTTTTGTTTTGGATTATCTGGGATATGTACGATTCCTTTCAAATCTTTCACTAAATCCAAAAGATCAAGGAAAAGACTTTGAGGAATTGGCTGAGGTGGAGGTTCGTCATAATACGATGTGTCAAAATTGTTACAAGGAAATGGATTCCTTGTTTGACAATCGGAGCTGAAGTGTGGACCTCCACAGTAATCACAACAGTAAAACTGATGTGGCTGTGGGTTGTATGTGCTAGAGTCATAACCGTTATCAGGAAACTGCTCATAGACAAGCATGTTTCCCGATTGGCAGTTAGAACTGTAGTGTGAACCACCACAGTACTCACAACAGTAAAACTGCTGAGTCTCATGGTGTGGTAGCTGATGGAATAAATCAGTCATGTCATGGTAGGAATGGGGATCTTTGTTATAGACAGACCCGTTTCCTGACTCTACCATGCCACAACCGGGGCAATTACCACCATTATAAGAATTACCACACCATTGACAAATCAGAATGTGTGGATGAGACATAGAAAGAATCAAAAGTGTATAGAGGGTGAGGAATGGAGAATCAAAAGGGTAGGAGGGTGAAGAATGATATTTTTGGTGTTTTTGGAAAATATTTTATACAAATGATAAAGAAAATGTTTTTGTGTTTTTGTGTTCGTTGAAAACTGATTTTAAAATTTTTTCGTGAACTGTTTTGTTTTTATGAAAATATGAACAAGGATGGTAAATATACAAATGAATGAATATCCAAAGATCACTAATCTTCAAATATGTTTGGATACGCACACAACCCCCCCGGCAGCGGCGCCAAAATTTGATTGGATCCAAACAATCAATCTAAATTGACCAAAGGATGGTCAATTAGGTCAAACAGCCTAAGAGTGAATCTTCGTGGAAGTATAGGGGTTTCCCCGGGTCGTTATGTCCCGATGAGGTGTGGATTGTATTCAAACAGGCTTGTGATCGGGTGAATTTGGACAAGAAAGGGTTTGTGATTGATTTGAACTAAGGAATCTACAAGGAAATAGATTAAATAAGCTATATGAAAAAGACTGTAAAATCAGAAAAAACAGAAACGTTTTAAACCTAAAAACGTGTACGTTCAGTTTAAATTTACGCGAACGTACAAAATAAAAAGTGAAAACTGAAATCTGAAAACCCTCAGGGGGTAAAAATGACTTTTTTACAAACCTAAGGATTAAAGAAATTTTTTGGAAATAGAAAATAAATTTTTACACTAATTAATTATTTAATATTAATTAAATACTATTTAATACTAATTATTAATATTTAAATAACTTAAATACAATATAATATTAATTAAATACTAGAAAAGTGAAAATTAAATTCCTAAAATTATAAAATAACTAAAAACAAATTTTAAATTAAAAATATACCTTTTTGTCTTTTTTGTGGATTTTTTATTAATTAATTACTAATTATATTAATTAAACTATTTAAACTATTTTAAATTAATAATACTAAAAATGACTAGAAAATTATAAAAAAATTTATAAAACTAATTAACTATTACAGGAATACTAAAAAATTATAAAAAGTTTGTTTTATATGTTTTTACACTATTTTACTAATTATTAAACTAAATATTAATTAATTACTAATTAAACTAATTAATTTAAAAAAACTAGAAGATGAACAGTAGAAATTCTAGAAAAATTCGTAAAATTATTTTATAACTTATAAAATCTAGGAAAAATATAAAAACTAGGGTCTACATTATAAAAACTAATTATGCTATTTAATGCTTAATTATTAATTAATTAATAATAAAACTAATATTAAATCTAATTAATACTAAATGACCATATAAAAATCTAAAAAAATTACTGAAAGTACTTAAAGATAAAAGGAAATTAATCAAAATATAAAATTGCAAGGTGCTTAATAAAAGCTTAAAAATGAAAATTAAAAAATTAAATTACATTAAATTGAAACTATCACTTATTTTAAAATTGGTTTTCCTGGAATTTTCTTTTACAAAAGTTTTTAAATACTTAAAACATGAAACTTTTATGAAGACAATATTTTCAGAACTTAAAAATAAGCCAAATGCAAGTTTAAAAGCTTTACAGTTGACTTTCTTTTACCAAACCAAGAAATAAGCTCAAATGAGCTTATGTGGGGTCCACAATGATGGATTCTGATTCAAATATGTTGTTGGGACATGATTAAGCAAAAATATACCAAATAAGCTCACAGGTTAAGCCCATAAGCCAGAATAAGCAATTGATTTTCTTATTTCAATACTGAAAATAGGACAGGGTTTTATGGGTGAATTCAGGTGGGGTCCACAGGGCTTGAACACAAAAGATTGGCTGGAATGGTGAGACAGCCAGGGGGGTTGAATGGACCAAGAATTTGGTTGTAGGACCCACTGTGGTGGCGAGAAACAACCACCAAAGGTGGTAGTGGTGATGGTGATCTGCTGATGCAGGGGAGAACACTCCCCCTGCAGGTGTGTTTGGATGGGTGTGGGACCCACAGCAAAAATCACAAAAATAAAGTAAAGGTTGGATCTCAAAGTTCAGCTGCTATACTACCATCCCTGAAAGGCACAAGTCCTAAAAGCAAACACAAAATTCACAAATATTCCTGGAAATATTGGATTTTCTGCAAAAGTTGACTTAACTGAATTTTGATCTTGATTCTTTGAATGATATTAATGTTTTGAGCTACAATGAGACTAAAACAAGCTATCTTGAACACTTGTACAAAGATTTGAATGGGTGTGGATCTCAAATTCCTACACAGTGAACTGTGTAGGTGCATAAACCATGATTTTGACTTTTGTCTTAAAATACCTAAGGTTTTATGACCTAATTGACTGTAACAAACCTAAGTGGACTTGGTTAAACTAACTATGTCAACTAAAACAAGCCAGAGTTCATTGAATAAGCTTAAACCAAACACACCTTTATAAAGCCAAATTTGTAATTTTCAAAGCTTCACACTGTTTCATGCCATGATACTGAGTCCTAGGGTTATAACATGGTATACTGAGATGAAATGAGCACATAAATGCTTATAATAACAACAAGAACTCATGAATCAAAAAAAAAAAACTACTGATGGCAGTTAAATAACAATAATGAGCAAACATAAGTTTTATGGAACAAACTTGTAATTTAAAGCAATATCTTAACTAACATACACCAAATAACACTAGAAACACAGAGATATGCAATAATTAAGAGGTGCTACAGTAAGTTACATAAAATTGAGATTATGCTTACAAAGGGATCATGTGAACTCCAAATCAAAAACCAAGTGAACAATCAGTCCTATAGCCTCCCCTGAGGTTCTAAACCATCATTAATCCAAAACACACAGGCTCCTGGGCTTGCTTCTTCTTTAAACACCAATTTTTGAATTTTTCTCTATTTAATTTGATTTTTGAGTATTTTTCTGTTTTTCATTGCCTTTCTGATTTCTTACTTTCTTTTGATTCAATGCACTTTAATAAGCTAAAAATAACCTACTGAGATCAATTAACAACATTTAGTAACTTTTGAAAAGTTGAGCAAAAATGCAAATTTTTATAAACTGAATTGAACCTTTAAATTGAACTTGGAATTTAATTCATTGAAACTTGAGATTACACTATTACAATGAGGATTACAAAGCTTGAATTTAAAATATTACATCAATTTAAACCTAATTTTACATTAAAATTTAAAACTAACTAACTGCTACTTCCTTTCCTCTCTTTCTTGATTTATAAGGGTCCTGGAGCATCATACTCTCTTTTCCATTCTCATTCACAGCCATTGGATGGTTTCTTTTAATCCTAGCCTTCAAATGTGGTTTGGCGGGAAAAGTGGGTTTTGGCAGGTTGGGTTGCCTGTGAGACTTTTGGGATCAATTAAGGAACCTTGGAGGTATTAGGAGGTTGGGGGGACAGAGTATGGAAGATGTGAGGTGGAGGGATGGAGGTGGAGTGTTGGGTGAGAGTTGCAGTGAACAAGTGGGGAGGGAAAGTAGTGGTGTTGACTTATGTTGACTCTGGGGTTAAATAAAAACGGGGAAGGGATTATATTTGTGTGGGAGTGGATTGGGCCTGGTGTTGGTGGGCTTGGGGGATAAAGGGTGGACTGGATTAGGAGAATTGGGGTGTTTGTTTTGGGTTTAAAGGCAACAAGGGTCTATTTGGTTATAATATTATCACAAGAACCTTTCATGTAAATTCTGCAATCTGAGGGACCAGAATTGCAATTTTCCCAAAGTCTTTACAAGGGCCAATCTTGACATATATGAATAGTACAAAGGTTATGAAAGTTATTTTTCCAATTTTAAACATCCATGGACCAAATCTGACAAGTTTCAAAATCCAGGGACTAAGCTTGCAATTTTACAAAACTCTCATTCCAAGGACCAAAACTAACACTCGTGACTTTCCAGGGACCAAAATTGAATGGTTTTCCAAAAATATCCCACCAGGGACCAAATTTGCCAAAAAGTGAAACTCCAGGGACCAAAATTGTAAATTCTCAAAACTTTTCCAATTTTTCACCAAAGGACTGAATATGAAAATTTATGATTTCAAAAGGACCTTTGGTGATTTTTCTTTCCAAATAAGTACTTAGGGACTATTTTTGCCAATTTTTGAAAGTTGGGGGACTGAAACTGCCAGTTATACAAACTTTGTACGTTTTTCATCTGTTTTTACTCATTTTACATCTGAAACATATAAAACACAATTTTGGAATATTTTTCGTATTTTGATGCATTATTGAGTGTTTTTGTATGTTTTTGCAGTTCAGATTGACCAAAAATGATGAGTGTTTGAGCACTCATCACCTGGTCTTGCCTAAACCTTTACTATAAACGGGGGTTATACTTTACCCATGTCTTTTATAAATTAAGGAAAATGGTGAAATTTGTATTATAAATTTAAAGCTTCGAAACACATCACATATCTTACTCACTATTATCCTAAAAGTTTTATATGCACAGCAAACGCGTTTTATAATCTAAACATGCGAGCTCATCAACTTTATGTTGACGTTTTCGAGTATCATTTTCAGGTGATCATCAGTAATATTTTTGAAGGCACTTGCATTGATGTTATCCATCCACCTTATTTCAAAAGACCATGTTAATTTGATAAAGATACCTTTCCAAAGACAATGTTTTTAACAAATCAAGACTTATATTTGGTTATCCGGTTTTGGATAAAGATATTCATGTAACGTTGTAAACTTATTCCTTTAATCAAGTGTGGTGTCATTCTACTATCTTATGTGATATTTTTGAACAGTCGCACCTCATGTTTCCGCCTTAAGCGGGGTGTGACATTAATGGACTATAGCTAGATCTCATCCACTAACATCGTGGTAGAAGGTTATATGACATATTTGTAGGGTATTAGTGACCAGTACTTGACTAACACTACATCCGATCCACTGAATAAGGAACTAATTAGATATTGCATGAGCAGCTCATGTTGTTAGGTTATTTTGGGAATGACTAAGTAAACATAGTTTCTCTCTATTTGATTTCCATCTCATTTAATTTACTCGTCATTTCCTTTATTTTGTATTTTGTTATTCTTTCAACATCGATCACTTGGATCAAACTAACCCCCCCCCCCCCATTTATTGTTTTCATAATTAAGTTTTAAAACAAACAATTTCTTTCATTCCTACGAACGACCTGATCTTACCAAGTCTATATTATACGCGATCGATTACACTTTCCGAGAGTGTTATCATTTCTTGTAAAACCTAGACTATAGATTTAAGATTATAAATCACACATCATAAACTTTGAGAAGAAAATGTGGGAGCCAAAAAGAGGCTAAAATGCCCTCAACTGTAAATGAAGATTGCAGATTCGTCCTGTTATTTAATTTTGTGTGGCTTACAATGATGTTGCTAGGAGAAACGAGAGTGGACATAAGGAAGCGGGAAATGGAAATGGAAGAAACGAAGTACGCACAAAGGCAATAAGAAATTGAACTACAACGTCAACGTTCAACTTTCAACTTTCAACAAGAAGACAACGAAAAAAGATATCTTTTACTATACAAGACCCGATGAGCATTTGACTGAAAACCAACGTAAAACGGTGATGTAGATGAAACAACAAATTAAAGCGAAATATACTTTAGACTATTAGTTTAATTTTTTTAATTTTGAGCGTAATGTATTTTTAGTTTATTTTAATTATTAATGTATTTTTTTTATATTTAATAAAATTTTAATTTTAGTTTTTAAAATAAAGGAGAATGGAAAAAGTAGAAGTTGGTGGATGTTGGTTGCCATCTTACTCTATTTTGATGGTGATGTTGAATGATATTGGTTGAGGAAAGAGAAGAACTTATGTGACATTACGTTCGCGGTCATGTTTGTTAGAAATTGGATAAGGGTTGTGATGAGAAACTTGGATAATCTTCTCAAATCGTGTATGTTCACTTTCCGAATAACATATTTCAACCATTTATTGTCTGGGTATTACGAAATGTCATTGAGATAATTAAAAAAACACTTGGTTTCTAAGCACGAGAAAACTAAGCAAAACAAAGAGATCATGTTAAGTTTTTTGTATACGAGACAATGAATCTCATAAGTAACTAGTTAACAATTACAAGCGGTTAAAGTTGGTTAAAAACCAACAATCATAACTTTTATCCAACAATCATATCCATTAGAGAAAAATGGGAAAAACGAGTAAGTAAACACCATTCATTTACTTACTGTTGTTAATACATTTTTTTTGAAGAAAATAGTATTAAAATTTTAATTTGTAGCTACAAGATAAATGTTTTTGCTCTCGCTGTAATGCTGAATAAAAGTATCTCATTTGAAAGAAAAATGATTGAGATACTTTAAAAATTTATTGAAACACTTCACTATATACAGTAGACAGGTATACTATAAGTATAATCTACATTAACTATTTGTACATTAAGTGTTCTAATAAAATTTTAAAGTATGTCAATCACTTTCTCATTTGAAAACATCGGACAACTTGGAAGTGCACTGACATAGTTAAAGTAAATATTTATTAATCCAGAATCCAACAAATATACATGCAACGTTGCATGTTTATCCAACCTATCCCGTTGTAATGCTTAATTATATATATTGCATAAACAACTGCTTATCTTTTTTGTGAATTTAATATCAGTATATGCGTAGACAAATTCAATAAGGTGGGAGAAATAAAGCCATATATGCACATGGTAACACGATCGCATGTGTGAAGCCAGACTAGTTTAAACTGTTCTATATCTATTGGAGTATTTATTTTAGGTATTGTATTCTTTAGGGTATTATTCTTTGCCATTATTTTGCATTTTTAAAATTTCAACAATGATTCGGTGAATGATTTTAATCTTTTGAGCAAAGGTGGCAAGGACGACCAAATAGGTTAAAAGTACGTTAGTATTTTCCCCTGAAAATTTTGTGAGATTTAAGTTTGTGTCGAGATGAATTTATCATTTGCCTCTCACTGTTAGTATAAGTTTCACCTAGGTTGTGAGATTTAAAAGTTAGTAAGTTTCACCAATGGTAGTATAGAAACTAACTAGAAATTGTATGATGCAAAAAATAGGCCAAAATTACGTTTCTTTTCATTTAAAAAAGCTATTTTACATAACAAATTTCTCTCACATATTAGGAGACAAATCTCAATTACACATTTTCTTGTTAAAAGAAAGATAATAATTAATATTTAAACAATAAATTAAATATTAATTTTTATGACACCTAGATTCAAAAATGTTGTTTTTAAAAAAATTAGTTTTGTAATCCAAAAAAAGCTAGCAGCGCAGCTTGTTACTCGTTTGTCTTCCGACATAAATCCAAAGTAATTCATGAAATAGTACTTTTTTGTTTATTCTAAATTTGAACTGTTGATTCTTGACCTCAAAATTCAAAGGGCATACAACTGCTTTTTGTATTAGATGGACTATATAATAGTAGTGATTTGAGAAATTCAAAACGCTTATTTTTTACAATTTAAATATTTCATGAATCGTTAATCGTTAGATAAAACAATCTATGTTGTCACGACCAGCATTTAATTATCATTCTATAGACGTACACTTAAGTTGATATACTTTCGACAAAAAAAAATTATTGTTTTTTTCATGTTTTCTTAGGTGTACCAAAATTCGTATTATATATCAAATGTTGTTTAACACTAATATCAAAGTACGAACACTAAACATCCGAACTAAAATTGACATAAGGATTCGTCTATAAGTCAAAAAAGTTTCCCTTTTTTTGCAATGAAAACATACATTCTTAGTTTTTCAACCATATCACACACACTATATTGAAATTATAGATTATATTAGTTCATTTATGAAACTTCTATAATCGCATGTGAAAAAATACCATGTAATTAAAATCATGTGTGGAAAAAATAACATGTGATTTTAATAGAATATTCAAATTAGTGTTTGATCACATGTGATTTCTCAAGCAAATTTCAAAACGAAAGTAAAAGAAAAAAATACGAAAAAAATGTGAAAAACGTTATAAAAAATGTCGAAGTATACCAAAGTGCATATATATAAAAGATAATTAAATATTCGTCGCGATTGTATTTTCTTTTTCGCTTAACGATTAACGGTTTAAGAGATATTAATATTTAGAAAGAAAAAAAATGAAAGTGATTTTGTTAAAAATGAGTGGCTGAGATTTGTTCCTTAGTATGTGAGTAAACGTTTGGTAATATGAGTAAACGTTTGGTATGTAAACGAACTTAAATTTTCTTCCTTTATTATTCTAAAATTTATTATTTAGCACTGCACGGTTCAAAACCCATACCAAAAGCCTTTATAGAGCATTTATAGAGCTTTTTTTATCTGTAGTAATTTATGTCTAAATGAATTTATCATTTGCCATTCACTTATGATTAGGGGTGATCATCGGTCGGAAACCGGACCGGACCGGCCAAGACCGGACCGGACCGAAGACCGAGAACCGGAAAACCATAGACCGAGACCGGACCGAATATGGTCGGTCCGGTCTCGGTCCGGTCTCGGTCCGGTCGGTCTTCGGTCGGTCCGGTCCAATTAGGCAAGTTTTTTCGGGTTTTTGGTCGGTCCGGACCGGACCGGACCGGACCGACCGGACCGAGACCGAATTTGGCAAAAAGCTTAGACCGAGGACCGGACCGAATGTGGTCGGTCCGGTCCGGTCGGTCTCGGTCCGGTCGGTTTTGTCGGTCGGTCCGGTCCGGCCGGTCCGTTTGCTCAGCCCTACTTATGATATACTATTTTATTTATATT
The DNA here is from genome assembly GCA_030686995.1 of Artemisia argyi. Classification (NCBI taxonomy): domain Eukaryota; kingdom Viridiplantae; phylum Streptophyta; class Magnoliopsida; order Asterales; family Asteraceae; genus Artemisia; species Artemisia argyi. The sequence continues at coordinate 42,122 of JARVZY010011174.1, read as the reverse complement.
GGAGTAATTTATAAAATTTAATAATAAAGGTACGATGCACAACCTTCTCTCTTGTATGTATCCAACAAGTTATTGCTGTTTGTATGGTGTTATCTCCACCACCAAGACAACCTTATATCAAAATACAAACACAAACACACCTATAAACCCTATCACATTTTCTTAAAGTACGTTCACAATCTTATTTCATAACAACACATCACAAGATTTTATTATTTCATGTCCTTCCTCCCACCTGAACCAATGTTCTTTGGCTATGAAGATCCCCACCACAATCCTCATCACTACCAAGGTACTTCTAGTCTCTCTATATGTTTGTCTATGTGTTTGTGATCAAGCATATTTGAATTAATATATGTTTCATGGTGATCATTTTGGCCATATATATGCAGGTGTTGAGCCATTGATTTTGAGTAGATCTATGTCATATAACGGGAGAGAAGGGTGCGAAGAAATAAATGTTGGAGGTGATGCTGAGACCTCGGATGACGAAGGGTCACAGCTAGGAGAAAAGAAAAGGAGATTGAACATTGAACAAGTGAAAGCTTTGGAGAAAAGCTTTGAATTAGGAAACAAGCTCGAGCCAGATCGTAGAAGACAATTGGCTCGGGCTTTAGGGTTGCAACCAAGACAAGTGGCTATATGGTTTCAAAACAGAAGGGCCCGATGGAAGACAAAACAATTAGAGAAAGATTATAATGTGTTGAAGAGACAATTTGATAACATTAAAGCTGATAATGATGCACTAAAGAATCACAACAAGAAACTACATGCACAGGTAACTCTAAATATAGATTGACCCACATTTTAATACAGATTATGCATTATCATCCGAGTTTTGTAATGAGGTAGTATCTTCTTAGCTAGTTTTGAGTCTCAAAGAGTTCAATTCAAACTTTTGTTAGATTATTTGATTATCATAACTTTGGTCTTGTTATAGTGTACTATATATATTTCCTGTTTAAGTTTGTGTATGATCGAGACATATAGTCATACTAGATATTCCTGAGTGCTTGCATTTCTAATAATTGTTTTACAAAACAATTTAAGCTACTCGAGCTTGAACTTCTCTTGAGTTTGTATATAGCAGACTCGTCAAGCTTCACGAGTCTAATTTGCAACAAACCCTATGTCAAAATTACACGCTACGAAGTTCCTTTTCACGGTATGTACTGTGCGTGTTTACTCTTAATGTTTTCTTTCCTTTTGCTTTTAGTTGATGGCTTTAAAGGTTCAAGAATCAAATGGCATTAGAGCCATGATGAACTTAAACAAAGAAACAGAAGGATCTTGGAGCAATGGAAGTGACAACAGTTGTGAAGACAACAGCACGATATTTTATAGCCAGATTTCAAATAACATTCACTCGAATTCTTCTATTATAGGGGGTTTAACACCACAATATCTCCTCGGTCAACCGTTGAATCAGACAACGGTCACCAGAGATGAAGGCTTTTGCAACATGCTTAATGTTATCGAGGATCAACCAGCTTTTTGGGCATGGCCGGAAGCTGAGCCTCGAAATCTACCATGAACGTACAATGAATATTTTCTTTTCTTTTTCTTGTTAAATCAGCCATTTTGTAATTTAATTAATTGGTGTAAATTTGTGCATTCAATCTCATAACTTAACTAGTGTTCGTTCTTGGTTTAATTGTTGTAACATCTTCTAGTTCAACAAACAATCGAACATGTATCTTTTAATGGTTATTATTGTGATTTAACAAACAGTCGAATATGTATCTTTTAATAGTACTACTACGTATTAAGTAAATTTTAGATTTAAATTCAAGAACTATACATGGAGTTACAAAGTTCTGATTATTAGAAGGGAAAATACCATAAAAAAGCATCATATTTATCCTAAAATATACTTTTGGGTATCGAACAATTTTTTTTCCTCATATGGATACTGAACTTTCATTTTTTAGCCTTTTTGAGGCATTTTGTGACATTTTTGCCCCTCAAATTATTAAAAATCCAGGGGCAAAAATATCACAAAATGCCTGAGACCAAAAATTAAAAGTTCAGTACCTATATAAGGAAAAAATTTGTTCGATACCCAAAAGTGATTTTTTTAACAAGTATATTGCTTTAATATTTTATTTGCCCTTATTAGAAATAACATAAAATGTACTATCACAAGTTTTCAGAGTATTACGATAGTGTCACTGCAAATTATTGTATTCTGTATGTATCATAACAAGTATAGTGATCACTGTCTTTAAATAAAATAGAGAGGTAACTATCACTTGGCTATTCATATTTAATTATTTTGATGATAGTCTCTACTAAAACATTTTTATTACCAAAAATCAGTTCAAATTATAGAAATCAGTTTGAACAAACGTATCTCTAGCTTTCACCTTCAAGTCTTGATGATTATTTTAGATACAACGTACATCAAATGTCGCTATATTCTTAGGCCATGTGCATGAACTAACCAGTACTTCACTTTTTATTGAAGATAATATAACTTTGTAGATAAATAAACTTATATTTTAGCTTTATAATCAAAATATTAATACAGTCGGTAACCTTCATTTAAAAGAAATCTTGGATTTATAGGGTTTCATGTGGCATGTTTGTTAAACAGCATATATTTTGCCAGTTAGGTAAGTGTAGTTGCTCTGGCATGTATGGGTTATTATTATTTTAAAATAATTAATTTGTAAATAAATAATATATAATATTAGTATTTTGCCTATTGAGTGGTATTAAAAAACAATGAAGTCTCCACTTTGTTAATATAAAAATGTGTAGAGGAGAAGGTTCGACTTCCATGCATGTGCTTCAAGATTATACATATTATTTAATTTCATATACAAATCATATAACATATCTAGCCTTTTTATAATAATACAGTATTACAAAAAGTATATTATAAAGTTTTAAATTTTGAGGACAAGAAGAAAAAACCAGCACACTTTAATTTGTGAAAAATTCAACTAGGACTTTGTTTAAGGTAAGAAACTAGTTCTCCGTATATCTCAAAAGCCCAACATTAATGGACTTACTTGCTCAACTTGAAAGCGGAAATTAATTTGATCTTTCAAAATGATATCCTTTTTAGTAGGGATGGCAAAAAAATCCATACCTGATAGAGACCCGATTTGATTAGAGAATCCCCGAGTTGACCGGGGATGAGGACGGGGATGGGGAATCCCCTGAAATATTAAACCGGGGATGGGGCGAGGATGAGATAACATAAATCCCTGAACTCAGCACCGACCCTGATCTTCCTAGTGTATAATTATTTAAAATTTATATGTTTTATCCATACTCGATTAACTTGTATAAACATGTACATATGTTTATTAGTATATACATGTATGTTTATATGCATATGTGATATTTATAGGATCAAACACATTTAGATTTAGAAGTAGAAGTAACAATTACATATTACTTAACTATTTTATCTGAATACATAGATATGATGCATATTGTTTTTATATTATCTTTAATGTTACAATGTTTACGATGCATTAAAGTTGAATTGAAATTCTAATTGATATAACTATGTGCGATGTACGTTTATTGAGATACTTTATGAGTCAAAATTCTTTATATTTTCGACGAGTTTGTGAAATTTTTATGTTATTTCATAAGGGTGGAGAATCCTCGAATCCACGCGGGGATCCCCGATCCCCATTGGGGATGAGATGGGGATGTAAAGCAATTTCCCAATGGAGATGGGGATGGAGAGTGTAAAACGGGGATAGGATGGTAAGTACAATTCCCGATATTCTCCGCCCCGTTGTCATCCTACTATTTAGTCACTAACTTTTTTAACCACTAAACAATCAAGGTTTAATACAAATTTTAACCAAATTTGATTTCAAGAAAAAAGTTTTACTAGTAATAACAAACTTCCAAAAGAGAGCAAATATCATTTCATTTCTTTTAAAATTATAAGAAAAAGATTACATGTTTGGCACAAAGCTTTTTGGAGCTTTTTTGGGCAATGAGCGGTGAACAATGAGCTTTTTTATTTTTATTGTTCGTTTGGCATGAGAGCTGTGGGCTTTGCTATTTTTTAAGAAAACTCATTTTTCTAATGCTTCTTTATGAAGCTGTGAGCTTTTTTGGCTATTTCTCACAGCTACTGCTCACAGCTCACTTCTACTGCTCACTACTACTTTTGTCAAACATAGCATAAGTGTTAATCAGTTCAAAATTAAATTAAAATAACATGGGTACATTCTCCCTAAATGTCTACATCAAAATGTGAAATGAATTACGAACATACCCCCTAAAACATAATAAAACAAAACATATTATAGATACTAACTTGAATTATAAAAGTAGATAAAACTAGGGCTGAGCATCGGGCGAAAACCGGACCGGACCGACCAAGACCGGACCGGACCGAGGACCGAGAACCGGAAAACCATAGACCGAGACCGGACCGAATATGGTCGGTCCGGTCTCGGTCCGGTCGGTCTTCGGTCGGTCCGGTCCAATTAGGCAAGTTTTTCCGGGTTTTTGGTCGGTCCGGACCGGACCGGACCGGACCGACCGGACCGAGACCGAATTTGGCAAAAAGCTTAGACCGAGGACCGGACCGAATGTGGTCGGTCCGGTCCGGTCGGTCTCGGTCCGGTCGGTTTTGTCGGTCGGTCCGGTCCGGCCGGTCCGTTTGCTCAGCCCTAGATAAAACTACATTTCCATTTATTTTTTTTAAGGTAACAGAATTATGTAAAGTAAATAAATTTACTAGATACATCAACAACTCTTTCGATAAAAAAGGTCACCGAAAAACGGTAGAGAGTGAAGGATAGTAACAAGAGAAGATGGAAAATAAAAACATAAAAACGTCACCGAATAAGCATATAATATCAACTACAAACAAGTGAATATAAATCACAAAACTAATGGTGATATATTTAGAACAAAAAGGTTGTGCTCGATTGTACATCTTGTTATATGAGAAGCCTTTCAATGAAATGGTTGTTGGTTCAAGTTCATTTTAATTTTAAATATGTGATGTATATGTTGTGAGATATATAGTCGTTTTTAAAAAATATGATATTTATTGAACACCCTTACTTTTGGAGGCAGAGGTCAAGGGTTTGATCCTTACCCCTTGCAAGGCCGGAGGTCCTTTTCTACTTTTGGTAGAACCGGAAGCAGTCTCTCTATCTTAGGTTGGGGTAAGGTTGTCTACGTCTTAACCTCCCCATATACCGTGAAAGACGGTATTAGAATCATAACCCGTGAAAGACGGTATTGGAAGTTACTTTTGTCTCCGTCTTATACTTCAAAAAATTAAATAAATAAATTGGGCCTCAAAAGAAGAATTCCCATACAGAAAAGAGTCTCTCTGTAGAATTGATAGAAATGAAAAACAGAAAAAGGTATCGAACCATTAACCAACGCTTTTCAAAGAGAGGTAAAATCCAAATGCAAGAGATGGACTTAAATAAATTAATTGTTTTCTGTTGTTGTGTTGGATTTTGTATATGTGAGACCCCTGTAGATGGGCTGAGCCCAAGTATATCTACCAGCCAATGGGTCGAAAAGGACTATGAAAACTTGAAAGTTGAAATACCGGAAACATGGGCAGAATTGGCTCAAGCTTAAACTTTCCAAATCATACGTTCTATGGCCAAGTTTTTAGGAGCCCTCCATGGGCGGTGGTTGATGTCTCAAACTATAGCCGACGGCACCAACTTTTTTACAGAGCCAAAAATCATACCGTACCTCGTGAGGAAGCCTCTTACCAGCTCACGCCAAACCAACTTTTTATTTTATTTTTTTGGGTATCCATAGCACAACTTTTGTATAAGGGAAAGGGTGTTTTGATGTCGTTGGTAAAAATGGTGTCATGGGCAAAAGGTGATGAGGTGGCACCACCTTTCCTCATGACACCACTACTATGCAGCAATTGTTAGAGCTGGCATAACAGGTGCACACGACACGAACACGATAAGACACGGACCTGTTAAGCCTTGACACGAACACGACACGATAAGCTAATCGTGTCAGATCTTAAAACACGAACACGAACACGAAAATTAACAGGTCACACGAACACGACACGATAAGACACGATAAGAGGTCTTAACAGGTCTTGACACGCTAAAACACGAAATCTTAACAGGTCTTTAACAGGTCTTAACAGGTCTTTAACAGGTCTTAACAGGTCTTTAACGGGTTTTAACAGGTCTTATCGTGTCTTATCGTGTCTTAACAGGTTACACGAGGTCTTGACACGAACACGACACGTTATCTTATCGTGTCATCTTACACGAACACGAACACGACACGAAACACGATAAGCCCAAACACGAAACCTGTTAACTTCGTGTCGTGTCGTGTCGTGTTTTGGTGTTTCGTGTCGAAATTGCCAGCTCTAGCAATTGTACTCAGCTCTCTAAGGACTTTATTGATAGCAAAAGAAGCTTGTTTGTTGCTGCTGCAGCAACAACAACAACAGCAGCAGCAACAACAACAACAACAACAACAAAGTCCCTTTAAATCTTTTAGATAATAAAGGGAAAAAAAGTTTCGCTAGCTCACTTTTTATAAATTTCTAGCCGTTAAAAAACAACAACAAAGAGTTGAACGTAAAATAACTTAATATGCTTATAACTAAGCAACCCAATTTTTGTTTTTTGGGTGGGTGCGGGGTGGGAGTCGGCTTATATAGTGGAGTCATGGCTTATTTGTTTTTTGGCTTATGTTTCATAAGCTCACTTTTTATGGCTTATTTTGAAACTTATGGCTTATCATGTCATAATAAGTTTATAAAAGCCGAAAAGTTTCAAAATAAGCCACAAAAAGTGAGCTTGTGAAATATAAGATGAAAATCACATAAGCCATAAACCTGTTATATAAGTCGAAGCAAATACCTTTTAAAAAAAATAAAGTTGATGTGAAACAAAAATATAAAATGACAAGTTGGATATGTTTTTTAGACCCTTATTCTTAATGCTTTTTCCTAGAGGGTGTATCAAAAAGTTTAAAGGTACCAAGTTTGGCAGTTATTACAAAGAAGTTGCCTCTTTTAGGTGGAAGCAATACTACCTAATTCTTTTTGTTGTTGCTTGCTGGTGCTGGCAATATGTAGAGTTTTGGTGTTGTTAGAGTTATTTTCGTGTGTTTTAGCTTGCTGTTAGCCTTTAATTTTCTTGAGCGCTATTGAAATATTTCTGAGTTTTCTGGAATCACCTTTAGTTGTGGTGATTAATCTCTATTCAGTTTTTCAGATGGCTTGGCTAAATAGTTTCTTTTGTTTTCGTCTTGGTTAATTTATTTCATAAAATACGTATTCGAAACTGTTATTTCAATTCATATCACATGATTCCGAAAGCTATTAAACAAAAAAGAAAGAAACATATGAACTTGGTCACTCATAGGTAGTATAAACAAATCGTAATATATAAAGAAAGACTATCAAAAGAAGAAAAAAATCTTTATCGACTTACTTTTCCACCTCAACTACTTTTATGAACATAATATACACTTGCTTGGTGTTTGTAATTATACCATCTAACGAGTATGTTTATATAGTAGGAAAAATGCTAGCAATAATTTAGTATGATCAATAATTAACGAGACTTTGAAACCAAATAATTGGTCAATCATGTCTTCTTTTTTGTTTCTTTCCGATATGACCGATTAGAGAACAAATTGGGGCTACAAATAAACCAAACTTTTCTCCAAACAACTCGAGTTTAAACTTGAGCTTGACTCGATCAAGTCAAGCTTTTATTAAGTTCAAGCATGAGCTCAAGCCCGATAAACCAGCTCGAAACACATAACAAGCCGAGCTCGAGCATTCAATAGCTCGACTCAAGCTTTTATCGAGCTTTTCGAGTTTTCATATACATATTTAGTTTTTACTATACACATTTATATAAAGAACTAATGTGAATACTGATATAATAAAATAATTTATTCTAAAATGGTCATTTGGACCATAATGCTTACAAATTTTTTGTATAAGTTATTTGCTCATGAGTTCATAACTTATTTTCTGAATTTATTGATGCGTTTCTCTATTGAATAAAATATATAAATCTTCAAACTTTTCAAGACAAGCTTGAGCCTTTGAATATTACTCGAGTCTAGTTAAAGCTTGAATAATTAAAGCTCGTTAAACTATCGAGCCAAACTCAAGCCTATTTTATAATTTTTTAGCCGAACTCAAGCGCTGTGAGCTCAAGCTTGGCTTGGCTCGATTACAACCTAGAGTAAATAATATATAGTGTTTCATTTAATACAAGTAGTTAGAGGCTTTGTTTGGCAACACGTAGCAGTAGCATTAAGAAGTAACCAGTTGTTGTTTGTTTAAAAAACGTGTTTGGTAACGTAGCTATAATAGTAATTATAAAGTGTAAAATTATGAAAAAGGTCATATACACATTAAAATAAAATAAATGATTAAACAAATGAGGGTGTATATGTAATTTCAGAAACTAAATGCTTAGAGCAATTCTGGAATGCTTATTCAAGAAGCATTTAGATTGGAGCGGTTACACAATATTCAAATGTTTATTGAGGTGTTGCCAAACAAACTTTTCATCTAAAATGCTTACTTTTTATCGCTTGTCACTCCTAAACGCTTCCAGCGACATAGAGTGAATGATATATTTAAGGTTTAAAAGGCATATATGCGAGGTCTTTCAAATCATTCAAGGGAACATCTCCGCCCTTTGCTCCATGTCATGCTGAACCTTTTCAACTAAGGTTTTCAATACGGATGGAACTAACCATTTTGCATGTGTGTGTACATGTGGGTGATTGTTCATAAAAAGGATATGTAAAAGTAAAACCATTTGACTGATAAAAGAATCAATGATGTAATAAAATGAACATGTAATAAAATGAACAAATTAATTGAATGAGTAATTATTGTTTTATTGACATATATGATTGTCATGTTGTAATGGAATATAATATTTATATAACAACCCACAAACACCCATTACTATCATTCCCAATACAATTATCTATAGTAGGTATTTCACAGGTAAAATTTTGCTTTTTATATACATTATTACTTGCATGACTCACTAGACCTGCTCACGTATCTACACAAGCCAAATAACTCAACACTTACATCCTATAAATCCCAGGTATGTCAAGCATAAACTCATAACAACACCATAATAAGTAATACACCAATCTAAAACACTAAACATATACACAAAACCCTAATAAACCCTAAACTAAAACTTAAGTAGGATTACGTGCTTATCTGAACCTATATGCTTAGTTAAACTAGTAAGAATGTGTTCAAGGCTTAAGTAAGAATATCTTTAGGTATCTTAGGATATATTAGGACTATTAGGTTTTAGAATAGAACCCTTAGAACTTAGATATTAACCCCTTAAGCCCTAAACCATAACTAGGTCATAGATAACTAGAATTAGGTCTAAACCCACCCAAAACTTCCCCATAGGTCACTACTACTTAGTATAAGCCTTTAGAAACTTATGAATAGTTATTAGATACCCTTGGGACACTAACTTAGGCTTGTAACCATAGGATAAACCCTAGTCTCTCACTAAACCTACTTAGGTCATTTAGGTTACAAAACTAGGTCAAACCTTCCCAAAACTTCCCCATAGGTTACCCACACTTAGTATAAACCCTTTAAGTCTTAGGATTAGTCACTAGACATACTTAGTAACTTAAATTAGGCACTAAACCTTAGGTAAAACCTTAAACACATAGTAAGTAGAAACTAGATCTAAACTTAACTAAACTTAGTAAAACCTAAACATAAGCACCTTAAACACCTCAACCTACCACCCTAACACCTTAGTCATACCCAAGCACACACCCTAACACCTCTAAGCACACACACAAGTAAGTGCATCACCTACTTGGCTAATCCACCACTAATCCACCCTAAACCTCCCCTAATCCACCACTAAACCACCCTAATCACCCCTAATCACCCTTAAACACCCTAAGCAGCTTACAAGCACCTCCAAGCACCCAAAAAAGGAGGTGCATCACCTCCTTGTAAGCTGCTACCCTTGAACCGCCTTTCACGGCTGATCTCCACCACAACCGGCCTACCCAGCCCCCTAGCTACCACCCTAGCCCTTCCTTGTCACCATTAGACTTGCCACAATACCCTCCTAGCTCTGCTTGCTCAGTCCTCCCCGTCCGTGACACCTAGACAACCATTTCACCCAAACTGCCTATGTCGTGGGTATAAATACCCCCCAGCCCTCATTTCTTCTCTACACCTCTCCCCCTCCTCGCTACCTCATATTTCTGTAGTACTAAGTCATTAGAAGCTGTTAGGAACGAGTAGCTAGGCTTTGGTTGAGTTGTGTTGTGGTTTGAAGTCGTGCGAGCCCTAGAAAACCCTAAACCTAGTTCTAACCCACGTAAACCCCCCCCCCCCCTAGCCAAGTAAGTCTTACTTTTAGTTAATATAGCTTTAGTATAGTCTTAGGATAGATTTAGGATGCCTTAGATAGTTTAGATGCCCTTGCATGAGCCTAGAACCATTCTACTTGCTAGTTTACATTTTAAAACCCTAGATCGAGTCATATACTTGCATGCATGCTATAAGTAGTTAATTTAGGTCATACACTAGTTAAACATAACTTAGATAACTTAAAATAAGTAAAACATAGGCTTGAAAACTTAAACACTAGATAAAATATAAGTTACATGCATATCAGGACTAGTTTTTCAATAGTTTACATGCATAGGAGTATATATCGTAAATTCTTGAAATTGTAAAGTCTAGGGACTGTTTTTGACCTTTCCTAGAAGTTATAACTAGTAAGGATTAGGTTTGCATAATAATAAAACCCTAGGATAGATAATAACATAAGTATAAACTAAAAAGGACTAAAAACGTAAATAGTATAAAGTTAAAGGTCTAAAATGGTAAATATAGAAAACTTAGGAGTCTTAGGTTAATATAGAAGTCTAGGGACTAGTTGTGTCAAGTATAGATAGTTATTAGTATAAGTAATATAAGTAATATAAAACTTAGGGTAGAAAATATAAATATATAAACTATAAGGGTAAAAAGTGAAAATATCATATAAGTATAAAACCTAAATAAAGTTAGAAGCATAACACAATACTACGGAGCTTCATGCGAGGAGTACTATGTGGATATTTCATTTTTGATGAGTTTGTTGGGTTTACGAATTAAAGTACCCTGACTCCTCGAACGATTATTGCATATACTTCTGAGATATGATGGCCCGAACGATGATATGATTATAACTAAACCCTAATAACAACATAACTCAATAATAAGGAGCTTTGTGTGAGGTGTATTAACTTCTGAATTATGATGGCCCGAACGGTATTATGTTGATAACGTAATATAATAGTAGGGAGCTTCATGTGAGAGTCATATACTTCTGAATTACAATGGCCTGAACGGTGTTATGTTATATCTAAAACATTAACAAACCTAAAAACAATAAATTAAGAAACATAAACATGATAACTAAAAGCTTGACATACATACAAAACCAACAACAACACACTAGGATACGTGAGTAAAGCGGTCTAGTTCCCGAGTCACTATTTGCATTACTTAGATTACTCTACACCCAGGTGAGTCTTCATAGCCTTACATCTTTTTAAACTTTCAATCTAAATGCTTTTATAAACCCTGTAAGGGGGATACATGCTAAATACTTTACTTAAAACCGAATACAAGTCTTTTTCTTTGGTTGTTTGCACGAGTAAACTAACTGCCACCACTACATAACCAAAATTCATGAATCTAATTGTTTGGGAGGTTTTACCCAATCGAACGCGAATATAGATCTATTGGAGCTTGACAACTCCCGTTGGTATTAACACCCCACTAGGTGGTACCAATAAGTACTATATTTGAATCCACTCAAAGTATAACTTTGGCAGGTTATTCTTCTATCCCCTCATGTTAGGTTGATGAGTGCGCAAACACTCATCATTTTTATCGTGTTTAAACTGCCAAAACATACAAAAACAATCGAAAAGTAATCAAAATACTTAAATTATCCCAGGGATTGTGTTTTATGTGTTTTAAATGCAAAACGAGCAAAAACATATGAAAAACGATCAAAGTTTGCAATATTGGCAGTTTCAGTCCCCCAAGTTTCAAAATTTGTCAAAAATAGTCCCTACGCATTCATTTTGAAAGAAAAGTCAACCCAAGTCCTTAAAAATTCAAAAGTTATCAAAAACGGACTTTGGGTGAAAAGTTTGGAAAATTTACAAGATTGGTCCCTGGAGTTTGGAATTTTGCAGAAATAGTCCCTGGGAGTTTTGAAAATTAAAAAATTGCAAAAATAGGTTTTGGAATATCAAACTTGGCAACATTGGTCCTTGGTGGTACTTTGGGAGAATTACAATTTCAGTCCCTATATTTTGTGGAATTTCAAAATTGGTCCTTGTGACTATTATACCAACCGGACCCTTAAGTGATAAAACCAAAACCAAAAACAAACCCAAAACCAAATTCAACCCCTTATTACTCCAAGTCCCAGCCCACCCCATTCTCCTTGGCCCATCAACACCCTCAACCCACTCCACAAACACCCCGTTTAATAATAATACTCCCTCCCAACTTTGACCCGGTCAACCCTCCATCACCACTCACCTCTGCTACCAGCCAAACCCCCCCCCCCATCATCACCCCTACTACCTTCTCCCCTGCAACACTCAAAACCCACCTCCTCCTACTCAAACAAAAGCTAAACTCCAAAAATTTCCCCCTGGCATCAATAATCCAAGAAGCAGACAAAAAGAAGTTTGGCGCCAAGAATTTAAACGGCCAAGATTAACCCTAATAATCCAATGGTTACAATTGCTACTGGGAAAGAGACAAGGACTCATGGGAACCCTAATTTGGAGTTATAAAAGAGATAGAGAGGCAGTGGAGCACCTAGTTAGTTTTTAGTTGTAATTTTAGCTCATTTTCCAAGTATTGTAACTTTTAAATTCCAACATTGTAATTGTTATTTTCAATTAATGTAAGATTTTATTCCAGAAATTCAAGTTTCAAGTCTATTTCAGTTTTATTACCAATAAATATAAAAATAAATAAATAAACAGAAAATAAAAAAAAAAAAAAAAAAGGAGATAAAGCATTGGAGCAGGTTGAATATTGGATGGACCTAGTAATAGGGACTCATGGGAGTCATATAAGTGAGTACTTGGTTCTTGGTTCTTAAAGGCTTAGCAGGAAATCTCTTGATTTTTCCTATTTTACTATTCTTTGTTCATCATTTGTTAGTGTAGGCTGATTTGTGATTAATTGTGTTGTTTAAGTCAGATTATAGTTTGTTAATTGGTAATGGATAACTTAAATTTGTCTTATTCCATAGTTTAGTTCCAATTGTCATTATTGAGCAAAGTAGCATAAGTAGTAGTGGTTGTTTAAGACTGTGTTTCTGAGTTCACATAAGCTAATTGGACCCTAGTAAGTCTGTAGGAATCATTCATATCAAATGTTGTTACTATTTGATCAAGAAAAATGCAAAACAGTGTGATAAAGGGGTGTTTGGCATTACACAGTTCTGTGGGATATTGTTGTTTAAAATCCTTGTTCTCTGTTTCATTAGTTTAGGATAGAGTCATATTAGTTATCTTAGGCATTAAATTGGTAGGTTTAGTGACAAATAGTCAAAATCCAAGTTATCACACCATAACAGTTAACTGTTGGTGCTTAGCACCTCCAAATCATTCATACATGCTCATATTTTGTTGTAGTTGTCTAATTTAGCTTCATTATACCTTATTACATCAACATCAATCAGTAGGATCAATCATAACTTCATAAAAGTCAAATAAGCAAGTTCATTGAAAAAGTCAAAAGTGCATAGTTCAGATTTTTGCAGAAATGGCAAGAATTTTCATGATTTGTGTTTGGATTTAGAGTCTGAAACTTGTTGTGTGTTTAGTCTACCAGTTGTACTAGTGATTTCCATTGTTGTTATATTTTTGTGATTTTTTCTTGTGGACCAAAACACCCTTGGAACACACCTGCAGGGCAAGCTGAGTGCCCTGCTTCAGCAGACTCAACTCACCCCACCATCTTTGGTGGTCATTTGTGGTTAACCCAGTGGGTCCCACACCTCATACTTGAGTTCTCCCAACCCCCTCCTACCAGGGACTAAGGGTTGACCATTGGCTTGACCATTTGACTTGTGGACCCCACTTTGTTTTGCTCCCAAACTCTGTCCCCAATCTGTCTCAGATTGCATTAAGCAAACTGCTTATTTGTGTTTTGTAGCTTATTGAAGCTGCTTATTTGTGATTAATCTTGCTTAATATTGCTCAACCAACTCAGAGATACCAGTTTTAACCATTGTGGACCCCACATACTCCATTTGAGTTTAAAACCTTATGCAGTCAACAAAAGTCAACTGTGTGGACTTATAAGCTCTCAAGTGCTTATTTCTGGGTTACATCAAAAAGTGTTTTCATAAAAAGTTTTAGTTTTTAGTGTATAATTAGTTTGGAAAAAGAAAAAACCCCAAAAACCAACTTTAATTATAGTGATAGCTTCTATTTAATAGGAATTATCATTTTAATTTTCTTTTTAGCTTATTTATAAGCAATATATCATTTTTATATTTTTAGTAATTCTCTTTTAGGTTAAAGTAATTCTAGAAATTTTTACAGATTTTTATTTTGTCTTTTAGTGGTTTTTAGAATTAATTTTAGTTTAATTAATTAATAATTAATATTAAGTAATTAAATAGCATAATTAGATTTTATAAAGTACAACCTAGTTTTTATAATTTTTCTAACTTTTATTTAAGTTAAAACATTTTTATAAATTTTTCTAGAATTTTTACTGTTCATTTTCTATTTTTCATAATATAATTAGTATAATTAGAAATTAATAAGTAATTAGATTAATAATTAGTAAATTAGTTTAAAAATACATAAAATAAACTTTTTATAATTTTTTAGGATTCCTGTGATGGTTAATTAGATTTGTAAAATTTTTCTTAATTTTCTAAGTCTTTTTAGTATTTTTAATAATTCTAATTAGTTTAATTAGTTAATAATTAGATAATTAGTAATTAATTAATAATAAATAATTAAATAGTGTAAAAATAGTTTTTCTTTTTCTTAAAATTTTCTTTATTTGTTAGGATTGTAAAAATAATAATTTCACACTTGTAACCTTTTTCGTCCATCAGTTGTACTTTCAGTTTCGTTCGTCTGCGCACGTTTTTAATTAAAACGTACGTTTTTAGGTTTTAGCTCAAATCTTCTTAATCTCAATGCCAGTAATCAGTCACATAGCTTTCCTAAGCTATTTAATTTCATAATTCTCAAATAATTCTTATCACAACCCTTTTCTGTGAATAATCACCCGATCACAAGTATGCTAAAGCACAATCCACACCTCGTCGGGACATAACGACCTGGTGATACCCTTTATTACCCGGAAGCATTGGTCTAGGCTCTTTGACTTTGTTGACCATTCCTTGGTCAATATAAGTTGACGGTTTAGCTCCAATCATAGGTCTGCAGCCCACATGACCCAGATCGTTAAGGTATGATTTATGAGCTTAGTGCAACCTACTAAACTCCTGATAATTGTGCATGCATCACAATTATCACAAAAACTTGCATTTTCCCAGATGGGTGTAACAACTGAACCCAGGGAACTTGTATTCACTAACCCTTAAACCTATGATTCTCACTCAACACCTAGTGTTGACTTTTTAAGCATGTATTCTAGGTTTATTACTTCTATGGACCTATGGCGGAAGGAGGTACTAAACTCGGAGGACTTTTCATGGTTATCATTCAAACACCACCAACTTAACTCTTAGATTTTTGGGACCTCAACAAGATAAAAGTATATCTTTTATAATTAAAACTCTGATAATTATGAATGATAACTAAATTTTCAAAACGTCTCTTTTCGAGTCGTTTTCTATTACTGTATCTGTGATTCTATGAAGTAATACCCCAAACACTTTATCCGCTGCGATCAGTGAAAAATGAGGGTGTTACAATTTATGTAATTTGTTTGGTACAATGTAATGGAAGTTGGAAATGAATGAAATATGGCAAAATGTGATTTCACGTCGTAATAGAATGAGAAAAAACTAGGGGTGGCTATGTAATGAAATTGGTTGTAACGGGCGTAACTGAATGAACCACTAAATAAACCGAGTTAATTACATAAATGGTCACTAACGTATGTCCATTTTTTCACATTTAGTCATTGAACTTTTTTTTTTGACATACATGGTCACTAAAGTTTCAAATCATTATAGATTCAGTCATTAAGGTTTCAATTTCGTTACATAAATGGTCACTATGGTTTGAAACTTCAGTGACCATTTATGTAACAAAATGGATTGAATCTGTAACGATTTGACACTTCAGTGACCATGTATGTCAAAAAAAAATTCAGTGACTAAATGTAAAAAAATTGATAAACCATAGTGACCATTTATGTAATTAACTCAAATAAATCATTCTATTACAAATTCAAAACAAACAACAAATTTTCATTTTACTGCAATAATTTATTCCATTCCCACTTTGATTCATGCGTACCAAACGCTACGTAAATGGTTTAAATGTAAGGGAAAAGGAAAAACGAGGGATAATAGATGAGAGAGTAGCAATAAAACTAGTTGAACGGAGCAAGCTTGAGCTTGGCTCGTTTAACTTATAGAAGCTCGAGCTCGGCTTGTCTCGAGCTTTATTTATAAAGATCGAGCTCATATAGATATTACTCATTAGGCTCGAGCTAGGAATGGGCTCGACTTATTTTTAAGCTTTTGATGTTTATAAATTTAGATCTAGAAGATTTATTTCTATGAAAGGTAACGCAGATAAATTTTTGAGTATGAAGCTTGCACTTGAGCCCGTTTACAATTTTTAAATTCTAATTATCTACAATCCGGTATAAATTTGAACCTATATATTTCAAAGCTTGTTTAAGCACAAGAGTTTAGCAGATATATTTTTATTAAATGAGCTCTAACTTAGGCTCAAGCTCAGTTTGTGCTTGCAAAAGCTTGCTTAGTTTCGAGCTTTTATCAAGTTATAACTAAGTAGCTAAGCTCATCTACCTCTCCATTCTTTGTAGTGGTTGATGATAGTTTACAAAAGCATTTGTAATATACAATTTATATTGTGGTTAATGAAATAAAATCCTAAATTAACAATATAGATGTTAGGCTTGTATAAATTATCAGATTATTGTGTTTGTTAAATGTAGATAGTCAAAAGTGTGTGATAAGTCATCACATATATATGATCCAAATATGACTTGACCGCACATGTGAAAATGGTTAGATAACAAGATCCTCGTTTAATTTACTTTAAAATTTTTGAAACTTAAACTCTTATGGGCTTATTGCAAAAAGTCTCACCGACTCACCAAATGGTAATCTTTTAGGTAAATTCTCTTTTCTAGAAGCAGATCAATACATGCTATTTAAAACGTAAATCCTAAACATTTTTGACAATAAATCTTAAAAAGATTCTAATAAACAAAACATGTCATTTGCTTTCCATTTTAATTTTAAAACACAAAGAGAAGAGAGAGACACATATACCCTTCACTTTAAAACCCCTCTCTCTCACAATCTTGTTTTGTCTCGATAACTGCTTTTGTCGTCCCCTCTTTTCTTGTCTTTTGATTAAAAAAAACAACTTTTTTTACTTTTTATTTCTCTCTCTCTATATATCTATACATTTATATCTATATGTCTTCACTTTCAATCATGTCTCTATCAATCACAATAGTATGAAGTGTTGGAATATCCGGACTACATTTTTGACTCACAACTGTTTATTTACACCTTCTTGATATTTTTTAGGCTTCTTTAATACCCCCATTGTCTTTGCATGTTGTTTTTATGATTTGGGTTAACCCGACCCGTTTCTGATCTGGGTTTTGGCTTAAGAAAATACCCTTTTGAGGATTTTCTAAAAAGATTGAATCTTGATGGTTAATGAGCTTAAAACCATGGAATTAAGGGTTTTAAGGTGTTTTTTGGGATTTAAGTTTTGATTGGGTGTGATTATTTTTTGTTAATTGTAGTTTAAGAAGATACCCTTTTGAGGATTTTGAAAAAAATTTGAAGCTTTGAAGGTTTCTGTGTTAATTAGCTTGAAATTAAGGGTTTTTAAGAATTCTTTTAAGGTTAAATTTGTTAAGTTTAAGGTTTTTTCTTTAAAATAAAATGGGGGTGGGTCCTGATTCATTAAAACCTAAGGTTTTGAATGTGGATAATGTGAAGGAAAGTAAGAAGAAAGAGGGTGGTGATGGAGATGGAGTAGTAACGGGGTGTTGGATTAAGTTTAAGTTATTTGGGAGGTGTATATCTTCAAGGGCTAAAGTTGAGAGCTCAATTAGCAGCAGCAGTACTCAATATGGTATGGTTTTAAAACTTTTATTTACTCATTTCGTTATTTGATGTTATGCATTGTTGAATTGTTGTTGAGTATATATGTAATATATTTAGTCTGTTTGTGAACGTTAATGGTGTGTTTCATATAGTTCTAAGAGATTGTACTTGCATAGTTTCCTTTATTGAAGTTGTGAGTCTATGAAATGCATTTTGAGACTGTAAACTCCTTGCAATCTGTGCGAGTGGAAGTATAAGTTGTTATCTAGTACAATACATTTTAGGGTTGTGTGATTCGAGTCTGGGTATGTTAATTGCAAGTTTTTAACGTTTGGATAACCTGCTGCCTAATCAAACTGATACTAGCTGCAAAAAAAACAGCATAGATGGATGCTACATCACAGTTACTTATATACCCTTGTGACTTGTTTCATTTATGATTAATTGACTTCTTGAATAATCGGTATGTGCTAGACACTAAACACCATTATGAGTGACTATTACAGCTTTAAGCAGTAAGAGCTTGTAACAGGGTCTGTTATTGCCTCCTCTAATTCCAATTATTCAGTATCACGTAATCACTTTCAAAATGAACAACAAGACACCTCTTGTTAAATCCACTTTTTATAATAGAACTTTCGTTCCAACTTGAAATTTTGTTAAAATTGGTTCTTTAAGAGCATAAGGTACCGTGGCATATATGCATGCCAAATCCGACATGTCTTGGCTTTTGGCGCCGTCACCCTCAATGCTTCAGTTGTGTTTTGATTTTTTTATGTATTTAAAATGGGTTTATGTTTGTGTTGTGTTTTTTAGTATGTGTGTGTGTGTGTTGATTTCGGGTGTGTGCGTGTGCAGGGTGATATGAAGAAGATTTTTTTTTTTTTTTTTTTTTTTTTTTTTTTTTTTTTTTTTTTAAATTTTAATATTGCAACTTTTTTATAAAAATGTTAGCTGTATTTTAATTTAATGAATTAAAAATTAGTTGGTTGCAAAAATGGAAAAGAAAAGAAAATAAAATGGTGGGTCCCAAAAGGTGGAAATGGCTCAGGCCATGAGGGAGGGGGTATTTTGGTGTGTCAGTGTTAAAAGTGAGATGTTGAGGTGGTGCTGAGGTGGCAAAGTTGCTTGAGCCACGGTACCTAGCGCTCTAAGCTCCATTACAGGCTATCTAGTGATCAATGGATTTAACCGTGTGGTGGTGGTGAAACTGTGGTTGCAAATCGAGATCAATTTAGGGCCCAAAGATATGATTGTATCTCCCATTGGGGAACATAATTAAAGGGAAAGTGTATGTCTTTAATTTGGTATGACTGAAAAGGAAAGATTGCTTCCATCTTTAGAATTCTATGTGATTACGGATTAGTTTATAGGTGTAGTTTGGATACATATATTAGTGTTTATAGTTTGAGTAGAAATGCACATCTTGGTATCTTCGTAAAGCATTATTATATCATGTATTACCATGATAATAGAGTTTTGTACATGCATATGACACTGAGTGTTATCTAGTTACAGTTCTATAGCCATTGGCACCAGGTTGGTAATCATATCTCAAAAAAAAGTTGGATAGATGACTCATATAGATCTAGTGCATAGTAATTGTGGTGCGGGACCGGCCATGTCCCAAACCTGAAAATAGACCTTGTTTGTTTAGACAAATTAAGTATCATTTTATATGTTTTTTGTTTTTGATTGTTTTGTAAGTTCTAGACGCAGTTTGGCTGAAGGGTATGTAAATGCGGGATTGGGGTGTTAGGTTATAGTATGGGTGCAAAAGTAGGAATAAAACCAAAAATTTGCTTGTCTCAAATACACCAATATCCATAGCGATTCCTGACTGCAAATCAAGCATTACCCAAGTTTCAAGGCTCTTAATAAATCAAATCACCTTGAAAATCATACATGTTGCTTTTGGAAACCACAAGATAACTGAGGTCCTGATGTTTTCACCTTCTACATCTTTCTATATCCTTTTCTGGTTAAACTTTGTGAAATCTTTCTTTCCTGTTCATTTGATTGGAGGATACGTTAATGTCAATCTTATTGTTATATTCATAAATTGCACCAAAGTTCTTAGTATTTCACTATTTTGAGAATACGTTGTACTTGTACTTGAAACAGCCACCTGTTTCTTTGCCTCTGAGGAATCAACAAGCAAGTTTAGACTTAAATGGAAGCTAGAATATGCACGTGCATACCTGACAATCTATATACTATAAAAAGGATAAAAGTTTTTAGGTTAGCTCATTCCATGTAGAATATTTGCTATAATAGTGCATATCCAGCCCCAAGACTACAATATAGGGTTACGGAGTATATCTACATTCTAATTCTAATTTAGATCAATATGATAATATAGTAAATCACAAATCATGAAAGATTGTGTGATTGAGAATCAAGTAATGCTACATGTTGCATTTGCATTGATGGAAATTGAGATCATAATTATGAAATTGGGGATTCTTTCCAGCGTATATAGCTAAAAAAGAGCATAAGCGCGTAATAATTATAATACTCATCAGCATTGTGCAAGCGCGGTGCCAACTCATAAATGAACCATGATCCCCATGCAATGTGCATCTAAATTTGAAACAAGTAACCATAATGTGCAGTGCAACATCACTCTTTGACTAAATTAAAAGTGTAAGTGCAATATGATGATAAATATAATTTGAGAGTGACTATAGTTATAGAAAATTTTTGCTAGCTAAAAACTTATTCCATCCAAACGAGGGTTTACATGAACAAAATATTTTAAGTTTCTTTTTATTGATTTTATGCTTATATCTGTGGGGACTGCATACATTAACTCTACTGTTTAAATAATACACAACTCAGAATAAGATTAATTGATTAGATTTTCTGATTGTACGTTTGTTAATTCAACCAGCTGAAAGTAAATCCACAAACGATACTAGTACAGACCAACCGGTTGCTCCAGTTGCTTCATCATCGACCACTAGCAACCCAGAAAGCAGTACCTCCACTCCAGATATAACCGAAGAACTGAAAATTGCTTCTCAGCTTCGGAAATTTAACTTCAATGAACTTAAGTCAGCAACAAGGAACTTTAGACCCGAGAGTCTCCTTGGTGAAGGTGGCTTTGGTTGTGTTTTCAAAGGATGGATCAACGAAAATGGGACCGCACCTGTTAAGCCAGGCACTGGTCTAACTGTTGCTGTCAAGACTCTTAACCATGATGGACTTCAGGGTCACAAAGAATGGCTTGTATGTCCAAATTACTTCTTCCACTTGAAACCATGTGTTGCGTATTGTATTATTAATTTTTGACCGGGTTTTTTGTTAACTCTTTGGCTTGTGATAGGCGGAAGTTAATTTTCTTGGTGACCTTCTACATCCTAATTTGGTAAAATTAATTGGCTATTGCATTGAGGATGACCAAAGGCTGCTTGTTTACGAGTTCATGCCACGTGGAAGCCTTGAAAATCATTTGTTCAGAAGTATGTCAATTTTAGTATTCTAGGTATCCGTTCTTTTTATTAATAGCAAGTCTGAACTTTTCTTGCCTCTACTCCAGGATCACTACCTCTTCCGTGGGCTATGCGAATGAAAATCGCACTTGGTGCTGCAAAGGGTCTTGCTTTTCTTCACGAGGAAGCTGAAAGACCCGTCATATACCGAGATTTTAAAACATCAAATATTTTACTCGATGCGGTTAGTCTCTCTTAAATTCAATATCTTATATCTTATTATTTGTAATTTCATGAGATACGTATGTTAATGTGATTAGCGTAACTTGTTTTTTTAGGACTACAATGCAAAACTTTCTGATTTTGGGCTTGCAAAAGACGGACCAGAAGGCGATAAGACCCACGTGTCTACTCGAGTGATGGGTACATATGGCTATGCTGCCCCTGAGTATGTGATGACAGGTGTGTTCTTTTCGTAATACTTAATGCAGTCGAAGGTATAATGGTCATTTTAGTTCTCTTTGTATCTAATATGATTGGTTGAAAATGGCAGGTCATTTGACATCAAAGAGTGACGTCTACAGTTTCGGGGTAGTATTACTAGAGATGATAACGGGTCGAAGATCGATGGATAAGAACCGGCCTAATGGCGAGCATAATCTTGTGGAATGGGCTCGACCGTATCTTGGAGAGAGAAGAAAGTTCTACAAGCTGATCGACCCCCGATTAGAAGGTAGGTTCTCGATGAGAGGTGCACACAAGGCGGCCCAATTGGCTACCAATTGTCTTAGCCGTGACCCTAAAGCTAGACCGCTCATGAGTGAGATTTATGAGGCCCTGAAGCCACTCCCAAACCTAAAGGATATGGCATGTAAGTCGCCATATTTCCAAGCGATGCAGTCAGAGCGTACAGGAAGCAACTCTAGTAGAAATGGGTCAAAAGGGCAGTCGATGAGGAGTCTATCGATTTCTAACTCTCCGTATCACCAGAATCAACCACAGCGGTCTCCAAAACCCTCCCCAAAACCTGGCGATAAGCTGTAGGTTTTATGATCAGATGTCAAACACATGTGGTAGTTTAGTAAAACATGTGAATTTGGTTTGGAGAAAAGTGAAGTGATTGATAAATTAGTGATATTTTGTTTATGTTATTGTTGAAACCCCTGTTCAGTTTGCATCTTCAGTGTTCAAAATGCTGCAGTCTTTTTCGCTTTTGTTTGCATCTTCAAGGTTCGACAATCATCTCCAAACTGAATCAGTTGTAAGAGTAGTAAAATAGACGACTCAAACAAGTTGGGCCAAAAAGAGTCAAGTAAACATGACCTATGATGTTTATTTGAACATGAGAGGACCTCACTGGTCACACAAATTGATGAAGGCGTGCTTTGTATAACAATTCTTATTTTCAGTATTTGAACATGAATCTGGTAATTCATTGGCTGTCTGTAATATAATGAGATACGAACTAATATATCCCTTAAATGACCTCGGATATGGCTTCAACAAAGACTCATTGGTATAATTAGCAAGTCTATTATCTATATATAACCTTGGGTAAGGCACTTAAGTACCCTTGTGTATCGCTTGGATAACACCTAAGAGGCTAAGACTGGACGTAGTAATGTACATATTCACGCGTGAAAGGCATCCAATACGATGTATAGAAGTTTCAAGATTTACTATTCACTAGACATGGTAATTTGTAATTGTAACTTGAGATAAAAAAAATAAATAAATAAGATAATTACATATGCCCAAGTTTTAAAAATTGAGAACTTATATAAGTTAAAGGACATACCAGTGTATAATGATAATTACCATTAAACATAAGCATAGCCCAATAACATAATACCAATGCCAATTTATCTCAGCTATGTAAGACCACATATATAAGTATAACTAAGAAATATTTCTTTCCCTTGACCTATGTGGGACGGAGGACTTTACACAAGCTTATTTTCTGAAAAGTTGTTAAAGTAACGCGATATACACTTATATGATCATCAGATTAAGTTTTGGTAAGGTTTTTTCTTGTCTTTTCTTTTTTTACATATTGAACAACACTTGAGTGACTTTGGACAAGGCTTCAATAAAGACTCATTGGTAAAATTAGCAAGTGTGAGGCCTTCAGGACAGCACCAAGTACCCTTTGATATCGCTTGGACGACACCTAAGAAACCTGGGGTTGGGGACTTTGTCGGTTCTCTTACCATCATCCCCTTATCATTTACACCTATGTCACGCATAGATATTCATCATGTTACATTGTTACTTTTATGAAATTATCTTATAATACATTGAGTGTAGTAACGATGTGATTTAGTGATTAAGCAAGCCATTAAGATATACAATGTGAATACAGCCAAGTGCAAAGCGAAGCACGTAAGATTAGTTAGGGTGTGTTTGTTTCATTTAGATGTTTTATGTCTGAATCTGACTACCACATCTTACTAGTAAGAGGTGGCTAGAACGTCTAAATTTAAACGAAATAATATTGTTTGTTTTTGTATAATTGTTCGAATAATTTTAAGTGCTCGTTTCAGCAATTTACTTAAGTAACTTATGTAAATATCAAATAAGTCTTTTTATCATAAATATAACATAGTTAATAAACTATCAAAAATATTATATTAACATGAGTCTTCAATCTCTCTTATCGAGTAAGAGGCAGTAAGATAAATCCCCCACCTCTTACTGAGTAAGATGTTATATGTAGGGACGGAGCCAAGGGGGTGCCCGCGGGTGCACGTGCACCCTACGGATTTTTTCGATATAGTGTTAATTTTAAAAAAAAAAATCGATTTTTCTTAAATGTATCTTAAATGCACCCGGTGCATCAAAATGTGTCTCTAGTATTATTTAGTTGGTATACTACAAATAAATTTTTTTGTTTTTAATCAACTTTTTAACTCTATTATATTACGGTTTTAAAAAATTTGTGCACCCGGTCATATTTGTTTCTGGCTCCGTCCCTGGTTATATGTCTAACTGGGTCTTACTCAAAAGAAAAAACCAAACAAACAAAACGTCTTCCCACCTCTTACTGGTAAGAGTAAGAGGGAGTAAGAGGACTAGTAAGACATTTTTTTTTTTTTTTTTAAAACAAACACACCCTTAGTCTAGTGGAAAGGATGGAATGTGGTGAACGCGAGCACCCGAGTTCAAATCTTGGATTGGTTCTTCTGTTATCCTCGCTTGAATACGGGTGTAAACGAGTCGAGCCGCTCGTGAAAAGTTTTAGATTGGATCGGTAAAAAGCTTGAACGAGCTGAGTCTAAATGAGTCCGGGCTCAAACTCGAGCCTAAATTAAAGCTCCTTTGAGAAACGAGTCCTAACTCGTCTAGCTTTATATATAAAGCTCGGCTAGGTTTGCGAGCCTAAACGAGTTTTAATACATTTTTGTCTATGTATATTAACGAGCTCAAAACAAATAAAGAGCTCTTTATAAATGAGCTCGAACATGCAATCTTAAGAAGCTAAGCAGTTTTTTTTATAGGCACATCACAAACAAGCCGAGCTCGAGCTTTATATATCATACCACTAGCCGAGCTCGAGCTCGAGCTCAAATCTTAAGACTTGAATCGAGCCGAGCTCGAGCTTTATAAAATATAAACGAGTCGTGCTCAAGCTCTGGCAGGCTCGAACTCGACTCGGCTCGTTTCCACCTAACTTAGCCATT
This sequence comes from Artemisia argyi, assembly GCA_030686995.1. Lineage (NCBI taxonomy): Eukaryota > Viridiplantae > Streptophyta > Magnoliopsida > Asterales > Asteraceae > Artemisia > Artemisia argyi. Next base: position 16,685 of record JARVZY010011174.1, on the reverse strand, counting down.
TGGCATAGTGTTATATTATGACAATTGCAAAATATAAAACAAGTGATAAGTGGTCTAAGAGAGTAAATTATTCGTCGGCCAGACGAGCACTTCATCACCTACCCAATAACACACCAACAACTAAAATCTTTCACTAACAAAAATCCAATAACTAACAAACAAAAAATTAATAATAATAATAATAATAATAGGTTGGTAGAATGGCTGGGGACGAACGGCGGCACCCACGGTGCACTAATGGCACCGTTTTTGGTCATCAAAGGGGACGAACGGCGTGTTATTCGTATTATGTACAAAACACTCTAATGCTTGGGAAGAGAGCCGTTTAAAAGAATTTAGCTTTATACTGTTTATAAAATATCTCATTATATCATGATTTTCTAATATCAAAACTTTAGATATAGTTTAAAATACGTCATATTGTTTTGCTAACTTTCATATCAATCAAAAGGAAGCTTAAGAGTTCAGTATGAAAAATCTGAATTCCTTATGTTTGAAAAATGTAAAGGTTCGTAAATCCATTGCGCAGTGAAGCGCGGTTATTACCGACTTGGTAAGAACATTAATGTTAGAAAATTTAGTGCACTAAAGGGATGAGTTCACACCTGGTAATGGGTTTGGAGGTACGGAGTGTACACCCATTTGGTCCATGAACACCCTGACTCAATAGTGGTTGTACTAGTAGAATCTGTTTCTGCTAGTGGAATCTGTTTCTGCTGATTTGATTCTCCTGATGATGGATTCTGCTAGTAGAATCTGCTGCTAGAATGATTCTGCTGACGGCATTAGTTTATTCTGCTGCTCGTTTTTAACCACTGATTCCTACTATTATGGAAAATATTATGTTATAATTAATGGGCCGTTAATTATACATAATTTCATGAGCTAGGTTTGAGTATTCTCTATTATAAATAGAGGTCATAACACATCTGCATGGATATACGAAATCACAAAACCCTAAACACCTGAATACGCATCTGGTTCTTGATTTGTGCCTAAAACAAGAACATCACTTGGTCTTATCCCATAGAGATATTCGTGTAACCCAGGCATAGGGTCGAATAGTTTCTATTGGAAAGTGATAACACGATTTCAAGTGAATATCCGGTACTCATTGATTATCTTTACCCTGTTCTGGGAACACTCACACACATAACAACCAACAATCAATATAAACTATTAGTGATAATCAATGGCTGCTGCTATGAGACAAATGGCTGCTAACTTTTCCAAGTTGGAAAAGTTTGAAGGTGTTGATTTCAGAAGATGGAAAAAGAAGATGCACTTCTTGTTGTCAAGTATGAATGTGGTGTATGTTCTGACAACTGAGATTCCAGAAGATTTTGGAGAAGATGCTACTATGGAACAGATGAGGGCAAGAAGCAAGTGGGAGAATGATGACTACATATGCAGGGGTTTAATTCTCAATGGTATGTCTGATTCTTTATTTGATATTTATCAGAATGTTGAAACTTTTCAAGAACTATGAGATTCCTTGGAAGCCAAGTATATGGCTGAGGATGCATCAAGTAAGAAGTTCCTTGTAAGTAATTTTAACAATTATAAAATGGTTGATTCTAGACCTGTCATGGAACAATACAATGAACTTCTTAGTATACTTGGTCGATTCACACAACACAAGATGAACATAGATGAGGCTATTTCAGTCTCTTGTATCATAGATAAACTGCCTCCTTCTTGGAAAGATTTCAAGCATATGCTTAAGCATAAGAAGGAGGAGTTAACTCTTGTTGAGTTGGGCAGTCACTTGCGCATTGGTGATTCACTCAAAGCTCAAGACATTGACAAGCCAAAGAGTAGCACTGCTAATAGTCCATCAGTTGTCAATATGGTGGAGCATAACAACTCCACCAAGTACAATGACAACAAGGGCAAGCGTAAGCATCAAGATAACACCAAATCTGATCTTAACAAGAAACCTAAGATGACTTGTTGGAAGTGTGGGAAACCTTGACACTTCAGGAAAGATTGCAAGGGTGGTAAAGTTGGAAACAAATCCAATGGATCAGGCACAGGTGGAGGGAATGGTAACACCAATTCTCTGAAAGGTCAGAATGTGTTTAATAAGTCTTTTGAGATTTATTACGTTACATATATATCTGACATTTACTTTGTGCAGGATGATGATGTTGCGTGGTGGGTTGACTCTGGAGCAACAATTCATGTGTGTAAAGATAGAAGCTGGTTCAAGACCTATGAATCAATGAATGATGGTTCTATTCTTCATATGGGAAACGAGTCAACTGCCCTGGTGCATGGAAAAGGATGTGTTGATTTGAAGTTTAGTTCTGGAAAGATTGTTTCTTTATTTAATGTTTTACATGTTCCTGATATTAGAAAAAACTTGGTTTCTAGTAGTGTTTTGAATAATTGTCGTTATAAACAAGTGATTGAATCTGATAAGTTTGTTTTGTCTAAAAATGGTGTGTTTATTGGTTTTGGTTATTTGTGTAATCAAATGTTCAGACTTAATATCGTTCATGATAGTATTGATTCTGCCTTTATATCTACTTCTAAAATTTATGGTTCAAACCTATGGCATGCAAGACTTGGCCATGTACACTTTAAAAGAATGCAAGATATGTCCAAGGATGGATTAATACCAGCTTTTGATATGAACACTGAAAAGTGTAAAACTTGTATGTTGAACAAGATAACTAAGAAACCTTTTCAAGGAGTAAAACGTGAAACTAAAGTTTTGGAGTTAATTCATAGTGACCTTTGTGATTTACATGCTACTCCCTCTTTGGGGAATAAGAAATACTTTGTAACTTTTATTGATGATGCTTCTAGGTTTTGTCATGTTTATTTATTACATTCTAAAGATGAAGCATTAGATAAATTTAAAGTATTTAAAACTGAAGTTGAATTGCAACAAAGTTCCCTGATAAAAAGATTAAGGACTGATAGGGGAGGTGAATACATGGATACTCTGTATTTTCAGTCTGTTGGTATAATCCATGAAACAACTGCTCCTTATACTCCTCAGCAAAATGGTATTTTTGAAAGGAAAAAAAGGGTGTTGAAGGAGATGGTTAATTTCATGTTGTCCTATTCAGGACTGAGTCAAAGGTTCTAGGGTGAAGCTATGTTAACAGCTTGCTATTTATTAAATAGGGTTCCCAACAAAAGGAACAAAGTTACCCCTTATGAACTTTGGACTAAAAAGAAACCTAACCTTAATTATCTTAGGATATGGGGTTGTAGGGCTGTTGTAAGACTCCCTGATCCAAAGCAGAAAACTTTGGGAGAAAGAGGCATTGAATGCATCTTTGTTAGATATGCTGAGCATTCCAAGGCATATAGGTTTTATGTTATAGAACCTAATGAGTCTGTTTCAATTAACTCAATAATTGAATCAAGGGATGCACTCTTTGATGAGAACAGATTCTCATCTATCCCTAGACCAAGTCAAATGATTCCAAATGGAACCAATGACAATGGTGTTTCAGAAGTATCTTATGAGGTTCCTGCTGAGGTTGTGGAACAACAACCTGAACCTGAGCTCAGAAGGAGCAATAGGGTGAGGACTCCAAAATCATTTGGACCTGAGTTTCAATTATACTTAATTGAAGGTACAAGGAGTGAGGTCTCTGACCAATACTTCTATTGCTTCATTGTTGAGGATGATCCCAAAACATTTGAAGAAGCAATGAAGTCCCAGGAGGTTGCTTTCTGGGAAGAAGCAATTAATGATGAGATGGATTCCATCATGGGCAATAACACTTATGTGTTGACTGATCTACCACCTGGTTGCAAACCTCTAGGTTGCAAATGGATTTTCAAAAAGAAAATGAAGGTAGATGGAACTGTTGAAAAGTTCAAGGCAAGATTAGTTATTCAAGGCTTTAAACAAAAGTCAGGAATAGACTACTTTGATACTTATGCTCCAGTGGCACGTATCAGTACCATAAGATTGCTAATTGCTTTGGCATCAATTCACAATCTGATTATTCATCAGATGGATGTGAAGACAGCTTTCTTGAATGGTGATTTAGATGAGGAGGTTTACATGAACCAACCTCAGGGCTTCATCATGCCTGGCAATGAAAACAAGGTGTGTAAAATGATTAAGTCTCTTTATGGACTAAAACAGGCACCTAAGCAATGGCATAAAAAGTTTAATGAAGTGGTTTTGTCTAGTGGTTATTTACTTAATCAAGCTGACAAATGTGTATATAGCAAATTTGATGAATCTGGTAAAGGAGTCATTATTTGTCTATATGTTGATGACATGTTGATCTTTGGCACTGACCAAAATCAAGTTAATCTTACAAAAGAATTTTTGTCATCAAAGTTCTCCATGAAGGATATGGGGGAGGCTGATGTTATCCTTGGTATTAGGATTAAACATGAAAGTAACAAAATTTCTATCTCTCAGTCTCATTACATTGAGAAGGTGTTAAAGAAATTTAATTACTTTGATTGTACTCCAGTGAGTACTCCTATGGATACAAGTGAGAAGCTAATGCCTAATACTGGCAAAACTGTATCTCAACTTGAGTATTTTAGGGTAATTGGCTGCTTGATGTATGCCATGACTTGTACAAGACCTGACATTGCTTTTGCTGTGGGTAAACTGAGCAGGTATACTAGTAATCCTAGTGCTCATCATTGGCAAGCAATTCAGAGGGTCTTTAAGTATTTGAAGAGAACTATGGATTATAGTCTCTCATATACTGGTTATCCTTCAGTATTAGAAGGATACACTGATGCAAGTTGGATCAGTAACACTGAAGACAATTCGTCTACTAGTGGCTGGGTATTCCTACTTGGTGGAGGTGCAATTTCTTGGGCATCCAAGAAACAAACTTGCATTACCAGTTCAACCATGGAATCTGAATTTGTGGCTTTAGCTACTGCTGGCAAAGAAGCTGAATGGTTGAAAAACTTGCTTCTTGAGATTCCATTATGGCCTAAACCTATAACACCTATTTCTATCCGTTGTGATAGTGCTGCTACATTGGCAAAGGCTTATAGCCAGATGTACAATGGGAAGTCTAGACACTTAGGTGTCAGGCATAGCATGATTCGTGAACTAATCATGAATGGGGTGATTTCTATAGAGTTTGTTAGATCTCAACAAAATTTAGCTGATCACTTGACGAAGGGTCTTGCTAGAGACTTGGTTATAAAGTCTGCTAAAGGGATGGGTTTAAGTCCAACTTACTCACTGAATGCAAGGATACCCCACTCCCTTCTAAGGAAACTTGGAAGCTGAGTTCAATGTGGAAAGCTGATCATTTAGTGGACTGAAGCACATGTATCACAAACATCCCGAGGTTGTGCTTGTTACCTGCTGGAAAGGAGGATGAAGTCATAACTTATTAATGATTAATTTTCTTTGAAAAAGTGCTAAGCAGGAGCATGAATTAAAGATGAACCACCTATGTGAGTGTTAAAGTTTTGCCGCTTCAGGAAGCTTTGAATTTTTAGCTTTTACAACATTTATGAATTGGATATGGACACATGGCTTGTATAGTGTCAGGAGTATTTTAGTGTTTGAAAACTTGTGTGTATTTATCATCAGGTATTCAAATGGGTTGAAGGGTTCAATTCTTAGAACACCCCGATTCTCGAATATTTGAAAGTATGTGTACTAATGTGGAAATTCAATCCTCAGGATATTTTCATTTATGTACTTGTTTTGTTTTGTTTTGTGTTTAATTTTTCATGCAAAGGAGGTGAACTAAATTTGGGGAGAATTGTTAGAAAATTTAGTGCACTAAAGGGATGAGTTCACACCTGGTAATGGGTTTGGAGGTACGGAGTGTACACCCATTTGGTCCATGAACACCCTGACTCAATAGTGGTTGTACTAGTAGAATCTGTTTCTGCTAGTGGAATCTGTTTCTGCTGATTTGATTCTGCTGATGAGGGATTCTGCTGATGATGGATTCTGCTAGTAGAATCTGCTGCTAGAATGATTCTGCTGACGCATTAGTTTATTCTGCTGCTCGTTTTTAACCACTGATTCCTACTATTATGGAAAATATTATGTTATAATTAATGGGCCGTTAATTATACATAATTTCATGGGCTAGGTTTGAGTATTCTCTATTATAAATAGAGGTCATAACACATCTGCATGGATATACGAAATCACAAAACCTTAAACACTTGAATACGCATCTGGTTCTTGATTTGTGCCTAAAACAAGAATATCACTTTGTCTTATCCCATAGAGATATTCGTGTAACCCAGGCATAAGGTCGAATAGTTTCTATTAGAAAGTGATAACACGATTTCAAGTGAATATCCGGTACTCATTGATTATCTTTACCCTGTTCTAGGAACACTCACACACATAACAACCAACAATTAAGTAACTATTATGAAATATCGAATCACATAATGTACCAATTACTAGTTACATAGAATTGTAGAAGATATCAAAACTACAAAAAGTCAAGTAACGTACACTTGAATCTATAAACTCTTTCATTGATGTGTCACTCAATGACTCAAATATATCTATTGTTTTACTAATATGAAATGTAAAATATAATAATGTCCTACTTCATTATTAATTGCATTAGATAACGTTGAAATCATGGAAAAGTTAAGAACTAAAGGTGCGCTTGGTATCCGACTATGAGAATGACATTATGACTATGAAATTGATTAAATGTGTTTGTTTTGGATGAGGGGGCCCACAACTATGGTAATGAATGATAGAAATGTTTCATACTCCATATACATCAAAAGGGTAGGGTATGGATCTTTCATACCGAGAGGCTCACCACTACTATCAAAATTATTTCCATTATGATTGATAACGGCATACCAAACGCACCCTAATTTCATTAAAGTACGTACATCGAAGCCATAAAAAAAAAGCCTAAAAGCTAATAATTGATTAAACTACGTATGTTAAAAATTGTAAAATATTAAATAATTGTAGAAATTAGATATGCTATTTATAGAGGGAGATCGTAAATATTGAGGATAGTTATATTTATTATCTAACAATATACACAATCACCAAGTATAATAGCACATCAACATACTACAAATGTTAACATGTGCGAGGCATCACAATATATAACTAAGCATGACATATATTCTTAGACCGATGTGGGATTGAAGACTTTATACAAGTTTGTTTTCAAGAAAAGTTATTCAATATAGCTTAAATCATTGTTGTTGTAATCAAATAACCTTTGTGTTCTTTCTATACATTGTTTTCTTTTATAGCTATAAGAAAATTTATGTCAAGTTTAAATTCAGGTATTTAGTGACCACACAATTCGATTTACATCACTCGCGCAACTTAAAAGCCATAACTATCAGAATTTACTTAAAACGAACCCTGCCAATTTTTTAAGAGTAAAAAAACTTGTAAAATAAATTTAATGGATCTACCCTAATAAATATGCAAACTAATTTGTAAAACATCAAAACTTTCCTAATACATTTTAATCCGTGTATCAAATTGGCATCTTGGTGCTAAACGTTATCATTAAAATGGCTAATACTCTTGCATAAAACCTCACATGAAGGGATCAGCAAGGGTCTCACAACTTATCACTAAAGATGTCTTAACATAATTGAGCTCGGTAGCTCTAAGTATTACCTTAAGAAAGTATGTTATCAGTTCTTAAGCAAGCCCAGCTGGATGTAACGACCCTAGAATTATGAAAGTTATGGATCAAAAGATAAGTAAATTAATTTCATTTCTCGACAATGAACTCTTGAATCTCTATACCAGTATGCCTAGCACCACCTTGTAATCTCAGCAACACTTCGTCACCAACTTTCAGTGAAGTCACTGGAATTGATGTTGCTTTGTTTCCTATACCAAATCGATTCAATTAGCCATCCAGTGATCCACATATAGAATCTATATAAACTAAACCTCAAAAATGTGAACCTTTGCCGGAAGGTACAAGTCCCACAGTCTCAGCATTCTGCAGAAGAATACTGTACGAAGTTTCGTCGTCTAAATCAATCTGTCACAGTAAATTAACAATCAACTGGTGAAGCCATGAGAGTACCCGAGATGCCAGGAAGAATACAGATTTAAATTGAAACTAATACACAACTGGGTTTACTTCAAAATAAAAAAAGGTAGACCTAAAACCATGTCTTTTTTCAAGTTTGAAAACTATAAATTAAAGTTTTGTTCCAGTTTGAACCGAACTGCCCTGAATCAAGAACCCAAGTGAAAGAAGTTGATTCTGGTCTGGTCTCAACTTGGTTTTCCGTTTTTGCCGATATCACTGAGTTTTGCCCACAAGTTATATACAAATTTAGAATACTAGTGACGATTCATCATAACAGTTTAACCACGAATTCTTCATCTAGACGTGCTGAGTTCTCTGTGCAAATATTATGAACTTTTTTCCTTGTGTTGCTACAGTTTAATATAGTCTTCAGTGATTACAAGAGACCCATATCCAGTTATTCAAGACAAAGTTAGTAGCAAAAACAAACCTTTGCATCTACAGTAACTAATGGTCGGGTCACAATCTTCACACGTCCAACTACTGTTGTTCGTTGTGTGCCGTTTTGATTAACCACAAGTATCTCTCTTCCTGTCTTGAGCTCCGAGAGGTAGCAAGTTTTACCTCCCGGAACCGCCACATAGGCATGAACCAGCCCCTGCAAATGTCAATAAGAAGTAATGCAGGCATATTAATAACTAATGACAAAAATATGAAAATTACTTGCTGTTGGAATTATTATATCATGACAATCATATTAATAAACCAAGTACATCAAAGTGAGCATGAGCGGAAGCAATTATAATAGATCGAATAACATGTAATTAATTAATCTTTAATTTAAATAGTAAACATACCGTAGTGATTCTAGCCCGAACAAGAATCAATGCAATCTTCCGGAACCAATGAACCCTAATTAGGGTTTATAAGGATTATATGAATTACCCCTTACCGTTTTGTAATTCAATCCAAGAATCAAACAATAGTGTGTTTGATTCACGTTCTTGTACACACGTACTAATTCAAGGAAAAGTTTATGCAAGTAAAACACAAAACCCTTTGTTGATGTATGAAAAACGAAACCCTTAGGGGTGTTCGGTTTTGGATCGACCAAAGACAAGAGAAGGAGAGCAAAACACCAAGTTGTGTGTGTACAAGTTATGAGAAAACTCTTAACCTTGGGTTTGCTTATATACTAGAGATTACTTGGAGCTCAAGGCACAAAGGAGGTGGGTTCCTCCTTGTGGCCGATCGGTTGGAAGCCCACATAGGGTGTTCCGGAACCTTCTTTTGTTTCCAAGTATTGTCTAGCAATTAGTTTCCTAATCTTCGTTTAATAATTAATTAGTCATTAATCAATAATACTAATTATTATTTAATTGTTTTGTATTTAATAATTAATTATAACATTTTATAAATAATTATTACATTTCCTCTTCATACGTATTGTGTTCAATCCCGTGATCTCAAGTTCGATCCTAACACACGACTATTATTATTTTGTCTATAAAACCAACACTTGCCCCATACAAAAACTCACTGTGTTCACTCGGAAAGCTCTGCTGGCTATGTAATTTGACTCTAAGCACTCTGAGCGTTCAAGGAATAATCCTCTAGCGAATGATCCAACCTACAAGTAAATTACTTTTTTGAAATTAAATGACTGTTAACTTTAATGTAAACCAGAAGATAGAAGGCATGAAGGTACCAGAAGACCTTCACCAGGTCTCATGAGGCTACAAAGATCAACACAAATTCTATCTCCCATTCCAGTCATTTGAACTCCGGTAATAGTAGCTTTGGTTAACTCCAGTTGACTACCTTCTTCACTTCGTTTGTTGAAATAGTCCTGATGTATCAAGTATTTAAGAAACGATTACTCACTAGAGACGATATTTGAAACCGTACCTTCAGCTCAAGGACAAGGACATCTTCAACATCCTCGGTTTTCAAAACGACTCCTCCTAGGCCTTGCACCAACGCCTACAAAAGCTAACTAGGAAACTGACTTAGTCACATTTAGATTATAATGTTACATAACTTCAGTGTGAAGAATCCAGAAAATGTTCCAAGTCCTTTTATAGGTTTGAACCTTTTGGTCTTAAGCTTTACCTCTAGGAAAATTTGAGCTTCAGAAGGACTTTCTGAGATGGCAAAGACTGTTCTCAATGAGAGGTGCACACAAGGCGGCCCAATTGGCTACCAATTTTCTTAGCCGTGTAAAGCTAGACCGCTCATGAGTGAGATTTATGAGGCCCTGAAGCCACTCCCAAACCAAAAGGACATGGCATGTAAGTCGCCATATTTCCAAGCGATGCAGTCAGAGCGTACAGGAAGCAACTCTAGTAGAAATGGGTCAAAAGGACAGTCGATGAGGAGTCTATCGATTTCTAACTCTCCTTATCACCAGAATCAACCACACCGGTCTCCAAAACCCTCCCCAAAACCTGTCTGATAAGCGGTAGGTTTTTGATCAGATATCAACACATGCCGTAGTTTAGTAAACATGTGAATTTGGTTTGGAGAAAAGTGAAGTGATTGATAAATTAGTGATATTTTGTTTATGTTATTGTTGAAACCCCTGTTCAGATTTGCATCTTCAGTGTTCAAATCGTTTATGTTGCAGTCATTTTCGCTTTGGTTTGTATCTTGAAGGTCCAATAATCATCCCCAAAATGAATCAGTTGTAAGAGTAGTAAAATAGAAGAGTTAAACAGGTTGGGCCAACAGTGAAGTAAACATGACCTATGATGTTTATTTGAACATGAGAGGATCTTATTAGTCACACTGATTAATGAAGGTATGCTTTGTATAAGAATGCTTATTTTCAATAGTTGAACATAATCTGGTAATTCGTTGTCTGTCTGTATATAATAAGATACGAACTAATATATACCTTAAGTGACCTCAGATATGGCTTGGACAGCACCTAAGACTGGACGTAGTAATGTACATATTCACGCGTGAAAGGCATCCAATACAATGCATAGAACTTTCAAGATTTACTATTCACTAGACATGATAGTATCTAAATTGAGATAAAAACATAAATGAGATAATTGCATATGTCAAAGTTTTCAAAAATTGAGAACTTATATAAGTTAAGGGATACAGATTTGTGTACTGATAGTTACCAACTTACCATTACACAACCATAGCCCATTAACATAATACCAATGCCAATTTATCTAAGCTATGTAAGACTAGATATATAAGTAAGAAAATTTTCTTTCCCTTGACCTATGTGGGACAGAAGACTACACAAGCTTATTTTCTGAAAAGTTGTTCAAGTAACGCGATATACACTTATAAGATCATCATATTATTATTATTTTTTTAACGTGTTGAACAACACTTGAGTGACTTTGGACAAGGCTTCAACAAAGACTCATTTGTAGTATTAGCAAGTGTGAGGCCTTGAGGACAACACCAAGTACCCTTGGATATCGCTTGGACGACACCTAAGAAACCTCAGGTTGGGGACTTTGATGGTTCTCTTACCCGCCATCCACTTATCATTTACACCTATGTCACTCATAGATATTCATCATGTTACTTTTATGAAATTATCTTGTAATACATTGGGTGTAGTAACGATGCCGTTTAGTGATTAAGCAAGCCATTAAGATATACAACGCAAATACAGCCAAGTGCAAAACAAAGGACATAAGATTAGTTAGTCTCGTGATAAGTGGTGAACGCTGGCACCCATTTGACATAATGTTGTATTATGGAAATTGTAAAATGTAAAACAAGTGATAAGTGGTCTAATGGTTAGGAAGATAGCATTAAGCAACACTTCTTAAGTTCGGATTTTGAATGTCTTTTTTATTTTTTATTTTTATTTTATTTTTTTTTTTATTATTATTATTATTATTATTATTATTATTATTATTATTTTTCGTTTCAATTTCTTATATTTCCATATTAGGATCGCAGCGGAAAGGGACATGGGATGTTATATACTAGTCACATTGTACAAATATAGTAAACAACTTTAAAACAAAGTCGTTTTTAATAAAAGTTCATACTTCCAATTCGATAATTTATCAGAGTTAACAAGGTCCCAAAAGTTTTTAACATAGTTAAAAGATACATAAGTTTTGAAAGGTTAGAACATTATCGAATGAAAACTTTTATTTAAACATTAGCCATCAAGTAGATATCCATCTCTTTGCGCCGCCCATCCAAGCATAAGCCACTTACGGACCTGAGATAAAACATGCTAAAAAGTCAACACAAAGGTTGAGTGAATTCATAGAGTTTAATAAGTAATCAGTTGAATACAAGATAAATTAGTTTAAAATACGATGGGTTACGTTGTTATACGCCCATAATTAAGTTGACATGTAACAAATACAAGTCGGGAAATAAGATTATAGTATAGAGCTCATGAAACCGAACCTTAACCTAGTTTTAACAGTTGCCCCGGTAGGGTAATATTTGCCATTTACCTCAACCTCTCAATATTATGTGACCGTTGAAAGGTGAGCGCTACTCACTCGGCCAGGCTGGTCAATGCCCAATATGCATATTTATAATACCAGCGTTTCTCTACGAAATTAACGGTTCATGATGGGGACTTAATTGGCAAGAAATACTCAATGTCTGATGTCTATAATCATGTAATTGGGTCAAGCATACCAAAAAGAAAGCTACTTGTATTCGGTTTGTAAAACTAGCATGTATCCCCCTCGCGAGGTTTATAAAACATTTAAATGAGTAAAGGCGAGGCTATGAACTCACCGTGAACAAAGAGGAATAATCACAATCAAGCAAGCGAAGAAAGATAGCCGCGAAGCTCTACGAAGAACCTAAACATATATAGACTTGTCTTAGATTTTGAAAATAAACATTGATGTAACTTAGCTATATATGTAAGTTATTATCTTATTTACGCTTGGTACATAATTCCTAAATATATCTCAAGTTTTAGTTTACCACTTAAAAGTTATAAAATTTCAAGTAATAATGTTATATTTGATCCTAAGTCCAAATATATGTTGTGAAAGTCCAATATAATCATAAGGTTCAAATTTGGTCCATGGGTCAAGTGTTAGCCAAAAAGTTCACATTAAACTTGAGGTTTCAAAAATATATTAGGTGGTTCAAAAATGTATTAAAGGTCCAATTTTTATAAAGTGTATAACATTTTTATACTTTTTAATAAAAAGCTGATGGAATTTTTATAACATGTCCATCTTTGAAAATTCATTACTCTTAAACCGTAAGTCGAAAATTGAAGTTTTTTATATACCCGGAAAGGTATTCATCTGTACTAACAAGTTTTGTAGGTCCCACTAACTCAAAAATTATCTAACAGTAGGAAACTTATTAGTTTACCATTACTACTCAGTTCTGAAAATATTAACATCACAACAGTCCCACGAAAAATGCGATAGCTAGAGTTCTACAAGCCCAAATAATTCCCCGTTTGCGGCCACGTTTAAGTTAAGATGTTATCTACAACTTTTATGTTTTGAGTAACAGTGCATTATTCACAAAATAAATGACTAATACACGTTTTAAATCTGTTACTCAGAATGTGACATGTTTCACGAAAATAATTCTATTTTAATCATAGTAATGAGTTATTCAACGAAATACCCGTCAAAATTTCCGTAGGACATAGGTCTACAACCCCATATTTTTAGTTTAGGTCCAATCCCTACTGATTAATGCAGTTTATTCCGTTTTTACCCCTGAATCAGATTCACAGTTTGCATGTTTAGTCCTTTAGTAATTTTCTAGTGTTCTAGCTTATGTACCAAGCCTAACCAAGCCAAATAACTTATATAATATAAAAATACATCAAGAAATAATATATATACAGGAATGAAAATTAAAATAAAGTGAAAAGAGAGTGATTAGTTTCCTTACAATCTTTGAAGAACAAGAAAATCAAGAACAATGGACCACAAAACCTATGATTTTACCAATAACCCTTGCACCCTTTTCTTCTAATCTTTTACCCAACTTTTTCACCTTTATTTACCCTTGATAGTAGCTTAAAATCATAACCCTTGAACACTTTATTAAACCATTATATAAGCTTTTTAAGAACTTCTAATATAAACCAAGATGTGATGAGATTTATGTGTTGTTTGAGTGTAATAAATCAAGAACAAGACTAGGGCTTCAAGATCTTGAATCTATGATCAAAAATTTAGTGAAATGTTAGATGAAATAGGTCTTGAGGACCTGTTCTTGGTTGTTCATAGAGAGAGAAGGAGCAAGAGATGGTTGTTTTGATCTTGTGTTTATGGTTTAGTTTCCATAAATGATTTCTGCACAAAAAAAAATGGTGTTTTAAATTTTTTTGAAAGAATTTTAGCTTTATAATGTTTATAGAATATCTAATTATTGTGATTTTCTAATGTCAAAACTTTAGATATGTAATTTAAAAAACATCATATTGTTTTGCTAACTTCCTTATCAATCAAAGGAAGCTTAAGAGTTCAGTATGAAAAATCCGAATTCCTTATGTTTGAAAAATGTAAAGGTTCGTAAATCCATTGCGCAGCGAAGTGAGGTCATTACCAACTTGTTAAGAACATTAAGTTACTATTATGAAGTAATGAATCACATAATGTACTAATTACTAGTTACATAAAAGATATCAAAACTACAAAAGTCCTTATTACATTAGTGTACGTTATAAACTCTTTTATTAATGTGTCACTCAGATATATCATATATGGGAATATATTAGCTACAATTTTTTGTAGCCAATTTCATACAATTTCATGTTATAATTTGTGGGTTTTTAAATTTTCTGGTGGGTCCCTGAATCATTTTAGTGGGTCCTGAATTATTTTTTGTGTAATTTTAGTAAGGATTGTAGCCATCTTGACTACAATAATTGTAGCCAAGATATCCCCATCATATATCTAAACGAGACATGCAGAACCCGTGCTACGCACGGGCTAATAATCAAATTGTTAATCGTGTATTCTTTCTGTATATTGGCGAGTGTATACTTAATTATGGTTTAATATATCATATGAAATGTTTTAACTTTCTTGTATAAAAATTGAAAGGTGTTTGATGTTGTTTTGGTTTTGTGGTGTTGTATTCTATATATGGGCTTTTGGTTATTAAGTTGTGATGACTTTGTTTCTTTTGGCTTATTACTTATTTGCATGATAAAAAAATGGTTTTGTTTCTTTTGGTCTATTACTTATTAACTTATCCCTACAATACTTGTCTATTAGATGGTTTTTGCATGATAATATGAAGCACACGGGGTTTATCTAATTTGTTATAGTTTAATGTGCGTTAAATATTTTCTTTATTAATTTTGTAAGTTAAAGTTTGTGTAATAATGTATATATAATAATGACACATAAACTGTATAAAAATTGTTACAAACCTTTTTAGCTTCATCTCATTTTAATGTACAACTAATTTTATTGAAAATTAACATTATAAAGTCTAACTAATATTAATAAATCTTATCAATAAACTCGATTCTAAATAGCTAACTAAATGAATATTAATTAACACATTACTATATATACTAAAAGGCAGAAAGCTTTACTGTAGCGGCACTGTAGCTGCTACAGTGCTTGCTACAGTAACTTTTTTTTTTTTTTTTTTTTTTTTTTTATTTTTTTAACATAAATTTCCTTATGAAAATTTGTTTTTTCAAAAAAATAAAAATAAAAAAACAAAATAATACAGTTACAAAAAATTTCTTATACAAATTTGTTTCTTTTAAAATACCAAACAAGGAAAAAAAAAAAAAAAGCATACCGAAAAAACAAAATACCCAAAAAATTTTCAATCGTAACGCAAAAAAAAAAAAAAAAAAAAAAAAAAAAAAAAAAAAAAAAAACGTAAACATAAACAAATTATGCTTCCAAGTAAACATATGCATACTTCAAATAACAAAATTATTAATCACACCGTACAACCCACAAAATACAAAACACAAAACACACCCGCCGCAACGCGCGGGCTACCCAGCTAGTTATTAATAATTCCTAAAACCTTTGGACTCCACTATCATATCTTAAACATAATTTTTTTTTTAATTTACAAATGGGTTTGAGCAAAAATTATATACTTTTTCTTTTATATTCATTATTCAAGTTGCATGTTTACGTAAACTAATCATGCTAAAAAGTATCATTTAACCATTTAAATGTTGCTTTACATACATGCTCGTGCACATTTTCTTTAATCAATTAGCACATGTGAGCTACATCAATAGAAAATACACATAAATTACTTGTATATGAAAATGCATTAACATAATACATATATATATATATATATATATATATATATATATATATATATATATATATATATATATATATATTACATTAGGTTAAATCATCAATTATTCTTGCAACCTTTTCAACTTCATCTCGATCCATAACTGAATTTTAATTGTATACTAATTACTAAATATCATGTGATAAATTTCAGCAAGCCTTGCACTTCCATCTCGATGTTGTATATACTTCACATTAAATGCACCGGTTTTGTTTTTCGATAAAAGTTTGAACTTTTGCTTATGTTTAAAACTCAACTTTTTTATTTGATATTACAATTTACAAACGGATTTAAGTCAAAATTATGTATTTTTTTCCTTTCTATTAATTACTCAATGTGATATTTTTAATATGTCGTATTTTGCTATTATGACAAACTCATTTAATTGGCGTAAATATTAGTTTCTCACTAATGATTCTACATATAGAAAAAGAA
>JARVZY010011173.1:0-15300 GCA_030686995.1 Artemisia argyi | reverse complement strand
AAAAGCAACATATATATACATGGTCATAAGAATACAAACAAGTTGTATCTGCATATACTCATCATTCAAAAACAGACATGTCCAGTTCAGCAATTAGCATATGAACACCTAAGAAATATATGGATATGGTTACATTAGATCCATATCCATCCCTAAGTTCTTTACATTTCTGGTGATTGATCAGCAAGATATGGTTGAAAACTATGACCTCAAATCTACCAAAAAAGAAAGCCAAAAAAAGGCAACCAATGATTAGTTGATCCTCTTTGACATACCACTCGAAGTCTTCTATCTCCTATCAGCATTATTTTTTCTATGCACCTGTAAAAAACATACATTTTAACCCGTTTACAACCGTAGTTATCCAAGGATTTTAATACATATGATTGGCAAAGTTCTACAATATAAACTCAATACAATATTCGAGAAAAATAGCGAAAATCATAGTGCATCAGTTTGTGTGAAAACAGTGCATCTGTTTATTATTTATGATTCTAACCAAACTGAAAAACAGACTGAAAAACGAAAACCAACAAGACGACACGCTTAAAATGTAACCATATGAATTAAAACAAATCTTGGCCACCTCATGGCTAGAAAACATGCATGTATTTGTTACATAAAACCTCAAACAGCCACTGGTTTCAAGCAATTATAAGTATTACAAGCTCAAATGCCCAAACATCCGTAAATATGGCAATTACACACAAAAGGGAAACATGATAAAATATGACACAACTTTAGTGCATCTGTTTGATGAACTTATGAACTTTAGTGCATCTGTTTGAGGCACTTTAGTGCATCAGTTTGGTCAGTTAATGTAGCCTGTGAAATATGAGATACGGGTTCAAATTCAAGTAATGCCTTAAGAAACTAGCATGAAAAATCTCTAGGTGACAAATCAAAATCTAAGCTGCAAATGAAATAGTTCAAAAATATAACGATAATTATAACATTATAAAAAAGAAAAAGGAGACTTGATTGATTTGCTTATAAATATGCAATATGTCAGATATCGTCAACAAGGGAAAAGAATGGGAGATGGATCTCTTTAAAGTTTTCCCGCCAAAATGTAGCTGCTTCATTTTTTCTTCACCCAAAAAAAATTGCTATTTCGTAATCTTGACCATTCTCAGCACCCTGCTTATCACCTTCACGTCTATAAGCGCAAGTAACAATTCCACCTCTTCTTGTGTTACAGGCCACTGATTCTTTTTCCCTCCTTTCTTCTATTTCCAAAGTTCCTTCAATTTCATCACCCTCTGCATAAATATAAACAAATCAACTTCATACTTTCCATAAACTAACATATCGCAACAACCGAGTACCAAGTTACTAGAAAAAATGCGTATTCTTTTTGCCAGAAATCCCGTTTAAATAAAAATAAAAATATACATAAGTAAAGAATATTACCTTGTCTTGCAAATATTGAACCTGCTAAAGAGGGGTAACCATGTGGTTCTGGCCTCCAAATAGATTCTGGACACCATTTAATTTTTTCTTCTTGTCCATCTTTACGAACATTTTGAAACTAAGAGTTGAGCTTTCAATTATTCTTATAAGATATTGTCAAGAGGCGTAATAAATAACTAGATGTTAACTAGTGTATACAAGCATTATAAACAAAATTGACCTTTTCCATCCTTACTATGAAAATATATGTACCGGATTTGTTTACTTTTTGTAATAACATTGCAGATAGTTTGTTAATGTTTGCACTGATTTCAATTGTATTAATGCATGAAGTTTAGATTATATTTTAAAATTAATAGTTTTCTATCATATCTTTTCTATCATGACCTAAAGCGACAACAAGAAAGTAGTGTTAAGAAATTGATATGAATCTATTTTAACGTATAATTTAGGGCATCCGTTTGTTAACAGATAGTGCATAACTGTTATATAAGTAGGTGCATATCAATATCAATATAATCTTAAAAAATCAGTTAAATGTTCTATTAAATCATTCAACTAGTCAATAATGAAGTATTAGTATATCACAATATGAGTTTAACGCATCATATTTATAAATAGCATTTTTATCAAACATACAAAGCCCGTTCTACTAAAAATTGACCAAAATAATTAGATAAATAGTTGATGCATGACAGTGTAAAAAAAATCAGTGCATCACAGTTATGAAATTTCATTTAGGCATTTTATCAAACACCTTGTGTGCAGTTTTCATAAACACTTTTTTCATGTCTTTTTTTCTAAAATTTGCCTCAAATAACTAAGTCATACACAACATCATATCACACAAGACTCTTAAAATTGGTACATCTATGAACACACCTGATGATCACAGTCTCACAGAAGCAAAACTCATAAACAAAACACTAACTCATAACAAACATTAATTTGTGCAAATAAACTCTTAACAAACTCATCCACAATCTTTAAATTTGATTTTAGTAACCAAAAATAACAAAATTATAATCGGAATAAGTTATGATACTTACTTTGATCGAGAATTTGAGAGATTAGAACGAGAGGTCTAATGAATCTGATGAGGAAACGTGTTTACTGAGTTGAATGTGTTGAAATTTGAAACAATAATCACCGGGGACAAAGAGAAGTGTGAATGTAGAGCGATCAGAGGAAAAAAAATTGAAAAATGAGAGATTTAGGCTTTTATATGATGAGAGTGAAGGGTGAGGATGGATTTACAAAACAACCCTTTAGAAATAAAGAAAGTAACAAATATAACCCTGTACTTGGGAGGGAAAAAGGGAAGGAAGGAGGAGGGGTGATTTGTACATTTTTCTCACTTTTCTAGCAAAATGATCTTTTTTCATGAACCAACCTCTCTCTCTCTCTCTCTCTCTCTCTATATATATATATATATATATATATATATATATATATATATATATATATATATATATATATATAGTGTATCTTTATTTTCAGAACCCTGTTAAGTGCGGGAACTGCGAGAACTCCAATTTTGCATTAGAAAACATGCATGTTCATATAAAACATGTATGTTTTCTTACATACACCTTAATACACATACCTGCGTAACATACATGTTCATATAAAACCCTGTTAAGTGCAACATATCAATGCAAAATGGTTTTATATGAACATGTATGTTACGCAGGTATTTGTATAAAGGTGTATGTAAGAAAACATATATGTTGTATATGAACATGAATGTTTTCTAATGCAAAATTGGAGTTCTCGCAGTTCCCGCACTTAACAGGGTTCTGAAAATAAAGCCCCCCACATATATATATATATATATATATATATATATATATATATATATATATATATATATATATATATATATATATATATATATATATATATATATATATGTATATGGGGGGCTTTATTTTCAGAACCCTGTTAAGTGCGGGAACTGCGAGAACTCCCCTAGACCAATCATATTTTTTTAAATATTAAAGATTTTTATTTAATCAAAAGGGTATAATAGTAAAAGACAATTTCTATTTATTTGTGATTTTTTTATTTAATTCGTTTTTTAAAATCCCATAATTTTAGGAACTTTTTTTTTCCAGCATGCATTACTTGAAAAAAGACTAGGTGCATGTATGTTTTATAAATAATGTCAATTTACATACGTTTTTAGTATTTAACTTTTTTATACTTTTTTATTAAGCTACAAATACTTTTGCCTAGCCATTATTTTCTTTGAAAGTTTAAAACACAAATCAAGGAACATAGACCTTTACATAAGAACAAACAAGATTGATATAATTATATGTTACATTTCAGTTAATTACAAGAACAAAAAACACATTTACAATAATCACATCTCTTAAAAAATCGCAAATTATCTTCATGTACATATGTGTTCATCAACTTCTAGGTCTTCAATGATGATCATCTTCATCAATCTGAAAAAAGCATACACAAAAATAATTAAACTACAAAAGTAGGAAACAAAAATTAATCACAACAAATAAGATAACACATATGCACAATCTGAAACGCATAGGCACAATTTATAACAAAACTGCCATGTTCAATGTAAAAACAAGTATGTTCAATGAATAACAGGTATGTTCAATGAATAACAAGTATGTTCAATGTAAACCAAAATGTGTACTTAAAAACAAGTATGTTCACCGAAAAAACATGTATGTTCAAACACGAATTCCACGTTTAATCTAGACATGTATTATCTACACATGAAAAAACAACCATGTTCAATGTGAAAAACAAGTATGTTCACTCAAAAACGAGTATGTTCATAAAAAACAAGTATGTTCAAACCATCCTTGAACCGATCAATTAATAACAAGAAGTAACAAACAAATTCATTGATCTGTTCAACATCAATCATCACAATTTATTCAAACACCAAGAGACAAACAATTAAACGCAGCCCCACATGTTTAACAAAATAATTTCAAACAGCAAGTGACAAACCACCATTGAATAAACCATATCAGAATAAAAATCAGCCCCATAACCGATTAAAATAATCCCACTTGCTGTCCAAATATTTACTTCTATGAAACCAGTAAGCAACAAATTGGATAATAACTCACCGACCCACCAATTAATTAATCCATTGACCACAGATCATGCGACCAATTAATATGCCAATCAATTAAATAATCCATATCCGAAAAGAATGAGTACGAGGTATAATGAATTAGCATGTTATTGTATCATATCATAAGGAATCGATAAAAAATAAAACCGATTATACCTCAACCATTCACCGGATCTGCTTCTGTACGATAACATCTGCTCCAAAAATTCTCCTCATCTCTCTTATGCTTTAAAAATTAGTTCCGACGAGTTTGTGAAGAAAAAAGAGGGCGGCTCTCAGATCTGGGAAATGGGAACGGTGGCAGTTTCTTCATTTGATTACCTGCTTTTTTTTTAACAAGAACTAGTTGATGATGATGGAGGCGAATGGTAGCAGATAAGAGAGAAGGGGGCTGCTAGGGTTTCATTGTAGGGGAGAGAGGCAGTTATGTGAGAAGGAGAGACGGTTTTAATCATGCCCTTAATTTAGGATGGTTTTCAAAATTGTTTGACCTAAAATTCCTATATTGCCCTTCGAGCCAAAAAGGAAAATATTTGTACTTTTGATTAATTACATTAATAGCACAATCAATTATAGCCATTGATCAAACTCATCTAACGGTGTAAAGCGAGTTCTCGCAGTTCCCGCACTTAACAGGGTTCTGAAAATAAAGATACACTATATATATATATATATATATATATATATATATATATATATATATATATATATATATATATATATATATATATTGAGCACATTCACTCTACCATATATTTGTAAGAGGTCTCTCTGAAAGATGCCTTCCCAGTCTTAGGTTTTACCTGAGGTAAGGATATGGTAAGGATATGATATGTCTAAATTCTATTTGATCCGCCTCGTACACCTCGTGACATAATTGGGCATTATTGTTGTGGTATGTGTCAAAGGATTATTATAAAAATGTTTATATATGATTACCCATTGCAATGTAACGATTGACATTGTATTTTTAGGTTCCTAAAAGTTTATCAATTTGTGAATAGTGATGCATATGCAAAGGGATTCTATTTGGTGATGCCTTTAGCTCTGGTGGAAATGTCGGGTTTGAGACGCTATATCTTCAACGTAGGTAGTACTACTGCTCTAGAAATGTAGACAATGTTACTTCAAAAGCATGGGTCACGAAATATTGATATATTGAGGGCGTGTGATTGATAAACAACAATTGGAAAACCTTATTCTACTGCTCGTACTATAAAGTATTGGAGACGCCAAAGTTGAATTCACCTTTGCATGAGAAGCTAATTGTTTTTAAAAAAAATTATTTGCTTATTTTTTATTTATTTTTTTATTTTTATTATTTTTTTTAGGAAAAGCAATTGATTTTTATATAAAATAGCTAACATGCATTAATTGATTGTTAAAAAAATGTTTACAAGATTGTGATTCTCTCAAGTTCAACTTGAATATGATAGGTTATGATTGCGTTATTTTAAATGAAATTTTGAATTTAACAGCATATTTGTTTTGAGGGTTTTGGAGTTGAGGAATAGGAGTAAAAGTAAGATTCATTGTTTCTTTGGTGTGTTAAGATACAAAATAATGGATGATGGCTAGTAATTCCTTACTAACTTGGTAGGTTTTTACATTTTAAAAATAGGTCCTACTTCTATGTGTATCTTTTTTTCCATTTTTTTTAAACCAACATCAAATTCAAATCAAATTTTAAACTCGTATACAAATCAACCACACCTTAAGTATAGTAAATGTCCATGCTAAAGAGCCCACTTTTTTTTTTCCTCACAAAAACCTCAAATGATCTATCATGTTAAATTGAGCTTCAAAAAATCTCAATATAAAATAAATTGATTTTAGTCACAAGACTTGTAATTGCAAGGATTATATTTGTATTTGTAAGTTTATAAAAAGTACAAGATTCTCTATGTTAGGCTCGAGACACCATATATTCATAAAGCAGCACTACACATACAAATGTAGACAATGGTGAATGGGGAGCTTAACAAAGCTTTAAGGCCAGCCAAGAGTTGAAGCATACTCACTGGGAGAATTTTGTTCAACTTTACATGTTGATCAAAGTCGAGTATATATAAACACTTATAAATGATGTCTACGGTGCATGTTATGCACATACATGGTGTTGGAAAATTTAGTGAAAAAAAAAAGAGTTTTCACTAACTTTAGACATAGATAATTATTAGGGAATATGATTATTATGATTAAGCCCTTATATGCTTACCTAGTACTTTGTGAGTGCTCCGTAACGAGCCGTTATATGTCCAAAACTGAGTTAGTATGAATGAGATATTGAGTCTTGAAAAAGGGTAGTTGGAATGGAGGAAAAATGGTTAAAAGTTAGTTATATGTTTATTTGAAATCTGGTAATTGAATGAGCTGTTATGATTGGTTTCAAAGGTTTATAACAACAAAATAGTCATTAGCATACTTGACTGCAACATTACACCATATGTTATAACATGAATTTGTATAAAATAAAATGCCCATTCTAAAACACACCATCAATTCACTGCTAAAACTTTTCCTTTCTAGCATACTCAGTACAATTTCATAAAATTTTGGGAAAGTTATTAATTCATTACACTGCTTTGGCCATTTTATCCTGGAAACATCCATTGTTGAAATAGTACATGTGAACTGACGAGACTCGGTCTTCGTTTCTTTATAATTTTTGGTTAGATCTTATGTTTATGTTCTTTATATATTTACTTTAAGTGTCTTTGCAATTTTCTTCCTAGTTATTGTATTTTTAATTTGATATAAACGGTATCTTTACTACAACCATGCCGTTTATAGAGAAGAAAACACATTCAACTCAGTTTCATCCGAATCTATTCTTAAAATCTTACTACAAGCTTGTTTAATTTTGATTCGAACGTGTTTTTGTTTCAAAGTTGTTTTTACAATAGCGCTTTATGCAGTAACTTTGGGACTGATTAATAGTTGATTGTTTTTTAATCTAATATTTGTGTGGATTTTATATATTGTATTTGTGGAATACTAGAAGGGGTTGAATAGTTTTACCGATTTAAATTTGTTTTCTTTCAAAACTTTGATATGAAATTCACAAGTATAGTTATAGATAAACAAGTAATAATGTAAAGCAATATAAATTAAAGTAGAGATAGAACGATCAAATAACACAAGGATTTATAGTGGTTCCGCCTAAAGGACTTGCTTTTGTTGCCCTACTCCACTCCCCGAGTATCCAGCCCGAGAGTATCCTTTCACTAGTCAATAAACTCTTTTATCAACACTAAGCTAAATGTCGAGTTTTTTCTCGAGTACAACCACTCCCGTCACACTACATATTTTGAGGACTAAAATACTAAATAATCACTCTACAAAGTTTATGGTGGTTTGATACAATGATGATGTATGATGATGAACAATATACAATACAATGTACAATGTAAAGACTAGTAACAAAACTTGAAGCTTTATTGTCTTGAATGATGATGATGATCTCTTTGCAAATAAAAGGGTTAGTGTAGAATCACTAAAATGAATATGTAAGTATGTGGTAATGACTATGAACTCAGAATGTAAAAAAAGAAAGAATATACAGATTTGTTGGTGCAAAGGATAAGTTTAAGTGAGATCAATTGGCTTCTATTTATAAGCAAAAACCTGTCAGGCCCGCGGTTCTCACAGTACCCTTCGAAGGATACCGGAGGTACATAACAGCTAAATCTTCATTGGATCTTGTGAAAAATTCTTTTCAAAATCCATATCAAATCTACGTAGGATATTTCCTGATATGACAATATTCTTGATGTGAAAACACATCAAAGTCAACTCTTTGATGATGTCACCCATGAGGTAAATATTGATTTTGTTTTGATTTATCTTAAGATGGAAAGTAAATATGTATATGAACAAATGTCTAGTTACCTTTATAAATAAAAATGTCTAGTTAAATGTTTTGACAAGATGAAATGTTTTAAGTCAAGTGTAAGTAAACTTTAGTTTGTACGAGAAAATTATTAGTTTACTTGCACAAATAAAAGTATGTATATTTCAATAGACATTTTACAAAATATGCATTTATATAAAATAATTGTAAATGCAAATTGTGTTCGTTTGATCATTACCACAATGTTAAATATCCATTTATTCATACTTTACTAAACAAGGTTCTTTCAAACAACCCCAAACCAGTTTTATGTTTTGAACAATCTTCTCCACTTGTTTTCTGTCCAAACAACCGTTAAAAGTTTCGTCCAAAAAAACCTTAATCTAATTTTAAGGTTATTTTGATTGAAATTTTTGCGAACAATATTTTGATAAAGAAACGTTCAACATAGATAAATAATAATAATAATAATAATAATAATAATAATAATAATAATAATAATAATAATAATAATAATAATAATAATAATAATAATAATAATAAATAAATCTTTAAATATCAAATAGACAAATCTTGACCATTCAATTTTACATAAAATTACTTTCATTCTCCTTTATTAAAATTTAAATATACCAAAAACCATTAATTATCACACGAAACAAATAATACTATCAAAACATTAAATCGTCCTTCCATATAAGGCACTTCTGTTTAGATGAATTTTTTTTTTTGAGTTTTTTTTGTAAGTATTAAAATTTCTACCCTGAAAAATCACATGTGTTTACTTTTCCGAGCGAAATTTTTAATACTAAAAAAATTGAAAAAAAAAAAAGTTAAGTTTATACAAGTGGGCTTGTAAACTTATACAAAGAAATTTTGATAAGGCTCAAAATTATGACTTTCAAAAAGGGTTATATAACATGTTTTATTACAAACTACAAAATTACCCATAATTATACCCAATTTAATGTTCATATATTTATAACTCATGCCCCTTTTGATCATTTATCAACATACCTTAAACCAAATACTTGAACTTGTTAACTTATTAAACTTAAGCTAGTTTGCATGTATATATGGTATACTATTGATATAGAGGTTTACTACCTATATCATAAAGGTTGTTTAAAAATAGGGGCAAAACTGAAAATCATAAGTGATAGAAGGTGTAAACAACTTTTGGAAAAACATCCGTACCTTGTGTCACCACATTTCTTAAATCATTGTTTGAGTTTAGTTCAAACACTTAATATAAGCGCTTTATGAGCTTATGATATATAAGTCATAAGCTACGTATATAATATAAGCATATGTCTAATTCCCAAGCTTTGCTAAACACCTCTTAAACCAACTATCAAATCAAATATATAAAAATATTTCGTGTAAATATAAAATAGTATTCCATTAAAATAAAATAAAAGAAAAAAAAAAAAAAAAAAAAAAAAAAAAAAAAAAAAAAACCCCTTTGCTTTTGGTGGTTCGCACCATCAAACATGCTCCTAAAATGTTTTTGAGCGTTAAAGGTAGGTGTAATGGTGACCACGAGTGATGGTGGCGACTCCTTAGCCCACCACTCGGGGTTAGTTCCACCTTTACAAGCGGTCTAACAATGTGAGTCTTAGTGCTAGAATTAGAAACCAATTTTATTATTTTTACCGCTCTTTTTTTTCGCTAACACTTTTCAAATATTGTGTTTTTCGATTAAATATACGAAGTTTCAACGCTTCCTTTATTGTGTACCCATTATTAGACAACAAATGAGATACCCGGTACACTATAAATGAGAAAATGGAGCGTATAGTCATTTAATAGATTTTTATTTCATTTTATTTTATTATTTTATTTTATTATTATTATTTTTTAACTATATCACAAAGCAAATAAGTGTCAAAGTAAGATATATTTTCAGACAAATATTTTTGTAATATTTTACCGCAGCTACTTAGTTTTTATAGGGGGAAAAAAGTTATTTTTGTAAGGCGATCTTTCTTACGTAAAACTTTGCAACTTTATCTCATAAAGTAAGATTGAACTAATATGAATCCTAAGATATCCAGAAAAGGTTGCAAACTCGCAACATGCCAACCTTTTAAAAGCTACTCATATCTTCTTTGTCCCACATCACATATAACCACTCGTAAACAGAGAAGATGTTTGGTCTTGCTTTTGCCTTACTGAAAGAGTCGAAATTGTGAACAAAAAATGTTGATCGGACCTAAGGATTTCCAAAATGTAGTAAAGAATGAATGCAATTATTAACTTGTGAGGGCTTGAGCCGTTGGATTCCCCGTCGTTTTGGAGGATAACTTGGCAAAAGGTAATTACAACCCATACTGATGTGCAAGCAAGTCATAAAAGTATCAACCACTTAGTTTAATGCCTCTTTATTAAATACATTGTATGTCTTAAGTTCAAAGGTCGTATAGTTTACAGAAAACAAACATTCAAGAGTCGGTGTAATCATACAGAAAAAGTGATACAATATATAACGTAAGCTTAACTGCTTAAGTAGTAGTTCTATATATCTCACTGTTTAAGTTCCAAAGCATGTAGATGTCTTTAGGTGTGCGATTTACTAGAAAGCGTGAGTATGTTGTCTAGCAGTCAAGAATGCTTTTATGCTGGCATTCTTTTCTTCAACATCCTTGAATGCAACTCTCCTTTTATGGCCTGCCAATAACATTAACGCAACCAAAACCCATTAGTTTTTATAGGTGTGGAAATAATGGATGGGCCCATCGGGTTTGATAATGGGTAAAACGGGTAAGTTTTGGTACATACTGTTTTAAACTTTTAATCATTAAAGTGCAGTATCAATGCACTGGACCATTTTTGACCTGTTTACCCATTTGACAGTTGGTTGTGACCGAGGTTAGCAATGAGCCCCAGCCATTTGTTCTTATATAAGAAATTTAGAAATGAAATTCTCTTATTTTTTTCTAAAATATCATTATCATCTTCATGTACATAGGAAAAACCACCTACCTGGTAATATCCACTCAAAGTCAAGCTCAAGCAACATAGCAATATTATCCAACTGAATAGGCACTGCAAATTGAAAATAAAATCGGTCAACTAAAAAAAAACTCAAATGGAATTATCCAAGAAAGCTCATAAATACCCATGAAGTCACTTGAACTTGTCTACTTCCATACAATGCATCTCTTATACGGTTTATAACTGTGCAAGAGAAGTTGACCTCTTATCCGGCTCAACTACCCGTACTTATTTGACCAATTAACCAGCATCATGCATGTGCTCATAAAAAGAAAATCAAATAACTATTTATTTCGTCTATTGTTCCAGTTTCCTACTTCTAGACTGAATTCATGCACTTTTACTGTTTTTGAAAACTTTATAAAGTTTAATGCTTATAGCCTAATACCTGAATAACAGTATTCTTCAGTAAAGTAAAGTTCCGAGTCCTCCATCGCCAGATGATCTCCTGTGAAGAGCACCTTTAAAGGCTTGTAAAACAAGCAGACTGATCCCTACAATTCCCACAATGCAGATATGTCATTGTTAGTTTATAAAACGAATATCGTAACATCTAGGAGAAAACATGCAACTAGTCTCTGCACCATCAATGTAAGAAACTATCTATAAGCGGATTCTCAGCATAAGCAAGGTTTTCACTTCAGTTTTTGGAGATGATTGAATGATAAAAAAAAGGGAAAACTAGATACGTCATCTAGAATATATCCAAGCTAGATAGTAGTATGGATATAATTGAAATGGCTTAAATAAATCACTCACTTCTGTGTGGCCTGGGGTGTGTATAAGTTGGATATCTTCACCAAGATCCCACGGACCAGATCCATCAAGCTTAATCTCAACATTGCTGGTAGAATCTTCTACCTAAAATTGAAAATAATTAAAAAATAATAATAATAATAATAATAATAATAATAATAATAATAATAATAATTAGAGGGAGAGGTGTGGTGACGAAGAGAAATTACTCATTTGGGGCCCACGGGTGCCACATCACCTTGACACCTCTTCACAACTAACTCCCTCCTCACTCACAACTAAACTCAACTTACTCATTTGGGGTCCACCACGTACTTACAACTTTATTTTATTTTACACTCAAAAAAAAAAAAAAAAAAAAAAAAAAAAAAAAAAAAAAAAACATTTGTCAGAAACCATCTTCGTTGTGCAGATGAGCAAGAAGCAAGTGAAGAGGGATGAGGAGGTTGGGATGGTGTGGTGAAGAGCATCAACTTACTCAAATGGTTGTCCACGTAGGAGTGGCGAGTTGCTTTGAAGAGCCACACCCTCCCCTCTTAGATTCAAAATTATATGATAACTGTGTCGTACGTACAGTATAGTTAACACACAATCAGGGGCGGAGCTAGGAATTGTTGTTAGAGGGGGCCGTAAATAATTTGGATAATAACAAACATTTCATGAAGTGGTTATTTTAGCGGGTTCAATGGCTCAACCATCCAGACCGACTTACAACACACATGAAATTACAATTATGTCTTTAAGTAATTATATACTATAACTTTAAATCATCAATAAAATAATTTCTTGCTGTCAAATAAACAAACAATTTAAATCATCAATAAAATTGTATATTGTCAACAAACTTTTAAGCAGGTATCCAGCTTTGCTAAATCAATAAATTCTTAATCCTTCGTTTCCTTTTAACAACTATTCTCAAACATAGAAATGTTTTCTAAATCGTATGAAAGATAGAAAAAGTGTTTTATAATTATACAAGACGACCTCGAAAAAGATTTCACTCACATGATGACAGGTAAAATAGTAATGTGAATTAAATTGAGACGGAGGTAGTATGCATATAAGTGATAAACATCCAAAAATAAGCAGATTGGCATGTGCTTAACTATTTTAAAAGTACAAAAGTACTTTAGCGTTTGAGTCGTTAGCGTTTGAGTCCACTGTATTGGACTAGCTTTGTACTTGGCTCGATACGTTAACGACCTTTTATGTATATGTTTTTGCTACCTTGGTGAAAATTCTTAGCAGTGGAGCTTGAAAATGTATATCAAATTATCATAGATAAAAATATGTTTGATATAATAGAACTCAAATAGCTTAGCAATGTCTATTAAAGCTCAAGTCAATCTTTAACACATATATTTGATTCTTACTGCTAATCTCATCATTCAAAAATAGTAACTCCAACATGAGCAAAAAAATGGAAGGACATTTAGTGTTATGTCATTCGGAGTACTACAATTTTCTACTTATTAGACAAAACAAATAAAACAATTGTTAAGATAATACTTTGTATAACCTACAAGTAAACATAAAAAGTCAAACAAGCTCCTACTCACCATACACCTGTCTCTTGTCTACTCTCTCACTCTCTCACATTTATATCTTCTTCTTCATATATTGAACCTCCATCTATCATTTTTTAACCTTCAATAATCTAGTAAATACTTGTCAATCCCAGCGAAAAACTACACAAACAATGGATCAATCAAGGCTAGTTGGGGGTGGCTAAGCACCCACTAGCCACCCCACTGGCTCCGCCTCTGCACACAATAATATGCATGTGAACTTTAAAGTAATGCAGCCGGAGAAACAAAGTATCATTGTCATCTAAAACCATATGGGTGGTTATAGGACGTAACCAAAGCAAAGACATGCATGATGCATACGCTACAAGAAAAAGGCCCTTTAGTGACACCATTTTTAATGACACACAAAAAAAGTGTAAGTGAAAGTACATATTTACTTACACTTTTAAAAAAAAGTGTAAGCAAAAGTTTACCTTTTACCCATACTTTACATAAAATGTAAGCAAAAGTATAGTTATGCCCACACTATTAGAAAAGTGTGAGCAAAAGTCTAATTTATACATACACTTTTTAAAAAGTGTAAGTAATAGCCTTACTTTTACCTACACTTTTTAAAAAGTGTGAGCAAAAGTCTAATTTATACACACACTTTACACAGAGTGTGAGAAAAAATGTAGTTTTACTCACACTTTTTGAAAAGTGTAAGTAATAGTCTTACTTTAACCAACACTTTTTAAAAAGTGTGAGCAAAAGTCTAATTTACACACACACTTTACATAGAGTGTGAGAAAAAGTGTAGTTTTAATCACACTTTTTGAAAAGTGTAAGTAATAGTCTTACTTTTACCCACATTTTTTAAAAAGTGTGAGCAAAAGCGTAGCTTTTATTAAAAAAAATATTATGAAAAGTCTAACTTGTATCTGTACGTTTAAAAATGTAAATACGAGGCTCGTTTTTGTTTACAATATTGTTAGATTTTAAGCGTATTAAATCAACTGAAAACCGAAACGAACTGGTCCAACCCAAACCGAACCAACCTTACTCGGTTTGGTTTTCTGCTTTACGTATTTCTGGTTTTCGGATTCGGTTTGGCTAGATTCGGTTTGAACCAAAGGAAAAAAAAACACCTAAACCATCTAAACCGAACCGGTTCGGTTTGGTTTTGGTTTGAGCGAACAACCCAATTGAACCGTGACTGACCCAATTGCTCCACTGGGTCAATTAAAAAACCGATTTATAAGACATAAGTTTTTACCCTTCAAATTTTTTAACAAATTTTATAAAAACTTTACTACTTCTAATATTTAATAAAACTATTTATTAACTCCTAATATTAACTCCTGATCATTACACAATAATTTGACCTTTTATTAACATATCTTATCTGATTTGACCCTTTATTAACATATCTTACCCCTCACTCACTTTCCCAAATCGTTTTCCCCTCACTGCTAATATCCAATCACTTTCCCCAAATCACTTTAATCGAAGCTCTCGCCCTAATATCCAATCACTTTCCCCTAATAAGCTCACCGTTACGGCTTAGTCGAAGCTCACCGTTTAGTTTAATCGTCACCGTTACGGCTTAATCGAAGCTCATCCTCGTCACTCAATTAGGTAATTATTTGTTA
>JARVZY010011172.1:0-30000 GCA_030686995.1 Artemisia argyi | reverse complement strand
ACTCTTGACACATTCTTTGACCGCATCTATCCCTATGATACCCCTCTTATGTCAAAAGATGAACTTCGTGACCACCTCTTCATTAGGACCACCAACACTAGGAGAACTAGAACCGGAAATGAGGTCTTCAAGGACCCATATGGAATGGAATTCAATGAACTCAGGCCCCAATTCAAGGAATGGAAAGAACTCCTTAGAGCCAATGTAATTAGCACCATAGGAAACAGGGATCACATCAATGTTTGCCTTTGCTACATGCTCTACCCCTTGTCCGTTAGGCAACCCTTCAACCTTGCCTACTACATGACCAAGAGAATGATCGACATTCCCGTGCAAGGCACAACGTCTATGCCATATGGAATGCTCTTGACCCGTCTCTTTAGGTTCATCTCTCCCATTCCATCAACTCCCAGAGGTCTTCACCTAGACTACTCTCTTATTCCACACGCTTTTGTCCCACTAAGTGATAGGAGAATCTACAAAGCCCAAGGTAAACATTTTCCAACTCTAGGCTTTGCCCAACTCTAGGCTCCCACCTCTAGAATACATTTTCCAACATTCGGATATTCCAAATGAGTCGGCGGAGTTCAAGCAAACAAATGGGATGTTAAAAAAAATCGAGAGATTTCTTGAAAAGCTCAAGAAGAAGATTGATCGTCTATGAGAGCGGGTGTGTAGGAGTGTTTGGCACTAGGTGCTATTTGAACAATTTGGTCGTTTAAACATTACGTGTTATGTATTTGTGTGTTGGTAAGATATTTAGTACTATTTGGAACTTGTAGGAACTAACAATGATGCAGGAAGACAACATTTGGCATGTTGTCAAATTTTCATGTTTATGTTAATTTCACTAAGTATAGTGATATTCGCTAGCCCCCGGTCAAAGTCCAATTGTATGCGTCCTTACAAGTCCAATTTTTGCAGTTCCTTACCAGATATGAATTATATTTTTGTTTTTAGAAGTTTTCGAAAAATTTGAAAATCGTCTCGCGGGTCAAAAATGCGGACTGCCAAGTTTTTCAGGTCTGGCGGATCTGGCGGCACCCAAAAATGGGTTCCGCCAGTGTATTTTCTGGGCAATCCAGAAATGGCCCAACGGACCAGCCGGAACCCTCAGGAGGGTTCCGCCTGTGTTGTCTCAGGGTTCCGCCAGTCACCTGCAGAAAATTTTTGTCATTTTTCTTAATTTCAAAACTTGTAAAGTGTCAAATCATTTTCTTTAGTGAGAAACATCTTCCCTTACCTCCGATCACCATACTATGACAACTCTCACTCACTAAAACAATTAGGAAGTTACATCCCGCCAAAAATTCGAATTCAAACATACTAACCCAAGGAACCCTTTTAAAGGATCCTTCAAACCATTGGAACATTTTCAAACCAAATCGCTTCCCATGATCACAAAACATTGAGTTCATATGTTGGTCTTTCACTCCACCCAATTCCATTGGATTGACATCAAATCATTTGAAACCTCAATCTTTGTATGGAACACATCAAATCCAAACACTCCTTATAATTCTTTTTTAAGTTTGATCACTTTAGAATACCCCAAAACTTACACCAACACCATTACTTCTCTCAATCTCAAAACTCTTGCAAACCAAAGATTTGAGATGACTTAATCAAACACCTCATCCGAATCATTAAGCTAAAACTACTAGGATTAGTGTTAAACCTTGTTGCTTCAACAAAACCATCAAATCAAGCTCATCACTTGACATTTCTTCACCAATCCAAAACTTCCTTAACCTTACTACCTCAACATCATATTCAATACCTTGCAACATCAACATGACCACTATTCAAGATTTCCTCAATCTTGCTACTCCAACATCCTCTCCCAAACATGGCAATACAAACATATACACTTTTCAACCATCAAAAACTTTTTCAACCATTGATCACCAACACTTACACCAATGGAACTTTTCCATACACCACCAACATCACCACATCCACTATTGGAAACTTTTGAAAACCTATCACCTAAACCATCAAGCCCTCCATCATTGTCACTTTTTGACACCATTTCCGAAACGAAAACCCAACAACAACCAATATTTCAACCAAATGAGTCATTGGATGATGCACCTCATCCACCGTCATTGCTTGAGAGTTTGGCCTACCGTTATGCTAAATCCTCAATTTTTCCAAATGATCAAGGTCATACACACCTACAATCATTTGTGTTTCACACCATTCACAAAAACCTTCATGGTAACCATTTACAAATAACCAATCTTACACCATTTTGTTCAAACAACAACCACCACAACAACAATAACTACCACCACCACAAGAACCTTCCGAACACTTTGAATCTCTATTTTCTTCGTATAAGAAAATAAAAGCATCTCAATGATCTTCCACCAAGACCAACAAAACCACCACCTTTCACAAATGAATAACCAAGGTCATTGCTTGACCAAAATGAGTCTTTCAACCACAACCAACCACCACAACAAGAGTATCACCACCCAAAACCATTGTTGTTTCACCCTATCCAATAAAATGAGGTTTATCCTAAACCACATTTTGGATAGTCTCAAGTTTAGAGTCTCCAAAATGAAACAAAACCGTTTCTTTTTGAAATTGTTTCTCATTAAAACCAACAAACCAAGTTTAGAGCACCAACACCACCTCATGTTTAGAGTCTCCAAAATGAAACAAAACCGTTTCTTTTGGAAAATGTTTTACCATTTAAACCAACAAACCAAAACCGTGTCACCTCCACAACATTCAAAACAAAACCCGCTACACCCTCCAACACACATTTTGATCCTTAAACAACCTTAGCCTTATTTTTGGAAAATGTTTCTCATTAAGGAAAATGATGATTTCCTTGTAGCATTTTATGTTCTTAGTCTATTTTTTGTTTTTCTTTATTTTTTAGGATGATTTCGTCCTAATTACTTGTCTTTGACGTTCTAAGAGTCAAAATTTTACATGAAATGAATTTCATTCTACTACAAGTTTGCATTGTTTGTTGACCATTTAGGTATAATAAGTGAACTATATCTTGCTATGGTAGCATACATATATCTTGTGTTTTAGAAACTAACTTTTTTTTTGTAGGATTATTATCCATGTTTTTCTTCCTTGATACTCCATTTAGGGGAGTAATATTCAAGGGGGAGCATGAGTATTGCATTATTCCACTTCACAACTCTTAGTTGTGTTCTAGACATGAAATGCTTTCATGATTTGTCTTGTGTGTCAACTAACATTTTGTTTTGTAGGGTCAAAATCCATGTCTCCTCTCTTAGCACTCCATTTAGGGGGAGTATCGTCCAAGGGGGAGCAAGTGCATACTTCCGCCTCGCTACTCTTCTTTTTGTTTCGACAAAAAGGGGGAGAATTTATATATAAACTTGTTTCAATTTTTTTTTTTTTTTTTTTCTTTTTTTTTTTTGCATATCACATCTTCTTAGCAAAAACAAGTTTTTATACTAACTTTATAAGACTTAACACTAAAACTAGTGACTTACTTATAAATAAAGTTTATGTTTTGTCATCAACAAAAAGGGGGAGATTGTTAATACAAATATCGCCTAAAAACGTTATTTATATTCTAACGATCTTTGCTAAGTTTTGTTAATGACAAAGTACAAACTTTAGATTGTAGTAAAACATCATTTTAGTTTTAAGTCTTGTATAACTAGTCTTTACATTTCTTTTTAAACTTAACATTGTTTTTATTTCCTTAATAAGAAAGTATTTCTTTAATAAGAAAGTGTCACATCTCATCAATGTGCATTTATGGTAAGTTTATGTGTTTGACTATCAATGAAGTTCTTACACACTTTGGAAGTATTCCATGTTTGGTACAATGCATGTTGACTAGTATTTAGTAGATGTGACATTGCTTGTTTATGTGTTTGACTATCCATGAAGTTCTTACACACTTTGTAAGTATTTCATGTTTGGTGCAATGCATGTTGACTAGTATTTAGTAGATGTGACATTGTTTGTTTTGGAGTGATTTATTGTAAGTTAGGTTGAACAGTTCTGGCGGACCCCTGGAGGAACACGGGCGGACCCCTTCTGAGGGTGCCGCCGTGTCCGCCAGATTGCTGACTTCCTTTGGTATAAATACCAAAGCACTTGCAAGAAATCCCTCATCACTTAGAGTCATATTTTACACATATTCTCTCAATATACTCAGTAGCTACTAACTTGTGTGATTCTCTTATGTAGCAAAGGAGTTCACATATTCATCTAAGAAGTTACAAGTTTCAACTCTAAGTTGCAAGACTTGTTAGCTTTGTCATGTATAAGCTTTGGTAGTTTATACTTCATTTGTATCATGTATGTAGAAGTGATCGGTTAGTATTTTAGGCCTCAAAATACGTAGTGTGTCGGGAGTTGTTGTACCCTTGTAAAAGAACTAACGGGAGTGGTTGTACCCTTGGTAAAGAACTCGACATCTAGCTTTGTGTCGGTAAAAGTGTAAGCGACGAACGGGAGTGGTTGTACCCTTGTAAAAGAACTCGACATCTAGCTTAGTGTCGGTAAAAGTATAAGCGACGTTGTAAAGGTTTCTCCACTGGGAAAGGAGCTTGTTGATTAGTGCTTATAACTCTCGAGTTGGAAACTCGGGGCATGGATGTAGGGCAAGGAAAAAGAGTCCTTGTAGCCGAACCACGATAAACAATCGTGTTGTGGTTTGATCGTTTCTTTCTTTATCTTTGCTTATTACATATTGTCTTTAGTTAGATTTGCTAATCACACGTAAAGCTTTTCAAAGAAGTAAACAAGTAAAGTTGTGTTCATATCCTTAAACAAACGTAAAGCTTTTCAAAGAATTAAAACAAGTAAAGTTAGGATTGCTATTTACTCGTAAAGCTTTCTCAAGGAATAGAACATATAAGGTTGTGTTTATATCTTTAAACGAACGTAAAGTTTTTTAAAGATAATCAAGCTAAAAAGGATTTAAAAAGCGGTAAACTATTTAACCCCCTTCTAGTTTTCCACAAACTGAAAACTAGAAAACTAGAAAAACCGAAAAACTAAAAACTGAAAACTTGAAAATCTAAAAAACCGAAAAATTGAAAACCGAAAAACAAAAAACCGGAAACTGAAAAACTGAAAACTGAAAACAGGAAAACTGAAGACAGAAAACAGAAAACAGAAAACAGAAAACAAAAAAGTAAAAAACAGAAAAGCAGGAAATCTCTACTTATAAAGGATGAAGACAATTAAACGTTTAACCGACCGTAAAATATAGTCACAGGGTACCCACCGTCGCATTGCGCAGGTACCGTTCTAATGTAGTATAACAAGGCAACGAATACTTCGTCAAATGACAAATTGACAATAGACAACAACGACGCTTTTTGAAAGCTCAAATTGGTTTTAAAGCAAGGGATCCACCGGCAAAAAAGTGTCCTACCTTATGTCAAATAACGAGATGGATCACCCGCGCGTTGCCGCGAGATGTTTTGGCAAAGAAATAGTTAGTGCATTCAACGACCGTTAGTTATAAGGACTAAATTTGCAACGAACCTCTAAGACAATGGAGAAATTAAAAAAAAAAAAAAAAAAAAAAAAAAAAAAAAAAAAAAAAGTTAACGGTCGTTAGTACTAATGGCCTTTAAGTACTTAACGACCGTTAGTACTGTACATTTCACTATTTGTTGTGAGTACTTTACACTGTAGCGCTACATTGGTTTTTTGCTACAGTGTTTTAAGGGTTGTTTCCTGATAAATGTAGGTATTAGTAATTTCCTTTCTTTCTTTTTTACTTCCTTTATCACTAACAAACTTAAAAACACCCACGTTAGTTACTAAAGTAAAGACCTCATTTTTGAGACACACCATTTTACTTTTTTCCATTTTTTCCAAATCAACAATTTTTTCATCCAATATAATAAAAATACTAATTTTATAAAAAAATAACAAATAAATTAAAAAAAATATATATAAGCAAAATCAATACACATCACTAATTGCAACTAGGGGTGTCAAAAATCCCGACCCGATCCAAACTTGAACCCGAATAAGGATAGTCGGGTCAGGTTACTCGGGTCCAAAATCGTACTTGGGTCAATCGGGTCAACCCGATTAACCCGAGTACGAACTAGAATCGGGTATCGGGTTCAAAATACTTTGCTTATTCGGGTTCGGATCAACCCGACTGACCCGAGTTAGTTATATATTTTTTAACCTTTTTATATTACTTTTCTCAATGTTTATTTAGTTTTAAGGCCCAAGTTATTTCATCATCCATTTAATAAACTAGGCCCATTGTACATGGTTTGGAAGGAGGCATTATGTTCACTACTATACATTTATAGTTTATACTAGTACGCTACAGGTGAAATGCAATCCAATTCTGCGCGTTGTTTGATTGAAACTAAGCTCTTTGTTATATAAGTTTGCTTACTAAATTTGATAGTGATTTGGCAAAAATCATTGCAAATCTTGGTTAATATAGTAGTCACAAAACAACAGTATGCTCTACTATTCGTTGTAAGTAGCCTAGTTGGCGTGTCCATAGGCTTTGGTTAATTTCATAGGCATTTTAACTATTAAGTTTAAAAAAATCAAATTATGTGATTTTGTAAATGGCATAGACTCGAACTCGACTTGACTCGACCAGAATAGACCCGAACCTGACTAACCCGACCTCAAATAGGGTCGAATTCGGGTATATTATCTTTAGTCTCGACTCGACTTGGACCCCACCTGTTTGACCAGAACCCGACCCGATTATCACCCCTAATTACAACCACCATAATGTTTAAATACAAAACTAAATCCACAAATAAAACCAAAATACTACTATATATGTTTTAAAAAAATAATAAAAAAATGGTCTTCCTCCCCACACGTACACACAAAACACACACGCTTCACATAATCAACACATCGTCTTCCTCATTCTCCACCACCACAATTAACACACACTTTATAAACCAAAAACCCATATAAACCCATTTAAATCCATAAAAAAATCAACAAAACACTAATTTAGCGCAAGCCAATTTACTCAATTTTTGTTTGACGCCTGAGGGGGTGGGGGTTGTGGTGGCGCCGGTTTCGCGCCGTTCCAACTAGGATTGGCACGGGCCAATCGTGACTACTCTTATGGTATCAAATCACTAGTTTATGATCCCGTTACACAAATATTTTAGTTTTATTTTTTGTTAAGTTGTAGAAATAATTTAATAATCATTATCCTTTTTAAGGGAGCATTTGGTTCACCATTATCGGAATGCATCAATCACAATGATTATCATTGCAAATGTTTAGTTACTAAATTGGGGAATGAAACTATCATTTGATACCCATAGACTCATAGGAGAGGGAGTAGACATCTTTTCTAACTCATTCTCGTGGGACCCACCACTAACATATGAAAACCATATGACTTTCTAAAAAAAACGTGTGATAACCATACCCTAAAATTCACACCAAATAATAGAAATGGAATTGGTATTCTCAATCTCATACAACCCTCTAATAAATGTCATACCGATTGTGATTTCGGATAGTATACCAAACGCACCCTAAGTACCTTTTGAAAAGAATCTGCCTAAATGAAATAAAATCGTACAAGGTTACAGTATACCATTAATACCATGATGCGCACCGACCACATTAAAAAAAGACATGTATGGTAATGCATTGGTGTCCATGATTCTTTTTATACTAACGTGTAAACACTAATTCATCATAAAATTGCTTAAGAAACATGTAGACCATTTTTTCTATTTTTGGGGTAAAAGGTTATTACATTCGGTGAATAGAACATAGACCACATTATGTATAACGGATTTGCAAGATCAAAATTAATATACTTGTGATGTATCAACTAGATTAGCTAAGATGCAAAGTAAAAAAGAAACTCAATGTCAAAAGGTTAAATCGTAATCTTTTACAAACAATTGAAAAACTAGAACACTTGTTTAAAGCCGAAGACTAAAAAGGAACAAATTGTCTTTAAAAGAAACAAGCCCATAAAAATTCTACGTTCAACAACCCCAACCTTAATACCGTAAACCACCCTAAAACCCTTAATCAAGATATGTAAACTTCAATTCACATCGAAAAACCCATATGGGTATTATATTGGCAAGAGTGGTGTTTCTCGTGGTTAAAACCTATGTGTTGAATGTGTGGAAAAAGTTTGATATCCACACAGTCATGATGCATTCGAAAGGATTCTTCCTTCTTAAAGTATGAAGATGTGTCGGAAAATAGACCATAGATAATTCTTACGGTTCCTGTCATCTTAAACAAGTGGTCTTCTAATGTTAGTTTAGCAAAATAAGATCTAAACAAGGTTCCGGTTTGAGATAAGTTGCATGATATTACGGCTGAAGACGGGTTAAGTGCAATGGCAATCTTAAACTACACTATGTGATGCAGTCATAGGGACTACTCACGTGCCATGATTGAGATAAAAGTTGAACAAGCATGGCGGCAGCAAGTCTGAGGCTGATTGGTAAGGTTAAGGGCCAGTTTGGTATGAGGGGTTGGCTTTGTGGAATATGATTTATGTAGTATATTAAAAACATGCATCTGATATTCTGATTGGAGGGTTTAG
Source organism: Artemisia argyi (assembly GCA_030686995.1). Lineage (NCBI taxonomy): Eukaryota > Viridiplantae > Streptophyta > Magnoliopsida > Asterales > Asteraceae > Artemisia > Artemisia argyi. The sequence goes on along the minus strand of JARVZY010011172.1, from coordinate 21,446 downwards.
GATTCCAAAATAGTAGTGACACCTCAATATTTGCTTTAAACAAATTCTTATTAGTTCGGTAGGTTTTGAAAATACATTCACTTTTTGTCTTCTTGAAATTCGTGTATTTCATCATTAACCGCATATTATCCTTTTATGATTTATACTCCTAGTTCATTTATTTTTCTTGTTTTTCACCACTTTTTTAACTTTTAAAATAATACATATTATATACCATATTCTTTTTCTACTTTCTCTTAATCCTTTAATAAATCAAAATTAAAATCCAAATCCAACATCAAACCAAACGAACCCTAAGATTTTGAACAATGTTCTAGTAGGATGGAGAATAGGGATCACATAAAAGTGGCCTGGTGCACAATTATTTTTTAAATGTAGTTCAACGAAAAAAATTAACACAAAAGTAATTTTCGGTTAAAATGATTGAGTTTCGTGAGAACTAAGTTCACTTTTACCTATTGATGAACTAAGCAATAACTAGAAACATAATGCATTGAGACCTGGTGCATTTTAAAATTATGTGTTTTTTTAAGAAAATTAGCACTAAGAAGCAAAATTCTATCGGATCCCGTGACACCGCAGGACCCTCTAGTGCCGCCTGATGGAGAATGAAGGTAGTACTAATATTGGGGACGCAAGTAAACCTTTTGATGAGGAGGTGGGGAATGCATACAATGTCGCATCACACATATTGAATGATGATCATGAAGATGAGAATGGTGATGTTGAGGAGCTTAAGGGAGTAATGACAGGTTCTGTCGTGATATAGGAATCATGATTATCCCTCACAGGTACTTTCATGTAAGAGTCAAGTTTCGATAGTTTAGTTTTTCTAGTTTATGCAGTTTGTCGTCTCTTGAGGCTTTGATGGAGAATGACACCGCAGGACCCTTTAGTGCCGCCTCTGATGGAGAATGAAGGTAGTACTAATATTAGGGACGCAAGTAAACCTTTTGATGAGGAGGTGGGGAATGCATACAATGTCGCATTACACATATTGAATGATGATCATGAAGATGAGAATGGTGATGTTGAGGAGCTTAAGGGAGTAATGACAGGTTCTGTCGTGATATAGGAATCATGATTATCCCTCACAGGTACTTTCATGTAAGAGTCAAGTTTCGATAGTTTAGTTTTCCTAGTTTATGCAGTTTGTCGTCTCTTGAGGCTTTAATTTAGAACACATCCAGTCCCGTGACTTCTCTATTAAAAAAAAAAAAAAAAAAAAAAAAAAAAAAAAAAACTTCATATTAAAATATGTAAAGAAAACTCCGTCAACAGTTTATCGAAAATGTCTATCTACCGAAGGATAAAAGAAAAGTGATAGTCTTGATGGTGCATTCTGTTTAGTTTAACGATTAACTGTTTATATCTTTTTTTCAAAACGAATCTTTAATTATTTGTTCTTATTGGTCCAATCCATTAATTTTTTTATTTATTTATTTTTTTCCTCTTGCAGTTGCTGAGACAAAAAAGTTTAAGAAATGGTCAATAAGGGTTGATTTGTTCAACCACCTCGTCATTTGGGTTTCTTACGTAATAAAAGTATCCGTTGTTGCTAGTTTATGAACAGTTAAATGAAAAACATTTAAGTCTAAAATTTGAAATGTTATGTAAAAGTACATAGTGGGTTTTGGTTATATGATCTCAAATTCTCAATGCTTATTAAAACTTCTACGACCATGGGACTTGATGCCCACATCACCCATCAAATTAGCTTCACATACGGCAAAATCAGCGTCACGTCGCCTGCAACATCATCACTGCTCAAACTTTTATCTAATAAAAACTACATTTTACTCATTAAGAATAAAAGACACGCCTACCTTTTTGCCTCGATGACAGGTGTGGTGGCGTGGATGCCGCTCCACGCTGGCTGATGCTAGTATTTGTGCTCTAGACAGACATCGCCATGCTATGCTAGATGACCAAATTATTTAGTTGACACAAAAACGTGACATAAGTAGAAGTCCCATAATTGCATCTTCAGTCAAAACGAGCCTTAATTGGCATATGAAATAATATGATCTGCTTTATAAATAAGTCAAACTAAATACATATAAACCTCTGTATTATACAAAACCCAAATAACAAATGACACCTTCTTCTGCTCTAACCATATATATATATATCTAAAACCAGTACTCTATATATATGAGAATGCTGGAGATCCCATCTACTACTGTAACAGCTTCAACAGTCAGAAAGTAAAGCCTCTCGCCGATGAAAGCATCTCTACATGAATATTAATACCTTTAAGATGATTGGTAAAATCATAAGGAGCTCAATGAAGGGCTGCAGATTGTTTGATGCAGATGCTGAGTTCATCAAGGGAGGACTTGCACCAAAAGCTCCTAGTCCTGTTGGATCATTGTTCCCTATGCTAAACCCTGGTGTTGGAGATTGTATCCTATAAAGTTCAGACCAACAAGATATAAGCTAAGCCAATATTCAATGTATAGCTTAATAAAATGATCAATTTTTTCCAAAGAAAATGTATTACCCTGGCATTGTGGATCCCTGAGATGATGTAGCAGGTGCAGGCACAGTCGTTGGATTATAAGGTGCTTGTGTAGTTGGAGTTGTGGTCGTTGGTGCGGTGGTGGGTGTGGTTGAGGGTGTGGTAGGTGTGGTTGAGGGTGTGGTAGGTGTTGTTGAGGATGATGATGACGATGATGGGTAGACACATGAACCTGTGCCTGTATAATATCAGAAAACGGTCAGAGGTGTTCTATGAAACTGATCAATTGATACTGAATCAAATAATTTATTGTAATATGATACCCAATAGAAAAACAGTGTTTGGATGTGCTTACGATGTTTATACTTTAATAGTAGGATACCAAATATATGAATGTTTGACAGATTCTTATTATTTGACAAATAAGAATAACTTGACCAAATATGGTAATTTTTATCTAAAGAACAGAAGGTTTACAAAATGGATAGTTTAGTCTCTCGAATTTATGCTCAAAGAAGTGTCAAATAAATACGAGTAACTTTATATTGCCCTAAGAAATTAGTCCCACTAAGAGTATTATTCGACCCATAACTTAAAGAAAATCCTAAGCACGATATTTTTATCCAAACATTATACTTGATAATCCTAGCACCCAACTGAATGATGAAATGGAAATGTAAAGCGAAATTGTCTTACTTGGATTGGTGGTGGTTACAGTAGCAGCTCCTCCAAAATCACAGCTTGTTGGGACTGGGTTCTTTTGGTAATAACTGTTGAAGGCATACGAAGCATGATTCTGAAGGGTGGCTGGTTCGTAACAACTTGAACCCTGCTGAATAGTGACACAATCAGCTCCACCAATCCCACATGCATAATCAAGAGCCGACTGCAGTGCTGTTTGTGATGCTCCATTCTTTGCTATGCACCAGCTCTGTCCTCGACCTACGGGAGCATTTCCTACAGATGGTGTTGTCACAGGGTTCCCTGTGGGCTGCCCTCCAGGGTTTGTAGTTGGTGTGGTCACAGGGTTCACCGTCGGCTGTCCTCCAGGATTTGTACTTGGGGTTGTAACTGGATTAGTGACAGGTGCAGGTTGGTTTACTGGATTTGTGACAGGAGTGGTGGTAGTAGGAGGAACTGGTGACACACCACCAGGGTTAGCACCTGGAACCGTGACTATACCGGGTGCGGTATTAACTGCAGGGGCGGTGACTGGATTGGTGATTGGAGCTGAAGGTAAGGCTGTGGTTGGGGGATCAATGGAGTCAAATTCAGTCAGTTTATAGTGGAAATATTCGACGAGTGTTCTGTGAATAGAAGGAAATAATTGTTCTTTCTCTCTTTCAGCCTCTCTTCTCACAAAGTCTTGTGACGTTTTGGCATGAGGAATGTCTGAGCTTCTAACTGTCAAAACAAGGGGAACGCTTATTAATGGGAAGAAAAGTTGTTGATAGTAGCTCATTTCATTATATTCAGAACATATAAAGGTATGTAGATCCTACATAATGACATAATTGAGCCATTTACCAGCTAGGTAACAAATGAGTCGATTTGGGTAGATCTAATATGTCTGAGGAGTTAAGCTAGAATGCTAGACACTTTAACTAAAACAAAAACACGTCATGTGGGTTGAAAGGGTTAAAATCCAGTTGAATTTAAATGTAAACACTATATAATTTTCCTGATATCGGTTACTAGTGATGCAATAAGACAAAACCACATTATCAAGTTAATTTAAAAGTTAGGAAAGGTGTAATGAAAAGTGAGCATAGTAAGCATCCCGGTCAAATGTATAAATTTATCAGATTACACCAAATGACGATAAAAAAAATGAGCAAGGATCATAATATTTTCATTCATTTGTTCATGATGCTACTACCAGAAGTTTTGTGTTAAAAGGGTTTTATTAATCAACTCTCGTTTATCCTCTTCAATCCTTATATATTGGGTTTGTTCTGTTCTGTTTATTTTCTTTCCGGCTCGATTTGTAGATATACTAACTATTTGCAGCATAAACGTTGATTGCAGGGTTCATTTTTTTAATTGACTTTAGATTATTTCTTGGTCTCATAGTATGCTCATCTCACATCTTTATTCTTCTAGTGAAATTTCGATAAATCTTTGTTAATTAAGGAAAACAACTAAAGCAACCAATAACCATGTGTGTAAAAAAAGATGATCACAAAAGTAGTCAACTTGTATCAAATACTTCAAGTTCAAGATTTTCATGTCAAACTTTATCGACTTCGGGTACATATATAAACTCAAAATAAAAGATCGAGTGCGCTCATAGATTTGTTAGTCAAATTTATGTTTTGGTGTATATCTTGTTTAGTACAGATCAAGCATATATGATGCAATGGAACAAGATTTTAATAGGTATTTTATGCTTCCTAAATTCTTGAATCAAGAAAGACTGACTGAAATTTTTTGAAGTATTTGAGTTACAATCTTAAAAGATGAGTCGCAGCGATATGAATAGCCTGCTAGCCATACATATTTGAGTTGAGCTCAAGCCTAGACCATGTTGCTGCTTCATTCTTCGCACAAGTTTAAAAGTTTAAAGATCCATTACTAAACAGAAGTTGAATAGTGGTTTGGGCCTTTGTGGCCTTAACCCTGTTACTGTCAAGTGCCAACACTCCTTAATCATTTTAGGGTGTATAAGATTCAAGCAATCTATTATAGAAAACATAACCATAGCATAACCCTCATCTTAAACATGGATAAACATTTGGGCTAATGCCCTCTAAACGTATCATAGTTGTCATCATGATTTCCTTCTATATGCACCAAACAATTTTTTTTTTTTGCTATTCTATGTAGTAAACTTGAATTTTTTTGTATTTTTTGTGTACTTTATGACCATTTTGCCCCTCATTTTATTAACTAGAAGGGCAAAATGGTCATAAAATACACAAAAAATACCAAAAAAATCAAGTTTAGGACATAGAATAGCAGAAGAAAAAAATTGTTCTGCACATATAGAAGGAAATCATGACAACTATTATACATTATCGTGTCATTAACCCTAAACATTTTAAAGTTTCTTTATGGCAGTACCAAGCATAAATCTACTTTCCTTGTAACCTAAACCACGCTTTACACTCCTAATATCAGTTCTCACTCTTTCACCAAATAATCTCCATCAAATTTTATATATCAACCATTTTGAGCATTCAGAAAGCAGAAATATATATATGTAACTAAATGAGTATAAAATCACTTACCTGAAGTGCATAAAAACACAACCAAGAAGAAGAAGAAAAAAAAGCAAGGATGTTTAGGCATGATTAAGTGGATGATGAGATGTAGATGGATTTGAGTGGAATGGGTCTCTTTTAAAAGACAGTGAGAAGAGTGATATAACAAAGATAACCATGGGAGACTGAAAAAGGTGATGATTGATAAAGTAGGGGTGAGCAGACAGAATAAAAAGCAAAAGATGTTATTATGGTATTGGTATGAATGTGGAGGGAAAATATTATGATAATATAAGAAATTAAAGTTATTACTTTGTCATGAAGACTAATGAAAAAATGTATCAATGTTTTTTTCTTTTTCTTTTGCTTTTTTCATCAGATATTAATGAAAAAATTTACGTATTTAAAATTGAATCCATAGTGTGCTATGTGTTAATCATATTCTAGGATATCAAAAGGGTGTAAAAAAAAGTAATTTAATTTATCGTTGTTATTTGGATATATCTAATAATGTGATGATACGTGACACATACTCGAGATAATAACTTCCTTTTGAGTGTATTTTAGGTCTAAATCTGATTATTATTACTCCTTTTTATCCGATGAAACATTTGAAAAGGGAAGTCTATATAGATTAATCGAGTGATAAAAGTGTGTCTAGCAAATATATTTGACGTTGAATCTGTTGCTCCATTTATAGAAGGCGCCTTGGACATGTAAGCACGGTTTGCATCCTGATTATGATGTTTTATGTTCACACGATCGAGGCACAAGGTAATAAGTATTCAAATGGAGGATGTGATATTGGATGTTGGACAGTTGTTTTCATGACTGTATCCTGATTCAGTGACCCGTAAATTTTGGGATTTAGGAATTAAATATTGCATGAAATTAAGGTTTAGTTAGACCCTACAGTAAATAAATAGTAAAAGTAGTTTTAATTTTGACTTTCATCATAGCTGAAAATCCACCTACTTGAGTTTCACATCATCTTATCATGTGAATTGTCATTTGTTAACTTGTTCTAGGAGGTGGGATAAATATAATTATAAAAATTATTTCAAATGTTTGTTAATTAAATTTGGTAATATTCATGATACACCTGGTCCAAAGTTCCCTCTATTTAACTTTCAAAAGCTACACACCCTCCTTTTAATATGCAACTTTTTTCAATAGCATGTTCTAATTTGAAAATTTTAGATATGTTTGTCTCAATCTTTTTTCTTACATATCAACTCAAACATGATATTCAAATGCAAAACTAAACAATTACTTGAGTATTCATCCACAGAGGTAAAAATATCACACTAATAGAAATTATAAGAGTAACACAAATTTTTGAAAACTTTTGTTTAAACTTTGATTCAAGCTATAAGCCAAAAATATAATAACAGTTGTTAACTTGTTTACTATTTTAATTCAAATCCAATCTACCTTTTTAAACAAAAAGAAAAAGCATAGATAAGATGATGCATTAGATGATAATTTACAACCCAAAAGAAGGTTCTTTAGCAAGGGACAACATACTAAAGTTGCCAATTTCTGGATATGATGACACACAAACACATGCAAATGCATGTACACTATACCATCCTTTTCAAATTACTTTCCTTGACATTCTACTTTTCAAAGTTAGAAAGGTTAAAAATGACTTACACCTTTCATAATCATCCAAATATTCTTCTTATTAAATATCAGTAACGATTAGGTCAGTGAAGAAAGGATCCACAATTGATTCTTTTGCAGAATTGTAGCCGTTTAGACGCTTTTTTAGAGAACGTAACTCCCTCTCGTCTCTAGAAGTTCGATCCTATCATATATAAACATATTACATTACAATCATGATATATGGGATATAGGATATACGAGTTGACAAAATAATATGGTTGCTATCATGGAAAGTAGGAAGCATAGCTCAAATGATTCACCAGAAAGTCTTAAAGACATGAGAATCATCATATATGGAAAAATGAAAAAGTATGAGTGAACCATGGGTTTTAAAAAGGGTGAGGCGCCCCGTTGCTTGAAATCTTGACATTATATGTGAGATAATGGGTAAATAATAAATATGAAGTTCACTGTCTTATGGATATGAGAACTGGAGAAAAATGGGAGATTTATTCTTTGACAAAAAAGAAAGAAATGACAATCCATAATTTGTAAAATAAGAGACAAAAGATAAAAATCGAAAACAAACTCAGAGTTCTTATAACTACAGAAAAGAGGAAAATAGGAAGGAGACAAGTCAAATTTTGAATACGTTTAGACTGATATGGACCCATCATGTTATAAGTGGTTTTATGACTTTTATCTAAATTAGTTTTACATTTGTTTCTACACACATTAAGGACTTACATAAACTTTTTTCAGCAGCAAAATGTCAACTAGGTATTGCAACCACAGCACGTTCGTCTTGGGGAAACTGTATGATCAGATAGAAGAATATGCATTTAGGCCATTATACTTTTTGTTAAACATCATATCTATACAGCACTAGTTACTTCCAGTTACCATACCTTCCCTCCCAGCAATCTTCAGTAACTTCTTTCATTTTCCTGTATGTTTCCGACTGCACACAACATGAAAGAATACAAACTCAATGACACTTGCCACTTTGCCAGTTAAGAACTTCGATGACAAGATTGGTACTTCAGTAGGTCGGGTATCAGGTCAAAATGAGCCATTTTATAGTTGGGTCAGACCATCCGGTTGAGTTGGGTTGACAGCAAACACCTTTTTGTCCATTTACAGGTAAGAAGAAATTATGCTTTAACTATTACTAAAAGACAATATAATTCCAATTAAATATTAATTACTGAATAAGATGATATAAGATGTTATATGCATCAAATATAGCCTTTGGGACTCTTACAACCCGAACCCTTTTGGATGTTTTCTTAATTAACTTGTAAAAGGTAAAACAAAAACATAACCAAATTAACCCATAAATAGGTATATGGGTCGAAATTGCTATTGTTCCTCCTTTTCTTCTTATCGTAAATTATGTTTCATATTTACCTGTTTATCTCCTTTGGGGCCTTCAAATAGTCCTGGATCCAAGGAGAGATCAAGAAAAAGAATGTCTTCGCCTGCCAAAACGAAATAGATGTTCTATATATCAGATAGAGCACATCACTTGAACCTCAAGCATTATATGACAAATGTGTACCGGTATTGATCCTTGAGAGTGTAAAATCGATGATTGATGCCACCAGTCCATATGTCTTGATCTGCATTTTCTTCCCCTCAAGAACGAAATGCAATGTTTCAGAGCTTTTACGGCTCAACAGGATGTTCCCCCTGCATGTGTGAACAATTGACAAAACACTCAATACATCAGGATCATCCTCCGACCACAAACTACAACTGAAAGCAAATAATAAAGGTTACTAAACCAGTGCAAATCCCTGTGCTCAAATTCAAAAGCAGCTTCTGCCACTGCCAAAGCAACAGTAACCTGAATACATGATGAAGTATCCTTTAGAATAAAATTAGGATCTTAAGATTGTCCATATAGATAGAGGTAAAGGGAATAAGATGAGTGGGTTGGCCGGGTTCGGTTACTGGTCAACCAGGTTCATGTTGAAACAGGTCATTTATATTACACGTCAGAACGGTCTGGTAGTGTTGAGTAACCCACAAACACCTTTGGAAATTCACAATGTGCTAATCGTGATTACAAAAAATATATTAATCCATAATTTTGTATTGTCAGTTTAAGAGCACCCATAGCTATTTCCAATTTTGGTTATTGACCCTTTGGAAATAAAACACAACCCAAATGGAACCTTCCATAAGTAAATGGGTCAAAATTAGGGTAGAGTTAAAAAAATTAATTGCAGGAAACATACTTGAACTAGCAAACTTCGTGCATCGTTGAAGCTGAGAAGCACAAAGCTCTCAAGATCTTGCCCACCATGTTCTTGAACAAACACAACAAAACGCTGAGGAAAAAGTGTAGGATTGTTAGATATGAAAGCAGCTTGATCAAGAAAAACTTTTCAAAATAGTAAATGAATTGTCACACTCTGCAACCTGCTTCTCAGCAAACTCTGTAGGATGATCATTCTCAGAAATATGCTTCTTATCCCATTGTTCCCATGCTCTTATCATGGAATCATCATAAGTGCCATCACATACCCTTAAACTGCACAAAAGGGGCATAGGGAATCAAATGTAAGCAGTTATCATTTCTGAATTTAAACCATATTTGTTGCAATTGCATAGCTCACATAACGGACAAAACAATCAGACAGAAGATTACTCATAAACACTAAACAGCCACTAAATGGCAGCAAAATGATATATTAGTGGTAGCTGGTCAAATATAGTAGTTTTTGTTTGGTGATGACGAGGTTAACCCACAACATATTTTGCATATACCCTTTTACTTTTTCATATTTGACTTATAACTTCAAACGAGCTATAATTTTGTACAAAATGATTTCGCCCATTTTACTTTTACTACTTTGTTCGATATTATCCAGATAACTGATTAATGATAAAAGATAACCAAATAAGTAAATAAGTAATAGGCCAAAAGTACTACCAATACAAAAAGTTTAAGTCAAACAAGGCTTAACTAGGACGGTCCACTTATACGATACCTATATCAACTTAAATTCAGTGGTTACTGATCAGACAATTTATTTATGCAACTTCTTGGTCAACAGAGCAAAATTACATAGGTTTGGTGTATGCAGCTAAAAGCACAATACACTATCTACAAATGAGAGAGAAAGTGCAGCGTGTTGGGATAGTTACTATAACTCTGAAAATCCCATAACTGATACATGATAACTATTTCATATGCAGTTGAAACTAAGCTTAAACTGGTTTCAGATTTTAAAGTTGTCTACTTTATTTGTTGTAGATTTTGAAGAGTGTTTTTATGAAAGCATGTGTATTACTAAAATTATGTGTAACATTCTTACTTCAAGAATGGTGTCTCCCTACAGTATTACTGAACAATATAGGGAGCCTGAAATCCCAAACCCATGCCGAAGGCAGAAGTTGGCGTATGGTGTGTGATGCTTTGTAATATCTAACAAAACCAGCAACAAGGTCTGACGGTTTTCACTTAACAGGCTTAATACCTGTGTGCATGGGTTGGATCATTTACAATATCAAACTACTCAACATTTATGTGAACCAAATACACTAGAAATTATCTGAAGTTCTGAACAAGAGTGAAAATTGCCAAAAAGAATGAACATGTGACCATTCCTACATAAAAAAGAGAGTAAAGGAAGACTTGCCTTAACGTCTGTATGAATGTAGGACAAACATTATGAACATGATTGTCATTTCCCCGTAACTGATTTAGGGTCAGCGAAAGCATAACTTCCTCGAGTAATTCTTCAGCTTTCTATTGCATAATAAAAAACACAAGGAATCAGTAAAACCAACGCCCACCACCAAATGCAAGTCGTTACCGTTTTATCAAAAAGACTTGCATTCTCAATCAATATTTCAATTTGAGAGTAAAACTGGCAAGAAGTTGCATATAGAAGCAAGAACACCATTTCAGCATTGTTGCTTTGTCATAATGTACACCTAGCCTAGCAACAACTTAACTCTTCAACCTTATTTAAATATACGAAATTGCAACTTTAAGAAATATAGGAAATTGCACTTTAAGTCAAAAAGTAACTACCCAAACTATAGTATATTAAGAGCTTTAGAAGTACCTTCTGAATTTCCCCATTCACTAACGAGTCACCATCAAACGGAACAACTTTACAGACAGTTTCACCAGCGACGAAAACTTCCCCATACGTACCTTCACCTACCTTAATAATACTTTGGAGGTCGCTGAATTCACAAGAGAGCCATGTATTAAATCTAAATAGTGTGTTCTAATAATAAAAACAACAAAACATATATATTTAGTAGGCTAAGAAAATATGAACTAATGCCACCATTGACACTGTAAAAAAGAACCAACCAATACTCAGAGAGCACAACTGAAAATGTTGATGGAGAAGACTGGTTACAAACTGCTAACAGTGCTGATAATGGATCCCATCGTAGGTCATCCAATAAAGAATCTCGTGATGATAAAGAGAGATTACGGATTGCATATTCAATATCCTCGGAATCCTTTTCATCAGTGGTCCCTATTTCTTCAATTCTCTTAGTCAAAGAGGTCTCAACACTTGAATTAAATTTATTTTGGGAGGATTTGACACCACCGGAAATTGTTTCAAGAGACGTTTTCAAGCTTGTGAAATCCAGAACACCATCACGAACAAACTCCCTGGATAGGCTCGGAGTTTCAAGAATCCTGGAAAGGGACGTAGAGGGTCCGCAACTGCGATTTCGATCCAAGGTATATAACCACTTCCTTAAAACTGAGGATAGATGTGTTGGAGCAACATGAATGTTTTCCGAGCCCATCACCCACGTCTTCTTTTGAGGTGAAGGGCTTTCCTCTATGAGTTCAAAAGCATCAACTTCTTGAAAGTACGCTCGTTCCTTTTCATAATTTTGAGGTGGTGCACCTTTTGCCTATTCAACGCATACAGAATTTATAAAGATGGTCACGTATGGATACATTAGAAAGAAAGAAAAAAAGTCGAATACAAGAGTAACAAGTAAGAGAACGGTACTCTAGCAAGGGGAGGTTTTTGTTTCCTTATGCGCTTCTCCTTTTCTGGTACACACGCGGCAACAGCAATACTCGTTCGCCCTCTACAAATCATAGTAGTTCCAATAAGGTTAAAAGCTTTTGCTAACCCCGAATGGGTAAAAGCAAACAATACATAAACATGAAAAGAGTTTTTTTTTTTTTTTTTTAAAGAAAAAGAAACCTGGTGAAGAGTGAACGGTTCCAACTAACGCGTTTTCCAGGAGCTAAACTCACTCGATTATTATTCTTCTTCTTCAGACTGCTCACCTCCTTCCTGTAGAGGTGGATTTTTCATCATATTAATACAAATGGGGTGTTTTTGGTGTAGGCTTCTAGTCTCTAATAAGCACTCAAGTGCAGCATTTTAGGATATATTTTGAAAAATGGCTAATGATTTGGAAATGTATCTAACTTGTCATTTTTTGTTGTTCCATGTATTCATCTTATTCGTTTGCTATTAAAACACAAACATTTCAAATTTCGACTTTTGTGTGTATTTTGTGACCATTCTACCCTTAATTTTTTCAAATTTCAAAGGGTAAAATGGTCATTTTACTTGAACAAATGGTTACAAAATAGTCGAAAGGTTTGTGTTTTAATAGCAAAAAGCCAAAAACTAAAGATGACTACACACAACAACAAAAATTGACAAGTTAGATGCATTTCTAAATAATTAGCCCTTTGAAAAAGGCAATAAAAGTCGATAAATTAATTTAAACTGAAATAAGCAATTCAAAAGAAGCAAGTAGAAAGTGTTTATTCGAAAAATAAGAAAAATGACAAACGTGGTGGATGAATCTTTGTCGCTTTTGCGTCTGTAAACAACGGCGGTGGTTTTATCAGCAGCAACAGATGATGATGATGATTCAGTTGCTATGATTTCTGACCACAAATCAACATCTCCCTTCTTATTATTATTATTAGTATAACCTATAAGGAAAAGAATGATAAAATTAGTTAGTTAGATGGCAAGATGAGAATCAAAAATAAAAGTTAGGGATTTGTTTACCTGAACGGGAACTCATTTTTTTATTTAAATTAGAAATTAATCTTAAGAGGGAAGTTGAACAGGGATTGTGTCAGAAATGAAATGGGTATTTGAATCCAATTTCAACCTTGGGCTGGGCGGGAACTATATACGTCTACCAAAATCAAACCACAAGATGAAACTTTTTTTTTTTTTTTTTTTTTTTTTAAATACTAGTTGGATACCCGCGCACAACGGCGGTGATAAATATAGTTATATAATAAATGTATTGCTAGCTCAACTTTCTTCGCAATTTCCTGCCCGCTTAGTGAATTCGTTTCACAACACTCCAAATGTATATGTGTTAGTTGTATGTGTTTGTTTGGGTTTCCCGTAGTTTTTTCGTGACATCATTATTCTCGCATATAGAAAGACCCTCGCAATCTCTAACCGGTCAAACAATCCCTCCAAAAGTATATGATTTTGACGAATCAATATTATATTGATTGAAATAAAGGTTAAAGTTATAAAAATTTGAATCAAAATAAAATAAAATCACTAAAAGTGTAAAAAATAAAAACTCATAAAAATGTATCAAAATAGGTGTTGGGTATGTTTGGCAAAAACTAGCTGTAAGTTGTTAACTGTAAGCTGTAAGCTGTAAACTGCAAGACTGTTAATATGAGCTACAAGCTGTATCATTTTTTCTATAAAAGTGTTTGGTAAATTAGCTATTAAATATAATTATAAGCTGTTAACAGTAATTTTACATTTTAACAGCTCTGAAAATTTTTAAAAGCTTCATGAATCAGCTTTTCATTTTGGAGCTACTTGTTTAAAATAAAAGCTTGAAGTTGATGTACCCAAACAAAGCTATTTGTTTTGGAAGAGATTATTTTTGTAACAAAAAGCTTACAGCTCCAAAAAAAAGTTGCGTACCAAACAGGCCCGTTAAATTAAAGAGCACAAAATTTTAGAAAATATGGTAAAATTATATCATAAAAAAAAAGTAAATAGATTAAAAAGATATTTTAATTTGAAAATAAAGGTGAATTTTTAGTTGAGAAATTATACATGTCACTCCATGATTGAAGCTCCTTATCTTAATTTTTTTGTAGAACCCACAACTTAAATACTTTGGCTATGTTTGGCAAAAGTAGCTGTGAGCTATAGAGTAGCCAAAAAAGCTCACAGCTTCATAAGGAAGCATTGGGAAAATGAGTTTTCCTAAAAAATAGCAAAGCCCACAGCTCTCATGCCAAACGAACATCAAAAAACTCATTGTTCACCGCTCATTGCCCAAAAAAGCTCCAAAAAGCTTTGTGCCAAACATAGCCGTAGTTATAAGATGTAAAATGACATAAAAAGACATATTTATAATTGTAAATAAATATTTGGAGGGTATATCAGTAATTTAAAGTTTTAACAGCTCCAAAATATTTAAAAAGCTTCATGGATGAGCTTTTCATTTAGGAGTTATTTGATTGAAATAAAAGCTTGAAGTTAATGTATCCAAACGGGGCTACTTATTTTAGAAGAGATTATTTTTATAAAAAAAAGTTGTCAGCTCCTCAAAAAGCTCCTGCCAAACAGGCCCTATATTCGTATAGATATAAGTTGACTGCAATTTAAAATGTTGTGTTTTACATATAAGTTTTACGGAAACGTAATGTACAATTTTTATTAGTTGCTAACTTATCTATACTATTATAAAATTAAAATGGTCAAAAAGTCAAGAAAATAAAAGGGATTTGGCTGTACAATAGTAACGTACTTTTTTAAATGTTCCGATCTAGTACGCGTATTATTTTTTGTCGCACTTAATGTAACGAACTTTCATTTTTTGTTCCATTCTACCCAAAAGTTACCGGTTACCGGGAAAAAAGTTTGAAAACCAAAAAAAATGCATACGTGACATATTTAATACTTGAGTAAATAGCAACGTACGTTTTTCAAAAGTACCGATCTAGTAAGCGCACTATTTTCGTCCGTTTTAATAAGTTTTTGTTCGTTTTTATACGCTTTCATCCGTTTTTATACACGTTTTCATTCGTTTTCTTACGTTTGGGTCCGTTTTTGCATGTTTTTTCATTTTTGAACATTTTTATTCTAGACGTTGTCATTCGTTTTTGCACGTTTTCGTTCGTTTTTGCACGTTTTGGTCCATATTTACGCGTTTTTGTCCATTTTTTTACACGGTTTCATCTGTTTTTACACGTTTTAATCCGTTTTCTTACGTTTTAGGCCGTTTTTGCATGTTTTCGTTTGTTTTTACACGTTTTTGTCCGTTTTTACACGTTGTCATTTGTTTTTGCACGTTTTCGTCCGTTTTTACACGTTGTCGTTCATTTTTGCACGTTGTCATTCGTTTTTGCATGTTGTCGTTCGTTTTTGCACGTTTTCGTCCATATTTACACGTTTTCATCCATTTTTTACACTTTTTCGTCTATTTTTACACGCTTTTGTCCATTTTTCATTCGTATAAAAATGTATAAAAATGGATGAAAACGTATAAAAATGAACAAAAACATGCAAAAACTAGTGAAAACATGTAGGAATAGATGAAAACGTATAAAAATAGACGAAAACATGTAAAAGTGAACGTATAAAACAGTTGAAAATGTATGAAAATGGACAAAACGTGTAAAAACAGACAAAACGTGCAAAAAAAGACGAAAGCGTGTAAAATAAAACAAAAACGTGTACAAAAGGACGAAAACGTGCAAAAATGGATGAAAACGTGTAAAAATGGGAGAAATCGTGCAAAAACGGACGAAACATGCAAAAATGAATGAAAACGTGCAAAAACAGACAAAAACGTGCAAAAACAGACAAAACGTGCAAAAATAGACAAAACGTGCAAAAAAGACGAAAACGTGTAAAACTAAACAAAAACGTGTACACAAAGACGAAAACGTGCAAAAACGGATGAAAACGTGTAAAACGGGAGAAAACGTGCAAAAACGGATGAAAACGTGTAAAAATGGGCGAAAACGTGAAAAACATACGAAAAGTGAAAAAAAAATGATAAAAACGTGTAAAAACGACCGAAACTGTCAAACCGGATGAAAACGTAAAAAAACCAAATTTTTTTAGTTATTTTCAACACACGTACTATATGAGTAAATTTGAGAAAGTATATGGCTATTTAATGGCTTTTACAAGTATATAATATATAGTGGAAATCCAGTGTGGCAGCTTTTGTGCGGAAAAAAATCTTGCTAGCCGGTTAAACAAGTTTCGTGGGGTAGAATGGAACAAAACTTGAAAGTTCGTTACATTAAGTAGAACAAAAATAGTACGCGTACTAGATCGGAACATTTGAAAAGTACGTTGCTATTGTACGGCCAAATCCCAAAATAAAATGAGTAAAAATTAAAAATGAAATGTTAAAACAATTAATTATGAGCAAGTGAAAAGTTGAAACTAAAAAAAGAAATATTGAAAGCATATGTTTTAAAAGGAAATTATTAATACATATCGAAAATCGGATTGAACGAGGCTGCTTCAAACCCGTAGGGTGACCCAGTTTAATTTGACCTGTTTTTTTGATCGGAACGGTTCAACCGGTTGGATCACCCGAGTCGAAGCGGGTTTCAAAACATTATGTTTAATCCCCAAATCCTTAAACTTTTATTATTTTTCGTTTATAACCCATAAATTTTTTTTTTCACGAAAAATATATGTCACTATAAAATCTCGTTACTATACACGGGTACTCGTCTAGTGTGAATAAAAAGATAAGTCACTAACAAAGTGCACAAAACTCAAAGTTAAGTAACCCCATCTATATTATCGGGATCCAAACTCAGGATATTTTTATTTTTGTAAGATCGGGTCAGAATTCCAAGATACTGCAATTATATCATTTTCTTAATACTCTTTGTAATATTATTCACATCTACAAATTATTATATATCATAAACACAAAATTATATGAATGTTTCATTAAAATGTTGTCCTAAATTATAATTATAGAATGTTTGACAAGATTAACATGTTGTCTTTTTATTTTATAAAACATAATTTATAACTTTGTAGTTTTAGAGTTTGCGGTTCGAGAAAAGTAAGATCTGATCGGATTAGATATTAATATCCTATGGTCAAGATCGGGATCTTATAAGATCCTACGTAGGATCTGGATCGTTTTTGCTTTGTAGTATCGTAAAACCATAAGATCCTAATATCTTGATTGGGATCTTAAAAACCACCTTAAAATGGAACTTTTATCTCAAAATAATTGTGAACTTTATGTTCTGCAGTGAGAAGAGACTCTAGTCGGTAAAGCTAATATTTGATTGGTGAAGAGTGTATTTAGTGGGATTTCCTAAAACTTGATGCTCTTACTTTCGAACACTTCAAAAAAGATCTTAGTAGAAGTCATTAACGAGAAATCCATCCTCCAACTTGTGGAAGTATTCGGATGACTCACATTTTCAACTGGCTATCTCAAGGCATTTTGCCACCTGACAAAGTGGAGGCACTAAGAATCAGGCACAAGGCCATCATGTACTATGTGGAAAACTAAAAGGGAGGTTGAATAGTTTTACGTCTTTTTAATTCGTTATAAAAGATAGTTTTAGTGTTTTCTTAGTTTTTAAAATTTAGATTCGATAATATGTGATCTCAAGTCTTGCACAATATAAACAACTATCAATAAGTAAGATATAGCAATGATAAGTAATGAAATAAATAAGAGATGGAAAGATCAAACCGCGAGACAAGAGATTTATAGTGGTTCGGCTACAAGGACACCTTCCTTGCCCTACTCCACTCCCCGAGCACCTAACTCGAGAGTTTTCTTCACTATATCAACAAGCTCCCTTATGGCGGAGAAAACCTTACACACCAATTTACACACCACAACTTCTTCACAACTAAATCACAACTTCTACACAACTTCTTCACACCAATCTACTTCACAACTAACTACTTCACGCCTATCTTCTTCACACCAATTTACTTCACAACTAACAACTTCACACCTAGCTTCTTCACTACAATCTAATTCCTAACTTTTCTTCTTCACACCAAACAACTAACTAATCACACAATCAATATACCTAGCACAACTATCTACAATCAAATATTCACAACAATCTTCACAAAGAATTATGTAAATAATCTTGATGATGCACCAACAACTTGGATGTGGAGGTCACAACAAGTTGTAACACTTCTTGTCTTGGAGGATAGAAGTACTCTTCTCTTGCACTTGAGAGGATGATGTTTGATTCACTTTGAAACAAAGAATTATGTATTTATGATCAAATGATTAAGGGAATAGAAATGGGGATCTAGAAAAGAAAGTTTAGGAGTGCAAAAGGTAAGAAAATTCTGTGGGATGAACCAGTATTTATAGGGAGAAAATTTACTGTTCTGGAGCGTGGCCGGTCCCCTTAATTAGGGGGCGGTCCCCTTAATGATTAAGGGGGCCGCCTAGTATAATTAAGGGGGTCGCCCTCCTGAACGTTGGATTTTCTTGTCCTTTTGTGAGGGAAATTTTTCTGGATAAAATTTGCCATTTTTGGTTGGAAATTTGAAATCATATATTTATAATGAATTAAACATATTCTTTTAATTCCAAAAGTAATTTTGTAAAAGATATAGAATGTTTAATACATTTTATAAAAATTCTAGTGATTAGAAAATTTTCCTTTGATCATGAAATGCAATAAACACTTTGTTTATTCATACCTTAAGTGATATGGATGCAAAGACAAATATTAAGCACTAAAAACTTGTTTACGTCATAAGTTTTAGATTAATGAGTTTATGCTTTGTAATTATCAAAACATAGAGATATTGTTAATATGCTAACAATGTTTTTAGACATTATTTATGTCAACAATCTCCCCCTTTTTGATGATTACAAAACCTTAAACTCATTAGGTCTAAAAAATAATTTTTAGACAAGTATTATTAGAGTTTAACATTCTCTTCTCCCCCTTTTTGTAAAATCAAAAAGATTAGGCCGAGTAAGCTTCGTGAAAGAAGATTAAACGGGTAGAATGCTCCCCCTTGATGTATGCTTCCCCTCATTTGAGAGCACCAAGGGAATGAGCTATGGAGATCTTGGATACACAAAATATTTGAAGAGAACAAGACACATATATATATATATATATATATATATATATATATATATATATATATATATATATGCAAAGCAATAATTATGCAAATAAAAATAGATTCATTCAAGCATCACAGAAATGATTAGCATTACAACATTCAATATGCTTAAAGCATATTGATTACAATGAAACAAAAGAAAAGACATAGTCCTATATTGCCTAAGAGAGCACTTGGACTTGCTTGCAACCCATGGTTGATTGTTTTATTTGCTTGAAGGAGAACATAAGCATAAAGCTTAGTTGTTATATGGAGAGGGATATGGAGTGTGGTATGGAGCGAAAGAGGTGGATCTTACGATGTTGTATCGTGTTAAGGGTGGTATGGGATGAGGACGAGTGAGGAGATATTCAATCCAAGAAATATCTTCACTCAAGTATAGGATTTGTTTTTGAAGGAAGATGCAACAAGGGCAATAGTGAGTGTGGTTTGTAACTTGATCCAAGTTAAGAGAGTGAGGTAGGCAATTGTTGTAGGGTGATGATGGAGGTTGCCCTTTGTTGCATTGTGCAAGATGCATGGCATTGAGATCACTAAGATCATGGATTTGGAATATTTCATCACGGAACTTTTGCTTTTCTGTGGCAATGCGGAGAAAGTCATTGTGTTGATATGGATGAATTGGGTTTGTGTAGTTGGAATTGTAGTTGGATGGTTGATCAAACTTGTATGGATCATTACAAATGGTTGGAGGATGAGATGAGTGGTTTGGCATGAAGGAAGATGTTTGGCCAATGTTGTATGGTTTGTAAAGAGGATCAAATGAATGTCCTTGTGAATTTGGTGTAAAGTTTAGGAAGTAAGTGGTTGGAGGTGTTGAGTGATTTCCAACTTCATTGGTTATGATGGATTTGTTTCGAGGGCTTTTTCTTCGCCAAAAGGGTTTTTTCGTCATTCTTGCAAGCCTTGAGACTTTTGGTTTTGGTTTGTTTGGAGAAGTCATGAAGGGATGAATGGAGAGTGTGGAAGATTTGGGATATTTATAGTGTAAGATTTGTGTGTTTATGGATGGATAAAGTTTGTTTGGGAGATTAGGACAAAATGTGTTGGTGAAAAATGGGAAATGTAGGTTGAAATGGGCTAAAAAGCAGAAAAGATTCTGTAAACCCGACCATCAGATGGCCGGTCCCCTTAATTAAGAGGCGGTCCCCTTAATAATTAAGGGGGTCGCCTTACAAAATTAAGGGGGCCGCCCATCTGGTGATTTCCAGATTGCCAGAATTGGGTTTTTGGCAGAAAATTTGCAGAAGGGTTGTGTGTTTGGATTAGAATTCAAGCAAGTTCAACTCCTTGAGACAATATAGCATATAATCTAACTATAATATAGCATGCATGCAACAACACTTAAGTAAAAGAGCAATCAAGCAATTAGTAATAAGCAAGAGAAGGCAAACAAAGGCAATGGCACTTAATCTTACTAGAGCAACTATCTTAGATCAAAGGCAAAGGTAACTAGTGAGTGGAAAACTAGTGATGGAGCAAGATGACAACATTATTAGTGAATTTGTCCTAGTGTGTGTCTATATGCAACAAATGTGGAGTTGTGATTGTTTCGACTCCTAAATGCAAAGAGAGATAACGATCCTAAGAAACAATCCAAAAGATCTCCTTGATTCAATTTTTGCTCGATCATGAATGTCAAAGATATATATTAGATTATATACCTTGACAATTTATGTGAGAGTTTATGCATGATTTTGGAAGACAATGTTTTTAGCATTAGTCAACAATGCAAGGAAAATGATGTTCATGTGATTCCTAGATGTGAGAATAATTTTTAAAGAAAATTGATTGGGTTTTACAAAAGAGTTTATGCAAAGAAAATAAACTTTCTCAATCTTTAATTTTGTACGAAATAGATTCCTAGACTCAGAAATGGAGGAGTGGAAGAAAAGAAGATCAAATTTTTTTTTGTCTAAATGCAATAAAATTTAGTCAACTTGTTCCATCATTCCTAATCCTAAACGCAAGTGATTGAATAATTCACGCTTAAGGGGTTTAGTGAATATATCCGCAATGTTATCTTCTGATGCAACTTTTTCTATAGAT
>JARVZY010011171.1:0-22000 GCA_030686995.1 Artemisia argyi | reverse complement strand
CAAAATATATATTATTATAAAAGTACTCCCAATACCGTCTTCCACGGGTTATGGGTCCCAATACTGTCTTCCACGGTGTATGGGGGAGGTTGAGACGTAGACAGCCTTACCCCTACCTAAGGTAGAGAGGCTGCTTCCGGTTCTACCAAAGGTAGAAAAGGACCTCCGGCCTTGCAAGGGGTGAGGATCGAACCCTTGACCTCTCTCTCCAGAGGCAAGGGTGTTAACCACTTGATCCAACCTTGCTCTTCAAATATTTGCACTCCAGGTCCCTGTTGAATGCACTATATCCCACACTGGGACCTAGAGTGCAAATATATTTCCATCTTGTTCTCAGGTCATGATTCTCCGAACAAGAACTGACTCCAATCTCTCTTAGTAGGTTAAAAAGGGTTTAGTTGAAACAAATCGCATGGGTTACCCAAGACACTATTTCTTCTAAATTTCATTTTTTTTATAATGGATAACTAGTGAGTCGAATATTGGTACAAAAGCTGTATTGTACAGTTTTTTTCATACAAGCTGTACTGTACTGTTAAAAATGGCGACGGCGCAATGGGACGTGTTAGACACATTTGACCTGTGTTCTTTTGAGCTATTTCTATTTTGTATGCCCCCTTTGTGCTGTAGAGATAAATAGTAACAGAAATCGGTATATATATTTGATTTTCCTAATTTGTGTCAGATGTCCATGTTATGAGATAAGAAAATCATCTGAACATAATGTTTTTGTAGATGCTACGACTTGTACTGTACTTTTGATATTGCATAGATATGTCATGTTTTGGTTCCATTTGCCTCTTCAGGCCTAATTTCAATCTGAGTCAACTTCTCATATGTTTGCATGTTTGTTTTGTCATATAAGAATGTTATTTAATTTATGATTTGATTTTATACAGAAAGCTGCTAAGCGCAAGAAAATACATGCTTTTAAATCTAAGATGCGAAAGGAGCAAATTGAGGTAACTCAAAATAAGAGACAAAATGCTTGGCAAGAATTTCAAACCACCAAAGGTCGCGCTAAGAAGGTATGTATCTAAAACATACTTAAATATTTATATATTCATTTATCTAAAATCTCAATTTGGCTACATGCAGATCGGGTTCTTCTCGGGTCGCAAGCGTGAAAGCATATTCAAGTCTCCCGATGACCCTTTCGGTAAGGTGGGTGTGACTCGAAGTGGGAAAGGTCTGACTGATTTTCAAAGAAGGGAAAAGCATCTGCATCTTAAGGGAGCTAATGCTGAAAATACCGAGGATTAAATACTTAGATTACCATGACTTGGTTATGCGGAAGTACTGTCTTTAATTTCTGTGTCGGTATACTTGTTGAGTATGTGAAATGTCATGCATGCCCAAGTAAGAACTCTTTGGATGCTGTTTTTGACTTAAAGTCATTAATGTATTTGTGTTTTATTAGTGTCTTACTAGTTGCTACTTTTTTTTGTCATTTGCCTTATATAAAAGCTCTTAGTCAGTACTAATATAGTAATTCTGTAAAATTATCAACATGAGTTACCGTCTTAGTGCACATCAATCTATAATATCTTGTTTCTTGCTACTTTCATCTTTCTTGTTTTCACCATATCCTTTTAAGTAAGTTTTCAATCCCATCATTTGCACCTAGAATGCTACCACATTCTTCTGAAATCTTAAGCAGATAGAGTGCAGTGTTTTAGGCATGTAGTATCAGAATTAAGGAATTTTGTTTTGAATTTCTGATATATACCTAGAATGCTACACATTCTTCTGAAATCTTAAGCAGTTAAGAGTGCAGTGTTTCAGGCATGTAGTATCAGAATTAAGGAATTTAGTTTTTTTTCCCCACTTTTTGAGGTGTAATTTTTCTGTAAAGATTGTTCAGTTGTAAAGATTGGCCAGTCTCCAATTATGACCCTAGTTTAATTTATCATGTTGCAACTTTTGGGGTGACCCCTAACGTGTCCCTGTATGAGTAGACAACCTTGGAGCGGGTCCTTGATAGCCAATTTATGTTATAGATCATTCCCATATTTGTTAAGCATGTCGTGTTAATATCACATGATCAATAATAAATATTATTTTGTGTCTACTATTTCTACACTTACCATTTCGATAACCATATCAAATTGCTTTGTCAAATTGAGAGATGTAAAATGTTTGTTTTGGTGTCGTGGTCCACGTTGCACGATTTGGACTTTTTTTTCTTTTTCTTTCAGGTTTACGAACATGGGCTTTGAATCTGCGCCTCTTCAGGAAAGGAAAAGCGTGATCGTATAAGGAAAGCATCATGGACACCGCTCCTTTTCCAGCAAGCAAGTTTTGTGTATATTCTTCTTCTTGTGGAAAATAAACGGTAAGTCACGGTGAACATAGTCCAGATTCGGGCTATTTGTAGTTTGAAGAAAGCTGGAAGGTTTTGCTTTGGAGAGTGGTTTATGATGGTTTAGATATATAGTTGGTTTTAAGGAGGTGGTTTGATGGAGTTAGGGTGATTCTTTTACTTTTTGGTCAGAAGTTTTGTGAGTCGTCAAATCTTAAAAGGAGCATCCATTAAAACTCATTCAAAAGATACATGATTGAGTTTTTCCATGTTCAGGTTACGCGGAAACTCGGAAAGTGAGTCTTTGAATCATATATATGTGCCTAACCAAGGTATCCCATGACTGTTTCAGACCCTTTTCCCGGCACCTCAAAATTCGAATCCATCACCTCTTAACAAAGAACATGTATCACTTCAATCTTATTCCTTCATACCTACACCCCCTCAAACAAACGGGCCTTTAATTTACCAAGTACAGTATCATTTATTGTATGTCAGACCTAAATCTAAACCAAACAGGCCGTAACAAACATATATAATTACCGTACAA
This sequence comes from Artemisia argyi, assembly GCA_030686995.1. Classification (NCBI taxonomy): domain Eukaryota; kingdom Viridiplantae; phylum Streptophyta; class Magnoliopsida; order Asterales; family Asteraceae; genus Artemisia; species Artemisia argyi. The sequence continues at coordinate 19,148 of JARVZY010011171.1, read as the reverse complement.
AACTATGAAATTACAATCATAGCATGCATCCATCGTATTATAAAACAACCACAGAGTTATTAATTAAACAGGCATTAGCTAGTTTAAGCAACAGCCTTCGTTGCTTTAATATCTTCACCAGATGTCCCATGCTCCATAATATCGATAACCTTAGACTGCTTCTTTTCTTGAGCCATCTTCGGAACCTTGATCTTCAAAACACCATCTTCAAGGTGCGCTTTTATGTTCTCCATGTTCGCATTCGCAGGCAACTTGAATTGTCTCCAGAATTTCCCACTCGTTCTTTCGGCCCTGTGCCATTTGTCTCCGTCTGCTTCTTCCTCGGCCTTCTTCTCTCCGCTGACTTTCAAAACCCTGTTCTCTTCAACTTCTATCTTTATGTCTTCTCTCTTCATTCCCGGGACGTCTAGAGATATCACGTGATGCATGGATGTCTCCTTCCAATCTGCACGTGCCAAGTTTATTGTTTCGAGGTTTTTAGCGAGATTGAATGGGTTTTGTTCGAGGATCTTGAACGGGTCTTCGGAGGATGGGATCATCATGTCCCATAAAGGTCTGTTGTATGGGATTAAAGCCTCGGTTTTTGTGGATAACATGATCATCATCCATGCCATTGTTGTTAGCAATACCATCATCATATGTTGCCTTGACATTGCCATTTTCAGTAGATTTAAAATGTAGGTTTTGCTAGCTCTTTGACTCGAAATTAAATGTGGCAAATAATAAAAAGATCGAGAATGAATTGTAGGACTGTATACGTATGAGTTCAACTTGGTGGTTGATGTTTGGATCGTTGGGTATAAATAGGTGTTGTGGAAGGACCTATAAGTTTCGAGAGGTTGCAAAACAACGAGGGTCACGAAGTTTCTGGAAAAGAAGAAATATTGGGTCATGGTGATGTCAAGTTATGGATACATGGCCAATTATATGATGCCACGTCATCATGAAGTACATGAAACACGTCATCTTACCTTTGCTTTTGTTCAGAACAAAAATAAAATAAAATAAAAAAATCTTACCTGTGCTTGAGTTCAATTGGCTATGAGTAACACTTCACTTCTCAAACACTTTTATAGTTTGTTTCTTTTTTACTTTCTACAAAAGATATGTTTTGATGTGAAAGGGTGTAAAAAAACCTACTCTTTCCTATCTAGGACACAAAATACGACATAATAATACCCTTCATATCTTCAACCAATTTCACATGCTCAGATCCTTCGATCCTCCATCACCTCAACCTCTTTCTGCCAAATTCCTACCCACCGGCATTCCTCCTCCACCCTCCCAACGCCCCTTCCTGCAATCGATGTTCTCCCTGACACGCTTTTTATGATTAACGTACACTTCTTCACTCCGATTTGCTATCGTCAAGGTTTCATTTCCTGCTTTTTTTTTATTCAATGAACTAGAGCTTCAAGGGTTATTAATGGTGGAACATGGGTATATGGAGAAGATGGTGCAAAGTGGCGATTGTTGTAGGTTTTTTTTTTTTTTTTTTTTTTTTTTTTTTTTTTTCTCTCTCTCTAAATAAAGTTTAGGCTATTGATTATGAAGATCAAGCTGTGATATGTGGCTCCATTAGAAATTTTTTATATTGATTCAACAAATAAAGAAGATTTGACTAACTGGTATATTTATCAGGGTTGTCAAAATCGCGATCCTGATCGTAGGATCGTACGATCCTACGATCCTACACACAAAAAACGATCAGGATCTTAACAAGATCGTAATTCAGGTAGGATCGTATCAGGATCGTAGGATCGTACATAGGATCGTGGGATCGGATCGTAAGATCGTAGGATCGCCTATTATTAAATTAAAAAAAAAAAAAAAAAAATTGCTATATTAACTTTTTATGCATAAGTCCATGTCTTAAAGCCCAATGACTAAGAATTTTTCATGAAAGCTATTATTTTGATGTTGTTAATTGATTGTCTTTTGCAAGATTAGTGAGTGTCAAATCATTATGCTTTTATGGACCATTTAAAAATTAGTTAGATGTGTCTTTTTGGGTTTATTATGAAAAACAATTTCGTAATTTGTAGCATGTCAGAATATCCTAATTTAATTTATTTGATTATCAAGAAAAAAAATATTGTGTTGCACTCTATTATAAATTATGTCGTTTCATTTTCAGATACAATCAATTTTTTTTTTTTTTTTTTTTTTTTTTGCAATAATCTATATACTGTAAAAAAAAGTCAGGGAATCACGAGCCAATAAATTAACACTATATTTTTGCATTAATCTAAAATTCTAAATGTTATCACGAAAACCTATACTAAAAACATTGAACAAGAAGTAGGTTCACGTATGTAGTAACTTTGTGCAAGTGAGCATTGCAATATATCTAATATTCTACTACTACGGTACTTGAACATATAACATTTTCTTTTATCATCCGTCTAGATTCGTTTATCATATGAAATATTATATAAAAATATAAAACTACAATCCCTATACAAAAATATATACATTTTCATAGGATCTTACGATCCCGATCCGATCCTACGATCACGATCTTGCAAAGCCGAAAACGATCCTAGGTAGGATCCCGATCCTGACAACCTTGATATTTATTATGGTTTAGACCTACAAGCTAAATTTTAATTTGGTGTTTTTTGTGTGAATAAAAGGGTAAGATAGTCATTTATTCTATTAGCATTTGCTATTCAGGAAATAAAAGAAACATCATTTTTCTATACATACCCAACTCCAACCAGATACTGTTATGTAAAAAGATACCATTTTCAAACAGACAAAAAAATATATATATATATATATATAGATCAAATTTATTATATTAACCACGCTTGAAATTATTATTACAAACTTTAAAAAAGTTTTAATTAATTGATTAAGAGTAAAATTGTCTTTTGTTCAAAAAGTAAAAATGATCAAATTGTAATGATAATGTTTTATTGAACTGCGTGTTTTTTTTATCTATAGACAATTAATTTGAGATAGAAGGAGTATTATATTATTGGTGTATCCCCCGAGAGTATTAATATTGAGCAACATTAAACTCACATGATGCATTAGAAAATGGTTTAGCAAAAATTCTCTTTTGGTTTTGATGACTTAATCGATGTAGGCCATTGTTTTTTATTTGTATTTGCCTATAACATCTCACATTCTAGTTTGGGTGGTTCGTTTAATAAAAAATTATCACGTTCTTAAATAGATTGCTACTAGCCACAACCATATTGCCGCAACTAGTTAAAGAATTGATATCGATCACAAACCATTATAAATCACACATAAAATTAAACTAACCATAAAAATTTGTAATCAAATGTGACACCCTCCTATTGTTCTAGCTTAAGGATGTTCATTTGGATTTTTGACCGAAGCCCAAGCCCGGATGCGGGCAAGGCAACAATGGCCGTGGCACAGGGCCTTATTATTTTGAGGGGCATCAATTTTTTTAAAAGCCCAATTCATATATATACTTATCTTTATATATTATGGTGTACCGTATTTAGTGATGTGCTGATAAAAAATTGATTTCTTTTTGGACTTATTTCTTGGCCACTGGGGTTTGCATCATTTGGCCCAATATCACATATTCGAAGTTTGCGCACCTATAAAGAGTTGTTTTTTGCTGGATTCTCTCATGCGCTATTTTTGGCCTGCTTGGTATAATTCTCTCATGGGCTATTTTTGGCCTGCTTGGTATAATAGCACACCCCACTTTAGCATCGGGAAACCAACAAACGATTGAATGCATCAAAATGTAAAATGAAAACATTGAAACAACTTTTTAACTTGCATCTATGAGCAGATAGATAAAGAAGAGTTTCAAAGAAAAGTCTCACCGCAACGCGGCGAGCGTCAAACTACTTGTTCAATAAATGACATCCCCAATGTCCCACAAACAATTAAAAATATCAAGTTTGACTTTTGAGTTTTGATATCAATCGGAAAAGATGAACAATATGCGATACCATTGGTCCATAAGTCAATTGGTTTGGCTATTATAAGGTAAATGTTTTAGTTGTTTATTTTAAATTTTTAATTGAGAATTTTAATTTGTTAGGGTTTATTTTTATTTTTTAAGCTACTTACGGTCATCCATGTCATATGAGAGACTTAGGATTTGTTTGGCGAAAATAATTGTTGCTGAAATTGGAGATGGTGCTATAGCTGGTGTTGGAGATGGAGATTGAGATTATGGCTATGTTTGGCACACAAGATTGTTGGGAGATTATGCTTATTTTTTCAAAAAAATAAGCTATTTAAAAAATAATTTTTGTTTGACAGACATTAACTTATAAGAGATTCTAAAAAAAAAAAAAATAATCTTCCATAATCTCTTAAAACCAAATGTTACTTCATGGACCTTATAAAAATAATATTTTTTTTATAATCTCTAGCACTAGCACTATCTCCAGTTCCAGCAACAGTTAATTTCGCCAAATATACCTTATAAAAAGATATTATTTTTATAAGCTACATGAAGTAACATTTGATTTTAAGAGATTATGGAAGATTTTTTTTTTTATTTTTTATTTTTTATTTTTTTTTTTTTTTTAATCTCTTATAAGTTAGGATCAAATAAGAAGAATAATTAAAATAGGAATGATAAGAAGTAACCACAACCACACATTTCAGATGCATCTACAAAAGTGGATGCATCATCCTTCAAAATTTCTCTCCTAATTTGAAATGTGTGGCTAGAATTAATTCTTACCTTTATTATTTTAATTATTCTTCTTACTTGATCCCTTGCCAAACGAAGATTATCTTTTAAGTAGCTTAAAACATAATCTCTCGATAATTTCATGTGCCAAACATGCCTTTAATGGATCGTCATTGATAGTTATTGAGTACTAAAAAGGTGTAAAATAATTGTGAGGTATGTTGTTTTACGAGTCAAATTAATGCTGAGTTTTGAAATAATTTATAAAATCCAATGATATCATCATGTTCATTCTATACAAAAAGGGAGATGATTTGCACACTCAACTTTGTGATTGGGACACTCAACTGTACAGACAGTTAAAGCACGCTGTAAACCTTGTACAAGTATCCCATGCACACAGTGGAGTGTCTCAATCAAAAGTTTGAATGTGCAAAACAATTCCCATACAAAAAATAATCTGATCAATGTATAAATAGTTTCTGAAACATATATAATTACAAAATAGAAAACATGGTAAAAGAAATGACACTGCATATAAATTATAGATACGGTTATCATGCATCTTTTTGAGCATGTTGATTTGCTATAACCTCATCATATGCAGTGTCTGTCTCCTATCTTTCACCTTAATCTTCCAATGCTCATCTTTAAAACCTGAACTCTTTGCTATCCTTCTCCACTTCCTTATCCTGGCATCCATTTGTTTCGTCAACCCACAAAACGGCCTTAGCTTACCATTCATCGTCTCATAAACCTTCCACCATTTTTTATGAGCTGAATCACTAGCAAAGCGTCTACGGTCTTTCATATCCCAGTTACAATCATAGTCTTTATAACATAACCATGGCTTCAACCCCAAGTAATGAATTGTATACAGACCATCCATGATTTCATGTCTATTGTCTTTTATATTGTGGAATATTTTTAGATGGTTTAACTTTGAATGAAATCGATGCCACCATGTAAACGCTTCGTTAAGAAACCCTTGATCACCTCCATTGTAAGATCCCAAAGTAGATATCTTTTCCATGAGGCCATTGAACATGCATTGTGATGGTTCAATTAAAATGAGACCCGAGTTGAACATATATTTATCATTTCCAACAGCCGAGAGTTGGGGATAACTAAAGAACTTGTCCAAGCTTTTTAACACTATTAGATCAGCGTCTATGAAAATAACTTTATCATACTCAGTGAGCTGCCATATTCTAAGTTTGCTATAGTTATACTCGTTGTATGCACCTTTTTTAGCATGTGGGCTTCGTATACGTTCAATAAGCTTAATCTTCCATCCAGCGGCCTTAAGTCCTCGAATGGATTTGGGAGATATAGAATCATCGGCAAGCAAGACTAGGTCTTTGGTTGAATTTGTTTGTAGGATGCTTTGTGCTAAAGCTATTGCACCACAAACATAGGTCTCAGAGGAGTGTAGGACAGTTACATATGCCTCCCTTGACTTGTATGTGTTCGACATCAATCGACCTGAAAATCGATATAGTAAAACATTAACTTCTTAGAATAATTCGAAGCTGGCATATTATAAGAGTTTCTATAAGTTCAAAACTGCAAATATGTTAGAATGATACTTTATCAATTCAATAAGTGTTTGTATAAATTATATAAAATCCGTGTAATAATATACTAATGGCCTAATGCTACAGTAACTTGTTATTTTTAAGTACATTTTCCGCAAATTAATTTGTTGATAAATTCTACCCATTGTTAATTCAAGACTGTCATACATTTGACTTTTAATAAAGAGGTATATTCGTACATATATACATGGTCATCATTCGTAGGCTATACAATGTCAAAAGAAATAAAGAATGTAGTTGTGAATGTTAATTGATTTTATTATTTGAATTATACACAGGCTTACAAACATAAAGAGTTACGGTCATCTAAGAAAAGGCCATTTTTTATGGGGATTTCGTATTACTCAACTAGTCAACTTTATTACACTTTAGAACTTGGGATTGTTGATGTATAGTAAATAAGTGCAATTTCTTCAACAAGAATTAAAGTTTACACTTCCAAGAGAAGTCAACTTAACTTTTTCTCAATTTAATACTGCAATAAAATCTACTGTATACATCTACGTACGTATGGACATCATATCATGTATACATTGCATAATGTCAAAACAATTACTGTAATTTATTAGCATGACTAATCGGGGTCGGTTGGATAAATAGACTCTACAACAGATATACTAATTATACCCATGTTATCATAATAAATGTGCTTAGAAAAGGCTTTATATATGCTCTTGAATAAAATTTTGGGCATGTTAGAATGTCAACTAATAACAAGTTGAAAAGTATGTATGATTCCAACATTGACTGAAAATAAACAAAATTTGCTTACGTAAAGCAAGCAAATGAAAACCAAAGACTAGTACTTGGTAATGACTAACAATAATATTCAAGAAGTAGAATGGTTCAAAGTTTAAGATGAAACAGTTGTTACCAGATTGTAGAGATGGTGAATGAATCATGCAAGAGCCAACAGGCATATTCACCTTTTGTTGCAGTCTCTTTAAATCTGGTTTATATATCTTATAATCACCTTCTTCCCATATTATATCATCACACCTAAATATCTCCCACATTGGACCTGATTTCCCAATAAACACTACGTACATTTCCCTATCATCACCATTTTCCCACCCACTATTTACCAACACATTAGCCACAACCAAATTCACTTGCAACCTAAAAACGTCTCGAACACCATTTGGAACCCGAGCCACCACCACGTCCACCTTCTCATATGACTCGGGCATCGGAATTTCAGGACACTTCATTGGACCCCATTTTCCGTTCTCATCTACCCACTCGGGGAAAAAATCTTCCCATTTCTTATCTCCCTGTACCTTTTCAAAATTTATTTTTGTTACGTCAGCTAAGCCATTGACTTGGGCATGGTCAGCCTCAACGTTGACCAGCCCAAGCTTTAGCTTAGCTGAACGAATTTTTAGCATGTATTGGAGTTTTCCATACCAAGGTGGTGGTTCAATGGTAGCGAGACGAAGGGTGGTGGAAGTTATTAGCGGTTCGTCGGGTTGAAGATTGTAAGTGGTGGTATGGATTAGAATTGTAAGTGTTAGACAAAGGAGGAGAAGGAAGAGAGGGAAATTAGGTTTTTTCTTTGAAAAGAATGGCTTTGATGCCATGCTAATATTTTTGTGACTTTCACGTCTCTTTGTATTTTGGTATATAAATATGTAATATGTAAATATGTTTGTAGGGGAGTTTGATGTAAGCACGTTGGCCGTTTCATAATAGAATTTGGTAGGATGGGAATTAAAAAAAGAAAGTAAGATAACAAAGGATATTACATATTAGAATACTTTTTTTTTTTTTTTTTTTTTTTTTTTTCCTTAGTAGTTTGATTTTTCTAAGTCAGTTGCAGTTAGCGTCTATAATCGTTATAAGTGTTGTCACGTAAGCTTCCAATCGATTAATCCCTTACATGAATAAAATATATATATTTAAAATAGGTTGGTTTGTTCATGATTTGGAAGTTTCAACTAATACGGACTATTATCATGAAAAGTAGTATTTAATTTGGATTGACATATCTTTAATTAATCAAGAGTAAACTGCAAAATACATCCATCTGATTTACATACTTTGGCATCTTACATCTCTATCAGAAACTTTTGATAAAATACATCACCCGTTAGACAAACGTTTGTCACCCTACATCCCTCGTTAACCATGAGGACTAACGATGCAATTTTTTTCTCCGTTATCTCTTAACGAGATTGATAATGTTACACCGTTAGCCTTCAGGACTAACGGTATTTGCATCGTTAGTCCTTTTTTTACGTTATCTCCATTTTTGTACGTTTCTCTGTTCTTTCTACGTTTTCTCTGTTTTTTGTACGTTATCCATTTTTTGAACGTTTTATCCGTTTTTCTATGTTATTTGTACGTTTGATCTGGTCATTTTTATACGTTTTATCCATTTTTTGTCAGTTTTTTTGTACGTTTTATCAGTTTTTTTCTTTCTTATCGGTTTTTGTACGTTTTATCTGTTTTTTGTCAGTTTTTTACGTTTTACCCGTTTTTTGTATGTATTTATCCGTTTTTTGTACGTTTTATCCGTTTTTGTCATTTCTCCCTTTTTATACGTTTTATCAGTTTTTTTTTTTTTTTTTTTTTTTTTTTTTTTTTTTAATCAATTTTTTGTACGTTTTATCATTTTTTTCTCAGTTTTTTATACGTTTTATCTGTTTTTTTACGTTTTATCCGTTTCAATTCGTTTTTTTTTGTATGTTTTACCCGTTATTTTATGTTTTTATCTCTTTTTTACGTTTTATCCGTTTTTATACGTTTTATCTGTTTTTTGCAGTTTTTTATGTTTTACCCGTTTTGTATGTATTTATCCGTTTTTTGTACGTTTTATCCGTTTTTGTCATTTCACCCATTTTTTTATACGTTTTATCAGTTTTTTTTTTAAAGTTTTTATCTATTTTTTGTATGTTTTATCATTTTTTTTCTCAGTTTTTTGTACGTTTTATTTGTTTTTTTGCGTACAAAAAACAGGAAAAAACTGACAAAAATGGATAAAATGACAAAACACGGATAAAACGTACAAAAACTGGATAAATACATACAAAAAACGGATAAAACGTAAAGAAAACGGATAAAACGTACAAAAAATGGATAAAAACGTATAAAAAACGGATAAAAAGTAAAGAAAACGGATAAAACGAACAAAAAATGGATAAAAACGTATAAAAACAGAGAAACGTACAGAAAAATGGAGATAACGTAAAAAAAAGGACTAACGGTGCAAATACCGTTAGTCCTGAAAGCTAACGGTGTAACATTATCAATCTCGTTAAGAGATAACGGAGAAAAATTTTGCATCGTTAGTCCTCATGGTTAACGAGGGATGTAGGGTGGCAAACGGTTGCCTAACGGGTGATGTATTTTGCCAAAAGTTTCTGACAGAGATGTAAGATGTCAAAATGTGTAAACCACATAAATGTATTTTGTAGTTTACTCATTAATCAATTACTGGGGGTAGATAAAGACATGGCTTCAACAAATCCCTGGCTAACTAATTTAAGGATGGTTCAATACGTTTATTCCTTCTAAGGATGGTCGATACATGAATTGAAACATCGTATAAGAAAACAAAATTTGCATCAACACGTAATATGACAAAAATTATGCATAATTTTACAATGTCATAGTAACCGCGATTAATAGAAAAATTAATAAATGAAATTATAGTTAAAAAAAACTATATGAGCAACTCGTAAAACAATTTTGATGTGGTCAGTCAATCTCCTAAAAATGGCTTTATCTTGTTTGGTCTGTGTAACTGTGTAACGGTAGATTCAAACTCCATGAATTAGTCTACCAAAAATAAAAAACCATGGTTAAAAATAAATAAATAAATAATGAACAGTTAGAATACAGGAGGAACCGATAATTTATTATTGTTGATCAGTTTCAAGTATTTAGTTCACCTTCATAATTTTGTGATCTTGTTAAACATATCATAAATAGCAAAACACTTTCTCTATATGATATAATTTTCTATATAAAGCATGTATAGTGCACTTGTATTAGTCCCGTTATCCATTTCCAGTCATACTAGATATATATTGCACTTATAAATAAACACGAAACAAACTAGAAATAATGTAGACAAAGGTGGTAATAATTTAATAATGTGGATACTAGATACAACATTATAATTAGCAAATTTCATCTAAGTTTAGTCATTCTAACTAACGGCTACAGTTTTTCTTTCTATAATCTATTATGAAAAAGGGGAAGAACCTTGATAAACAGATAAAAACAACCAGTAAGGTAAAGTCAATAAGCTAAAATAAGTAAAAATGTCCAAAAACAACACTAGTTGATGGCAGATAAGGACTAAATAAACTTATGTATAAGTTTGTTTTCTAACAGCTTTATAAACATCGAAAATCAAATTGCTGTAAACATCAATGTTAACAAAAGATTAGAGCACTTTCTGTTGTATTTCTTTAACATGTCTAACGTCTAAAATAAAAATAAAAAAGTTAATGAAAAATGAAAATTGGTCCAGACAAGTCGTTTGACTCTAAATCGTACTTTTGATAAATAAGACCTCACAGATCATTTGATTTGAAATATTACACAACAGCCGGAGCGAGGTATGGGGATTTGATTTGAAATATTACATTAGTTATTATGAACATGAAGTTATAACAACAAACGAAGGAGAAACCTTTAAAGGACTTGACAAACACATATTCAGCAACAAATAAGCTGATTAAAGATTCAAGCAAAACAAAGTTCTTGGCGTACAAACTAGTTTAACTTCAGAAACCTAATTTACAAAAGGCCTAACCCCTATATTTAGTTTACATATTTAACGGAACATTTGCAACGGATTTTATGACATGTCAGGGAAATCCCAGAAATATTCCGTTCATGTGGTTCCAGCCAGGGAAATCCCAGAAATATTCCGTTCATGTGGTTCCAGCCAGGGAAATCCCAGAAAGTCAAACACTTCCTTTTCGGAGTTAAACTTCAAACTAGTGCTAGCACTAACCTGCATAACATCACATATCAGATGTAGAATCAGCCTTATAACACAAAAACAAAGCATATGCCATAAAGAAGAGTAATTAAACATCTTGTATCCTAACTATGTACCCTTTTTCCTCCAGAACCATGAGTTGCAGGGAAGAGCCCGTTATCATCTAGTCGGAAGCCTTTAGATTCTGCCAATGTTCTCAGCCTGCATTAGGTATTCGTATAGATGTTAGTTTCAACCCACTTACTTATGAATGACTCAATTTAGGATCTTTATTATATCTTAAGTGTGTGAACCATAATACAGAGTAATTAGCTTCAAAATCAATCGGTCAAACAGGTTGAAAGTCGTGTGGTAGTATCTTTTAGTGCATCCAACTTTCTAACGCACTTGATTCACATATATGATTATTAGTTTCGAGTGAACCCAACCCTGCCCATGTGGACCAATTTAAAACATAATCATGGTTTACGAAAATTAAATTTGATTCCTGAAAATTTACATGTGAAAATATAATAATCTAATTCATAAACATTTGCAATTTTTCTAGACTACTGTCAAGAAAGTCATTTATCAAGTAAATACAATCAAAATACCTTCTGTTCACTACATCATTCCCCGTCCAATGTATGAGCCCAAAAGGATATATATCCTTTGGGTATACCTGGTCAATAAGAAAGCAGTTAAGCCTACGTAAACATAATATTTGGGCTGCAATTAACTCGATAAATCAGATCCTGTAAATAGTTAAGCGTATCACGACCGCCATATATTATGCACATACAACCTTCAAATCAATACGATGCCGCAGCTCTCGGCCAGGATATGTGCAAAGCCCAAAGTACGTATCAATCCCGGAATCAGTACCCTGAGCAGCTGATAACAGTTAGAAAACAATTTTATTCTGCATTTCCAAACGACAAAACACTCGGTTTCCATTTTGGTAATTTAAAAATAAACTGCCCATGGAGAAAACAATATAAAACATATATGACAATGCTAATAAGGATGGGACAATGACCATTACATGCTCACTGTGAATACTGTAGACCAAATCCTCCCTCAAGAAATTCATATCTTTTAAATGATTTACATACTTCGGTAGAAAACCTATATGGCTGCAAAATGAACTACATTCAGTTCTGAAGACTATTGTTAGTACAGATTACATAAAGAGAGGAAAGAGAGTACAAAGAGTTTGGATAGAATTGTGAGTAATTCAAGCATCTGCCGTATATTCAAACAAGCATGGACTTGATGTTCAGCGTGAGTGAGTATTAGCCGACATCACACCCCGTAAGTGAGTCACTTTATAATCAACAAGTTTCAGCCAAAAGTATCTTCTAAGTTCTACAATTGAGAATGACACTTTATGTGTAGTCATGATCAATTCAATATTGTCTATTTGGACAGCTAACGATTCCAACCATCAAAGTTCTACTAGAAAGAATACCCAATCCCCTAAAAACCTTTCAAAGCTCAGATACACAACACTTCAAAACAATGAACATCCTCTTCATTTGGTTAAGTAAATGCAGGTCTTTGTGTTGATAAATTACGATAAGAATGTGTGATGTAATAATACGCCCTCCACTTGTAAAATAAATGACCATCTTTATCTGAATAAAATATTCATATCCCCATAGAAACACTTGGTAATACCTTCAAAAGGTAAAGTGTTTCGTATCTTGGACCGGCCTAAAACCTTCAACTTTTCCTCAATAATGACCGTTGAATGATTCCCAGATCAGTTTATTCTAAGATCTGTCACTTTCTAATCTATAAGAAATAGATTCTCAATGTGATATCAGTTTTTAAAACAGCATTCTATGTTCTTAGAGAACAAGGACAACAAAAATTGACCACAAATCATTTGGGATGCTAGGAAACCCTTCACAAACCGATTTGAAACTAGTGCCAAATGCCAATAGTCCACTCAGAGCCACAGCTACTATACATATGACAAGAACAGGAACCAAAAACATGCAAGCCAGTTAAGTGATTCAAATGTTATCCTTTGGCTTTTAGCATCCTGTACAAATAATTAGTAACCATCCAAAATTAAAACCATGTCGTCCCAGCAGACCATTTTAAGCAGGTGTGTTTTTATTTGTATGAAGCCATATGAAAAACAATACTTATATTCTCACGATAGAAATTTTTCTGCAAAAACAGTTTTATGCATTAAGAAGACTATGCAAAATACATGTGCACATATACCAGCCACAATGAGAGAAATGCTCTTTTTTTACATTAAACGGACAATGGCAGATATATTAGAAACTAAAAGCAAGTGAAACTATGTTAATTGGATACTTCAATTATTTTTAAACTCGTAACTTTCTAGCTTGTAAGTGAGTAATTAAATAACCATCTCCAAGGTGGCCTAGTGGTAAGGTGTCCCCAAAGTCTCGGTAGATACAAGGTTCAGATCTTGTTGGGAGAACGTCTTGGGATGGCCAGGGAAAAGTCCGGGAATGGCCACGAGAATACCGGCTAAGCCGCATATATAAGAGCCAAAAAGGCTCGACTTCCCTGGGTAGCCTCAACACTCATCCTTCTCCATTTACCCATTTTAAATGACTAACAACTAAGCCAAAAAAAATATGCATAATCTATTTTAGTAATAATATTATTACTCAAGATATAACACCTTAATCCATCAGGATGTGTGATCACAATATCCATATCCCCACAAGTAGCCTTTCCACGTCTGAATGATCCTCCACATACAACACTCACCTGCAGTATAAGTTTACACACAATGAAATCAGCACATAAGTATTATTAGCCATTAAGAACAAGTATAACACCATCCTTCTGAGAAATAGAAATAGAATTAGAATAGGATGCCAACAAAGTGACAAACTATAATGTGGGGTAGATGAAGTATAACAAGATATCCATGTTTCACAGTGAGAAAAATAACAATAGTCCATGTTCTATAAGAGTCTTTACATTTATCTTATAATAATTATTATTCTTATCAATTTATAAATCTGAACAACTTGCTATCAACAATAATATATCAATATAGACAGAAATACTATTGCAAGTAAAATGGTGAAGGTGGAATTTCTAATGGGGATGGACTGCTGGAGTCATATATGATTAGACATGTCTAGTTCCTCATGCAGATAATAAAACTTCATATACCTAACTACCAATTATAACAACTATCTAACTAGTGGTGAGCTTTTAATGGCACATTTTATACTTCACAAATTAGCCCATTTATTCAATTTATTTTATGGTACTTTGTACGAACAATCGTACTCAACTCTCTACTGCAGTCTAACCCCTTAGTCTAGTGAAAATGACAAAAATATCAATGCTTCGCAAAGATTCAGCAAATATTGGACAAATTCTACAAATGTAAGAGCAAAAAGAACCATCATTCTTGGCACTTTTGTGATCAACTTGTGATGTTAAGGCTCCATTTGCTTAGCAAGAGCAACGTATTGTTTGGAAGGAAAGCACAATTCAAAATGTAGTAAATTTCTTTCTTTATGTTTAACACACTCTTTCCATGTTTCATATTATGTTCTGTTGATTTATATATGTTCTCTTTTTCTCCTTTTAATAAAATTTATGAACCAAAGCCATATTTGGCTTCTAAGTATGCCAACTAATTGTAGAGTAACTTATTGTAACAAGCGTAAGAGTCCCATTAGACTACTAATCATAGATATACATCTAAGAAGGAATACTTACACCAGGTAAAATATCTTCTGCAGCTTTCTGTAGCAGGTGCTCCATCTCTTGCACCTATGTATACAGTATCTAGTTATCCAGATTATCTTTGATCACATAAAGGAAAAGTGGTTTACAGGAAACGGGTTGTAATAGGCCAAAAGTGTACTTATAAAGAATAAAACCTCCTAAATCCTAGTATTATTCAAATTTTAACTTAATTTTGAGATGACAGAACTTTTATAATCATATTTTGCTACCCCAAATAGTTAAAAATATAGAATAATAATAAAACATTTGCACAAGAACCCAACCCAACTGGTTTTGCCATACCAAAAACAATACCAGTTACCTAACCCGACCTTTTGGATCATCCACAATATTTCAAGATGTTGTGTTATAGAAACCTTAAAATCCAGACCTCCTCACGTGGTATCCTTGTTCTGATATCATCAAAATATTTCAACCCTAGCTTTTGTGAATTTGTCAACGTATCGTCATTTTTTAAATCATCCAGACTCCTGTGCCCTCTTTCATACAGTTTCAGTGCAGTAGCTGGACCAACACCCCATACTTCCCCGAACAAGCTGATCGTCCGTACCTGCAAGAAGTATAAAGATTTTAACAAGTAGGAAATTGTGAACCACATAGAGAAACAAAAAGCTTTTTTTTTTTTTTTTTTAGTTTCAGTTCCTTGTTTTATTGACTGTATCTATTAGAATAAGAATAATAGAAGTTGCACTTTAAGTGCATTTACTAGAAAATCTGTCCAGTTATTCAAACAATTAAACTTACCTAGAAGGAAATGAGTCGGATGGATTGAAACTTGAAAGTCGATCCAAGTGTTTTTAAGATGCTTCTAACCGCATAAATCAATTTATTCAAACAAAGCAGACATTCTTAAACAAATTTTAATAATCATACTTGATGCATACATTATCTATGGAATTTCGTAAAGTAGGATAAAATGTTGGGTCAACCCAGCCCAACCTTATTAACTTGCTTAATAGTTACCCCTTCCGACAGAACCTGTTCTGGCCGACCCACCCAAATTGCCACATCTAACAAATATTGGGACTAGTGATGTTAATAATTACACTCCAGTGATACAATTATATTAAACTAGTTCAAAGGCTAACCATCACATGAAATTTGGATTATATTTTTTAAATGGGAAGAGTAATTCTTTTTGTACCAAGTGAAACTAACACAATAAAGATCACTGAGAACCTCGTACAATGCAAATAAGGACAGTATAAGTAAAAAAGGCACATAAACACCACAAATGAAAGCAGCAACAAAACTTTTCAATACCCTTTCGTCACTCTCGAAGTGTTCCAACTTGGACAATTTCCCCGTCGTCACGATTTCATGTATCTACAACAGAGCACAATGTCATCACAAGATTATACACTGTAGATATGATACATATATGTTCCATGGATCTGTGTTATCTTATGGCTCAAGCAGGTGACTTTTTCAATAAAAGAGTTCCCTGTTCTGACCTACACACTGAATACTTTTTAGAGCTCCATACATGCATGTAAGGATACCAGTGAAAGCTGAGGAAACGTATGACCAGATGGAAATATGACTGTTTTTACTGATTCCACAAAATAGATCTGTGGTATGTATGAGAGTATCAATTTTACAGAGATGACAAAATGGGCGGGTTGGGCAGGCTCGGGCAACGGGCCAAACGGGCTCGGGTCCTAACAGGCAAAGTTGAAATATGGGTCAAACGGGCACGGGACAAAATGGGCAAAAAAATTTATGTTTATATATATACGCTATACAAAGTTGGGTGTCGTTTAGAAAAGAAGGATTTCATGCTCAACTATTAAGTATTAACCATAACTAATAAACTGAACTTTAAGCTATATTTATGTACAAAAAATAAGTTAAAAAATCATAAACGAACAAAAAAAAATTATGTTTATATATGTACGCTATAAAAAGTTTAAAAATGTTGATTAAACAAAAGGGAAAACTAAACAAAGAGAGAAAAAAGAGGGAACCATTATTGTGATTTTACCACACAAGTGAACTACCTGGAGTCTACCACCCATTACGCCAGTTATTAATAAAGCCTACTATTATTTTTGCCCAGTTAGACCCATTGAGAATGTCCATGCTGCACAAAGAAGCCCCCAACTTTTGAAAAATTGCCCATAGCATCCCAACTTTTTGCATATTGGCAGATTTTGCCACCTCTTATTTTACATGATCATAAGACATTATAGAAACATTTTTTAACAAGATTACAGTTGCATAAGACTCTGCACAGCCATTACAAAAGTTACTAAAAGAGTCAAGAAGAAAATGAACTTTGCAACACATGGAAAAATTTATGTTATCATTCCATATGCAAGAACACTTTGAGGGACATATACACAAGATCAGAGCATGCAAGACTTGAGCATGCAAGAACACTACATGTACGTGTAAACCTAGCTCCACCAAGATCAGAGCAACAGTTATACAAGTAGCTGAGGGAAGACGAGAGCCAAGCACTTTGAGGGACATATACACAAAGAAACACAAGAAATAGTCAAACACCCTTAATTTGTGTATTTAGTATCTTTTCCCAGCAGGTGCTGACAAAGGCATAATAATGCCAATTCTAATAACTTCTCTTATGCATTAAAAAGGGGGTAATTATTTCCGATGCAACATATGCGTCTTTACAAGCTAATAACCCTTTAATTATTTCCGATGCAACATGTCAATACTTACGGAACCTTTAACTTTCCTGTCACACCAATACAGTTGGACTGCTTTATTCATCTATTTATTCCTACATTAGTCTATCCAAAGCAAAACTATAAAAGAAAGCTTGTGAAGCCTCATAACCTGATGCGCTATATCAATCTATTTTAATGAAAAAATATACCACATTAAATACATGAAAAGACACCAATGCTTATACATTTACTGTGCATATTGAAGTTTGCAAGATAGAGAAAATGCAATGTCTAATAAAACTTGTAGATATTTCACTTACATGATCCTGCATAGACTTCCCAATAGCAGGCAAGTCTTTGACTTGATCCACACTCTCAATTTTAAACGGTAAGCTTTCAATAACTGGAATTGCCTTGTAATAACTGAAGGACCGCCGATCCTCACCCAAAGCTAAGGAAAATGATACCATGACAAAGTACATCCATAAATTTATACACTCCTAAGCTACGTACAAAACAAAAAATCTTAATGTTCGAGGAAGTTTACCTCTATAAATATTAATAAGCTTGCCAAATATTTCGGTAATATTTCTGTTCAGATCAGGAGGGTGATATGGCAAGGAAGCATCTTGTGCACTGACCTACGTGATAATCATTATACATGGTATTTATCAATCATACTTAATAAAGATAAACAATATAGAAAATACCCCTTCCAATAGCACAGTCAGGCACAACTGCTCAGATAAAGTATAAGAAGAACGGGTGTAAGCAGACACCCCCTTTTTTGGGTAAAGGTGGGTGGCTATTTCAATTCCCCTTATGTATGATTAGATTCGAATCTTGAAAAGTCCCTTTTGGGTCAAATGAGTACAAAAATATATAGCTAAAAAGGAAACGTATCAAATAGATCAAAATTTGCTCAAAATAGGGTTTTTTTTTTTTTTTTAACACATAAAGCCTCCTGAATCATTCTATCATTATCAAAGGTTATATGATTTTCTTATGATATTTGACACACAATTTTTTTTTTTATATTTGTTTGAAGATGTGTTTCAAGTTAACCACTACGACTCATATCGACCCATTACAAAAAATTGCCTGTTAGACCCTTTACCCAATCCACCCATTTTACCACCTCTCAACTTTACAGTAAAGATTACACTACAAAAAGATATTCAAAACTCCGTATCATGTTCAAATACAAATCAATAGAAGAGAGAGGCCTTACAATACTCTTTTCGGTATCATGGGTGACTTGGCTGATGCTTGCGGGGCTTTGAGGGTGTGGCTTATCCTTTATTTCCGGAGTGGAACTTTCTGAATTCTTGGGTGAGGATTTCAACTTTTTATTAAGGTGTAACTGATTGTCACTAGATTTTTGCCCATCTGCGGGTTCAACAGAGTTTTCTGGGGGGTTTTGGCTTGAACCCAACTGGATAATGTATGATTCCTCGCTAACTTTCTCTCCTAGCCTCAAACTGTCCTCCAACCACTGATAAAGAAGAATGCTCTGCAATAAAAATAAAAATAAATTTACAAAAAACTGATCATCAAGGGTTAGCAACAAGCCACCA
>JARVZY010011170.1:600000-784318 GCA_030686995.1 Artemisia argyi | reverse complement strand
AGCTACTGGCATCGATCGTCCCGTTTATTCTTCTACTGGATCAGTCTGCATTGGCCTCAAGAAGTCTCTTGTTTACTACCGTGGAAGTGCTGGTAAAGGCACCAAAACCGAGTGGATGATGCATGAGTTTCGGCTCCCTCCATCGTCTCCCAAAAGCATCAACCACATGGACGATAAATCTATCTCTCAAGAAGCTGTAAGTAAGCACAAAAGCCTGTACATACACACATACTATTGAGCTAAATATATATATCAGATTGGGCTAATTGTATAGATAGATTATCAATGTACTTTCAATTTTGTACCAAGCAAGATAACATACTTCCAAAAATTACTTAAAATAGCAGCCTACTTTCGGTTTTAATAGTATTATTCTTTTTTACAAGACATAGCAACATAGGACTATATAATTGGTAACACATGAAAATCTGTTGCTTTCTTTTTCTGGAACAACACAATGAAAGTTAAGCTGTTGCTGGATTGCGTAATATTATATATTTGTGGTCGTCTAGATCGGTAAAATTGTAAAGCTATGGTGATATTTCTAAGAACTGGCCCTTTACTTACGCAAACAAGCAACTTATAGCTTCATCTTTACTAATAGCTTGTTGGGATCATTGCATGATGCAGGAAGTTTGGACGTTATGTAGAATACTCAAGAGAAATGTGAGCAACAGAAAAATTGTACCAGATTGGAAAGAATTATCAATTAAACGAAATCCTGTGCTCGATACAGGTTCAAAAACATGTAGTGCAGACTCCGATCATGAAATGAAAAGTTACATTAGCTTCCAAGATCCTGTCATTAAACTTAACCAAGAGAAGAATCTGTTTAATCATACGAACGGGATGAACCACTTGGCTGCGATAAGTAGGTTCACTGATCAAGCTCCATCCATGAACCTAGAAATGAATGAATTTATTGAAAATGGAGATTGGGATGATCTAAGATCGGTTGTGGAGTTTGCAGCTGCTGATCGCCCGGTTTTCTTTATGTAATGCAAGTTTGCCTGTATTCCGCTTTGAAAACCTTATGAAATATCGACTTCAGGTTATATTGTAAGACCAAGATGACACTCGTTGTAATATTCGTCGATACACCTGACTTGTGTATAAACTAGTATATGAATAAGGCACCCACATCGATCTAGCATGACCACCTATCTCACCATCTTTGTTTACATAAAATGTTAGGATATGAGGGTTTTGTTAAACCACTCAATTTTTGTTAGCTTTTAGCTAAATTAATTAATGTATTAAAGACTTTTTTTTTGAACGGCGGAATTTTATTACAACAAAGATCTAGCAAGATGCTAGAGAACAACAAAAAAACATTACACGATTGGAGAAATAGTTAAAAACGGGGTTTTCACCCATATATCCCAATCTAATCTAAACTTCTTACACCTATTACTCACCCAACAAAATGATATGGATTGAACATCCTTGAAGATATCACAATCGTTGGACTCTTTTAATCGGAAACCTTGTCATTTCTGCTTCTCCAAATATACCAAACGGAGGTGAAAATGACTGCTTCAAAGCATTGGAGATGAAATGGCGAAAACATTCTTTTTTTCTCGGTGCTCAAACGATTAACAAAATTGCTAACACATTTGTAATCGAGATCCCCAGAAAGAGAGAAACCCCACATTTGAAAATGAAATTCCAGATGATACGAGACCATGAGCACCGACCCATCAAATGGTCTAGTGATTCAACATCTTCTTCACACATTTGGCAGAGAATCGAATGCAAGTCAATACACCTCTTGTCTAAATTGCATCTTGTTGCAAGACTATCTTTGTCGGCTCGCCATACTAAAATGTTCACCTTCTTCGGAACTAGAGGATTCCATCTTGTTTTTTCATGAGATAATGTGAGAATTTTTTCATCTAATTTGACCCGAAGAGATTTAACTGAGAATTTTCCGGAGCTCTCAAGAACCCAACTCCAACCATCTGGCAGCATATAAACATATATGCTATATAATTGTCTGTTACATTAACAAATGGCAGCATATAAAGATCCATTTGTAATGTTTGGCCTGCTGCAAATTAAGCACAAGGAATGTGGCCAATATATATTAGTATACTTTTGAGCTGTTTTGATCCACTGCCAGCCTCAGGAGTTGCATAACTTATGAGGCTTTCATGTTGGAGCGTGTTTGTATTTTGAAAATCTTTTATATAATAAAACAAAACCCCCATCGGGAATTTTTCATTTCAAAAAAAATCAATTCATACCTTATTTAGTAATAATTGTATTTAAAAAAAAAGATTATTTTCGTAACATTTTATATTTATTCATAACACAAGTAGAATATAAATACAAAAAATATAGATAACATACAATTAATACAAGTAGAAGATAAATACAAAAAATATAGATACGAAACAATTAATAATAGGATTAAAATTTTTAAATAATTATCTTTAATAATAAAAAACTATAATTAAAATCATAAATCAAACAAAACAAAGATTAAATTATTTGTTTTTTAATAAATAAAAATATATGATTCAAAAAATTTTAAAAAACCCGCGCGTGCGCGGGCATTATAACTAGTGAGATAATAACATACTATTGGTAGGGTTATCGCTCTTTCTAAAGGACTTCGTTAAGCCCAAAATGTTGAATTGATGCAAATGATAATAACTTGAGAGAGATGAGCATTGGTTATAGCCCGGTTAACTCTAACATTTTATGTAAACAAAGATGGTGAGATGGGCCGGCCTGAACGTACACCTGTATGTATCCAAGGAAGCACATAGAAGCATAGTATGCGCAGACAGAAACTTTGATCTTGTAAATTTGTTTGGTGTCATCTTAATTAAGTATTTCAAACTATTTGATGAGTTTATATATGTTACATGCATTCTGAACTCAAGTTTACATTCTATTATGTGCTTATAATCCCGTTTTGAGTTTTATAAATTGTTTTAGCTATAAATAAACAATACTATCAGAATGGTTATGTTGACCAAAGAAAAACCAAAAGATTAATATAATGATGTTCTTGGTCAATATATATGTAGATACAAAAACCATTATTGAATCTAAAAAGTATATAAAAACCATTGAATATAAAAAGTATATAAAAACCAATGAATATATGTATATTAGTTTTGAGACTTGGGGAACAAGTGTCTACCTTGGGGCCAAAGTTTGTAAGAAGTATATAAAAAGCTCAAAATGATGTCTGCAGCCAAAGAAACACAACAGTAAGAATCAAGTTATCACAGTTACAAGTCCAAAGGCGCGTATTAGTCGTACTATCCAAGGAAGCTCAACTAAGAAGGTACAAATTCTTATCCATTTTATCTAAGATTAATGTGTTATTTTGGATGTTGAGTAAGAAAGTTGAATAAAAATTAGGTATCCATATTCATTAGTAGATAGTTGACTTTTTGAAGTCAAAGTAGGGTGAGGGAATGGTATTATGAACTAGTGTTATAGTCATGTTATGAAAGGTTTTATGATTTAAATTAGTAAAAGATGAAGTTTATTCATTAATCAAGTTTATTGTTAATTTGTAATGAGATGAAACAAAAGGTTTTCGTTTGTTCAACTTGCAACGTTGGAGTATAGTTTACAGAAGCAACAAGTAAAGAAAATAGAATACCTGATATTTGTTTCACTAAAGTGAAAGCATAAGATTAGTTAGGGGGTGTTTGGCAATGTTTATTTCGGCGCTTTGGCTAATTGTGCTATCAAAATTACACAATTAAGGTTATCTGAACACTTCCTAAAAAAGTCCTTATTAGCTATTTGAAGGATTTAAAAGTGTATTTTGATAGCATATGGACGCTGTTGACTGCTGTTATTTGATGTTATAATTTGAATTTGGTGATTTTTTGGAACAATAGTGAGAACTTGGATATAGTTTCGGAAACATTTTATTTCAAATACTGTTATGATTACATTGATTAAATTCAAGTATTAGTGTATAGAATCATCCGCCATAAACTTTTGTTTTTATTGTTCAATTCTGTTATGTTAAGTTGTTTCGTCTTTCTCTTGCCAGAAAGTTATTGGAGCATAGTCGTGCTTTGTTGGTGATACGCAACACTAACAAAAATGGTAATTTCACTTGATCGCAATGTGTGGTTTATTTCTGGTGTTACCATAGAGATACACGATACAGATTTTTAAGTCAACTGTCGTTTTAATCCAACAGGTGAAGTTCACGGCTGATGAGCTTCGCAGGATAATGGATTACAAGCACAACATTCGGAATATGTCTGTTATTGCTCATGTTGATCACGGTAACTTATATACATTACATTGGATTCATATGCATGTTATGTGTGCGGGTCAAGTTTTTACCCATTTAGCTTTTGTCCTTTGGCCACTAAATTAGTCAGCGGCTATGTGACAAGACTTAGGGTTTTTTTTTTTTTTTTTTTTTTTTAGGCTAAGAGAATGAGTCCACAAACACATTTAATATTATTTCTTTTTTAAGTCTCTTAGCTAACAAAAAAAGAAACACCCCAATGAGTACCAACCTGACCTGCACGCTTGGACATGGGAATGTGCATATTGTTACCCATTCAGCTCTTGTCTCGTGATCACTAAGAACTAAGAAGTTAGTTGTCACATGACAAGAATTGAACTGAATGTGTATCAATATGACTCGCACATTTATTTAGTATCTTATTTAATTTCCTAACATACATAATGGGTTGTTACGATTTTATATATAGGAAAATCCACCTTAACTGATTCACTTGTGGCTGCTGCTGGTATTATCGCCCAAGAAGTTGCGGGTGATGTACGAATGACTGATACTCGTGCAGATGAAGCAGAACGTGGAATTACCATCAAGTCAACTGGTATTTCCCTTTACTATGAAATGACCGATGAAGCTTTAAAAGGCTTTAAAGGAGAACGTAGCGGGAACGAGTACTTAATCAATCTTATAGACTCACCAGGCCACGTTGACTTCTCTTCTGAAGTCACTGCAGCCTTACGTATCACTGATGGTGCATTGGTAGTCGTCGATTGTATCGAAGGCGTTTGTGTCCAAACAGAAACCGTCCTTCGACAAGCCCTTGGAGAAAGGATCCGTCCCGTTTTAACTGTCAATAAAATGGACCGATGTTTCCTTGAGCTTCATGTCGAGGGTGAGGAAGCTTACCAAACGTTTCAAAGGGTTATTGAAAATGCTAATGTGATTATGGCTACATACGAAGACCCGCTTTTAGGTGATGTCATGGTTTACCCCGAAAAAGGGACAGTCGCATTTTCAGCAGGGTTACATGGTTGGGCTTTTACATTAACCAACTTTGCTAAAATGTATGCATCAAAGTTTGGAGTAGACGAGTCGAAAATGATGGAAAGACTTTGGGGAGAAAACTACTTTGACACGAAAACAAAAAAGTGGACTACTAAAAACACGGGGTCTGCAACGTGTAAGCGTGGTTTCGTTCAGTTTTGTTACGAGCCTATTAACCAGATAATTAGTACTTGTATGAGTGACCAAAAAGATAAGCTATGGCCTATGTTGGATAAGCTCGGTGTTAACATAAAATCAGAAGAAAAAGAGTTGATGGGTAAGGCGTTGATGAAACGCGTGATGCAAAGCTGGTTACCAGCTGCCACGGCTTTACTCGAAATGATGATATTTCATCTTCCTTCGCCGCACACTGCTCAAAGATATCGTGTCGAGAATTTGTATGAAGGTCCGTTGGATGATGTTTACGCAAATGCTATTAGGAACTGTGACCCTGATGGGCCTCTTATGCTTTATGTATCGAAGATGATTCCTGCGTCTGATAAGGGACGGTTCTTTGCTTTTGGTCGCGTGTTTGCTGGGCGAGTTGCAACTGGTATGAAAGTTAGGATTATGGGCCCGAATTATGTCCCGGGTGAGAAGAAAGATTTGTATGTGAAGGCGGTTCAGCGGACAGTAATATGGATGGGCAAAAAGCAAGAAACTGTCGAAGATGTCCCGTGTGGGAACACGGTTGCGTTGGTTGGGCTAGATCAGTTTATTACCAAAAACGCGACATTAACGAGTGAAAAAGAAGTCGATGCACATCCCATTCGTGCTATGAAGTTCTCTGTTTCCCCTGTTGTGCGTGTTGCGGTTCAGTGTAAAGTGGCTTCTGACCTACCGAAGCTAGTCGAGGGTTTGAAACGTTTAGCAAAATCCGACCCGATGGTTGTTTGTACAATCGAGGAGTCGGGTGAGCATATCATCGCAGGTGCGGGTGAACTTCATCTAGAAATTTGCTTAAAAGATCTTCAAGAAGATTTCATGGGTGGGGCTGAAATCATTGTCGCGGACCCGGTTGTCTCATTCCGCGAAACTGTTCTCGAGAAATCGTGTCGGACGGTTATGAGCAAGTCACCTAACAAGCATAACCGTTTGTATATGGAGGCGAGACCGATGGAAGAAGGGCTAGCTGAGGCTATTGACGAAGGGCGTATTGGTCCACGGGATGACCCAAGGGCCCGGTCGAAAATATTGTCCGAGGAGTTTGGTTGGGATAAAGATTTAGCGAAAAAGATATGGTGTTTTGGCCCGGAAACAACCGGGCCGAACATGGTTGTCGACATGTGTAAAGGAGTCCAATACTTAAACGAAATAAAGGATTCAGTCGTTGCCGGGTTCCAATGGGCATCGAAAGAAGGTGCATTAGCCGAAGAAAACATGAGAGCAATCTGTTTTGAAGTATGTGACGTGGTTCTTCACGCTGATGCAATCCACCGAGGCGGTGGTCAAGTCATCCCAACAGCAAGGCGAGTCATATACGCTGCTCAGCTAACTGCCAAACCTCGGCTCCTCGAGCCTGTCTACATGGTCGAGATTCAAGCACCTGAACAAGCCCTTGGTGGGATCTATAGTGCACTAAACCAAAGGCGTGGGCACGTTTTTGAGGAAATGCAAAGGCCGGGGACCCCATTGTACAACATCAAGGCATATTTACCGGTAGTCGAGTCTTTTGGATTTTCTGGCGCATTAAGAGCGTCTACTTCAGGACAAGCGTTCCCACAATCTGTTTTTGATCATTGGGACATGATGTCTTCAGATCCATTGGAAGTTGGTTCTCAAGCAAACTCGCTTGTGTTGAATATTCGAAAGCGAAAAGGGCTGAAAGAGCAGATCACACCACTTTCGGAGTTTGAGGACAAGTTATAAGCTGTTAGTAAGATAATAATAAGATGCCGGTCAATGGTTTGCGAATAATAAGATGTCAGTAAGTGGTACTAGTATAAGTTTTTCATTTTTAATAAAAGTTTTGTATGATAGTCTTGTTGTATATCAGTATAATGATGTTTTACTGCCTGTAATATATGGTCATGTTAGTGTTCTTGTTAAGCTTTCAATAAGTTTTTGTCTGTGCTGAAAGCCTGAAATTATAAAGTATGTAAAAATGCAACAAGCCTAGCAAGCAGCGACCACTTATATTCACTAGCTGCAGATATAAATTGCTGGATGGTTTTTTTTACAAGTAGTCTTTTTTACTCTCGGGTAAGGGTGAGACCATCTATGATCACACATCTCTCGTACCCACCTCTGGCGCGATAAGGTATTACTACTGTAGTACTGTAGTTGCTTCATTGGTTCAAATAAAAAATATTTTACTAAACAACATTTCTTTAATAAAAAATGATACAACAGATTCACTAGTGTAAATTAACAGCATTTAATACCATAAAGATACTCCAAATAAGCCTCGACACCAGCAGGAAGATCAAGCTGCATTAATGAGTCAATGGTTTGTGCAGTCGGGTGTAGAATATCGATGACCCTTTGATGTGTCCTGATCTCAAAATAGAATCTCGCGTCTTTGTGTACTGGACCCATTGTCTTTGCAATTGTAGTTCTGCAGCATATCCATAATCTCATAGCATGAATCTTCAAGTAGAGGTACCAGTATGACCTCATCTTGATCCTAATTTTCTGTTTCAGTGCCAATTGATAAACCAGATAATACTTTAGCTTGTTGGTCCCATCCGGATCTTCTTGTATTCGAATCAAACAAGTCTATGAACAAAACACATGACACACAAACTCACACTTTTTGTATATATTGAATTCTGTTGTGAACCTTTAATAATGATATTATATAAACTGAAAAAGGTTAAAGTTTACAATGATCCTATCCCTATATATACTACATGAAGCGTTGCTTCCTAAACGACACAATGGTTCATCCAAACGTTGTGATGGTTTGTGATGTAACCGTTCCTTATATCTACCCTAACTGCTGCAAATTGGGCCTTGATTGGGTTAACAGATATGACCCATAAGCAGACTTCTAACTTGACCCATACACTAATACATACGACATAACATACTAATACTAAACTAATTTACACAATAACTTCTAAACATGGATTAATGGATTATCATCCAATATTCCTCCCTAATTCATTAATCCATAGCTTCAATATCTTCAGGCTTCAACTCGATCATCATCTTGGTCTTTGAATTTTTAGTTTGCTTTCACTTCCTTCTTGTGTGCAATAATCTGTTTCTTGTATCATGATGTCTATAACCTGATGTCTTCTATTTTCTGCACTTGTTTCTCAAATGCTTCTTCTCTTTCTCTGAATCAGTTCTATATTCTCTTCTATATTCTCTTGATCATTCAATCCATCACATATTCTTCTCTTGGATAATTGCCTCACACAATTTTTCTTCATAATCTATCACAGATTATCTTCTTCTTCGCAGTTGCTTCACACAATAATTCTTTGCGGTTGCTTCACACAACATGGCTTCACACCGTCTTCACCATGATCAGTCATTGATCTTTTCTTCTTTCTCTCTTCTTGATTAACCGGTATGCGCACGGTTTCTTCTCTTCTCTTGATTGATTCCCTGAATCAATCGGTTTTTTCTTTTTAATCTTTTTCTGGAAAACGATTCCCTGAATCGTTGGTTTTCTTCTCTAAAACGATTCCCTGAATCGTTGTCTCTCTTTTCTATCTCTGGTTCCCTGAACCTTTTGTCTCTTCTTTTCTGGATTTGATTCGAACTTCTGATGCTCTTGATACCAATGTTGGTCCCATCCGGATCTTCTTGTATTCGAATCAAACAAGTCTATGAACAAAACACATGACACACAAACTCACACTTTTTGTATATATTGAATTCTGTTGTGAACCTTTAATAATGATATTATATAAACTGAAAAGGTTAAAGTTTACAATGATCCTATCCCTATATATACTACATGAAGCGTTGCTTCCTAAACGACACAATGGTTCATCCAAACGTTGTGATGGTTTGTGATGTAACCGTTCCTTATATCTACCCTAACTGCTGCAAATTGGGCCTTGATTGGGTTAACAGATATGACCCATAAGCAGACTTCTAACTTGACCCATACACTAATACATACGACATAACATACTAATACTAAACTAATTTACACAATAACTTCTAAACATGGATTAATGGATTATCATCCAATATAGCTTATATGGAATTGCGCCATTAGTATGAAAGTAAAATGCAATCGACAAATGGAGAATTTTTGAAAACATGTACAATAGTTATACAGGTTTTAAATTTGGAAACTATTCATGTAACTTGTTTTCTTTTTACAAAACTACTCCGCATTGATTTTGGTCGATAAATTTTGATAACAAAGAAAGTACCTGTTACTCCATGCCCAGTGCCAGGTTCTGGTTGCTATCTCTGAAGGAAAATCATACAACTGAAGAAGCTCGAAAGATGCAATAATAAGTAGACCTTTTAACCCAAAAATGCTTTGCGGAAGATGACTTATGCCTGTATCTGTTATACCTAGCTCTTCTAAACATTCTAATAGGCCAAGATCTTCAGGTAACTTCTCAAGAAGAACACAACGATCAAGTATGAGATACTTCAGATGTTTTAACAAACAGATGCTATCTGGAAGAAATTCAATCTTCTTACTCCTCACATGTAGCCTCTCTAAACATTCTAATTGGCCAAGATCCTCTGGTAACTTCTCAAGAAGATCACCATTATTGATTTCGAGAGATTTGAGACGTTTCAACATACAAATGCTATCCGGAAGATGTTTTATCTTTGTAGATGACAAACAGAGCTCCTCTAGACATTCTAACTTGCCAAGATCTTTTGGAAACTCTGGAATATCGCATTTGAGTTTAAGCTTTCTTAAACATTGTAAACTACAAATCATGTCTGAAAATTTCTTAAAGTCTGTGCAAGCACATAGACCAAAAGAAATAAGCTTCTCAATATTTCCAACTGATAACGGTAGATATTCATAATAAGAAGAATGAAACCGCAATTTTAGGAGATTATTGTTGGGGTGTAATGGGCATAAATCTAGGGACTCATCAACCAGATCTAAACTAGCTGAAGAATGACTAACCTTTGGTTCCGATCTACCATGAAACAGAAAATTGGTAAACCTCAAACAACCACTTAAAGATAAGTAGCCAACCTTTTTTAGACATCCAACAGGAGCGTTAATTTCTACCAACTCATCACAATTTTCAAGTTCTAACTTCTCAAGATTGGGTATAAGCTCAAGGTCAAGGCTCCTCAACCTTGATTTATAAAGGTTTAGGAATTTGAGACTTGGACATGCAGTAGACACGTGAAGTTCTTCAAAATCAGCAGAATCAGAAAGATATAACCGCTCAAGATTCGGAGTCAACCCAAGGTCAAAGGTTCTTAACTTTGAGTAAGTGATATCAAGATGCTTGAGCTTTTGACAACGATCGGGCATGAAAAGTTCTACTAAATTAGGAGAATTGTAAAGAGATAACGTCTCGATATTCGGAGTCAACCTAAGGTCAACAGTTCTTAACTTTGAGTCACTGATATTGAGATGCTTGAGCATTTGACAACTAACGGGCATGCAAAGTTCTACTAAATTAGGAAAATCAGAAAGAGATAACGTCTCGATATTCGGAGTAACCCTAAAGTCAAAGGTCGTCAAGTTTGACATATAGAAAGAAAGGAATTTGAGTTTTTCGAGAACCTAACAACCAAAATAAGACAAAAAGATTGATATTAGCGTATTAACAAACCAATAAATTAATAGCACTATTATGAATTACGCAAAACAACCATCAAGGCCTTTAGTCTAGTGGTATGTGAGTTGCCCACCAACCTAGAGGTTGTGGGTTTCAAGCCTCGATGGAGGCATTTGTGAGATAGGTGGTATAAGTGTGAAAAAATTGTCATTCTAAAAAAAATGCAAAACAACCAATCAACAATTATTCTACCTTATTTTCTCCTTCTTCCCAAAGTTGTACCATTGTGCTTCTAATCATCTCAAGTCCAACAAGATTGTTTGCTTGAAATGTTTTGGGTAAATACAAGAAAGGGTAATTCCAACATTTCAGATATTTTAAAGAGTTTGTAAAGTATTGGCTAGCTTCATTAAATTTTGGGTCACTTTGATAATAATAGAATGGAAGACACACATCAAGATATCTAAGTTTCTTCATTTTACCAAGACCTTTCAAAACAATTCCCGAATTTCTTCTCGACGTATTAAGTTTTAGACATCTTGTTGCTTCAGTACCCTGCACTCCAAAAATAATGGCCAGAAACCTCGAGAAGTCAGAACAAATGCAAAAGTTTTAGTTTTCTCTACATTACAAGTAAACTGATCTTTACCTTGTCATTAGCCAATATATCTTCAATTTCCTCATTAATCCACAGTCGGCTAAGTTTGTTAGGTTCATCAGGGTGCGAACGACGAACAATGTTCTTTCCCATTTCTTCTATATGGTCATGCATGCCCAAGACCTCATAATGTTTAGAAATAGTTATGAGAGATCTCTGCTCAAGAACTTTTAAACCATTTCTAGCATGAAAATCACAGCTTTCTAAAATAGTGATTGCATCTGTTTTGCGCTTTCCTTTCAATATGCATGCAATGTCTAGAAATATTTCCTTGTAATCATCCTCCAGACTTATAAAGCTTAATTCTAGCTTTTCCAGGGTATCCTTTAAGGGGATTCTTTTTAATCTGTCTATTGCATCTTCCCATTCAACCATATCTTTACCACATAGAAATGAACCCAATACTTCGACTGTTAAGGGAAGACCAGCAGCATAACGTACAACTTTTTCTGACAGCTCTTCGTACCCTTGAAGTGGATTCTCTCTTCCAAAGGCATACCTACTAAAGAGGGAAATTGCTTCCGGCTTTGATAAGAGAACAATATCACGAATCACGTTCACTCTGTGTGCTACCAATACTTGCTCGTCTCTTGTTGTAATGAGAATTCTACTTCCTTGCTTAAACCACTTAGGCACACCGGCTAACGCCTTAAGTTGTTCTATGTGATCCACATCGTCTAGAACAAGAAGAACCTTTTTACCGCACATCCTCTTTTTCATCATGTTTTTCCCATCATCAACACAATTTAGAGTGACATGTTCATTTAGCACATTTGAAAGGACTTGTTCTTGTAAATTCTTCAAACCAAACATAGAGGCTTTTGAAACTTCCCTCACATTCCCAACAAAGCTTTTAGCTTCGAAATCATTAGATAGATGATCAAAAACAGCTCTCGCTGTAGTTGTCTTCCCAGCCCCTCCCATGCCCTTGATCCCTATCATGCGGACTTCATCAATTTCCATTTCTAAATATGAAACAACATCCTTTACTCGAGTCTCCATGCCAACTAACTTTTCATCAAAGCCGAAATTGATGGAACATAACTCTAGTGAAATCTCTTGAACAATTTTTTTGATGAATTTAGCTTCGTGCCTGTTTGTATGTAAAAACAAGATCTATTTAGCATACACTATAGGAAATTAACAATGTTTTAGATCTATAACATAATCATATATGAAGTAAAAACATATATAGTACTGTAACAATAATCTTTCATCCATGATCCTTTTTAAACACAGATTAGCAAGAAACATAAGGAAATACCCATCAAGAGTGTTCTTCAGCTCCCAACCAGCCAGATCGGCTGCTTCTTTCAGAGCCCCTTTCCATTTCTCAGCAGCCTCTTTCTTTTTATTTTTGGAAAAGGCTTTTCTAACCGCCCCGCTTTGGATTCTCACTTCGCTGGGTTCCACATCATAGAATACAGGGTAAGCAGTGTGCTCGGTCATCCTCTGACACTCCATAATCTTGACAAGCTCTTCCAAGCACCAAGATGATGATGCATAGTTTTTGGAAAAGATAATGATGTAAAATTTTGAGTCTTCAATGGATTTGAAGAGATCATCGCTGATCCTTTTCCCTTTATGGATATTCTCATCATCTTTGTAAGTGTAAATGCCTTTATCCAAAAGAGCTTGATGAAGATGATCAACAAAGTTTTTACGGGTGTCTTCACCTCTAAAGCTTAAGAAGACATCATACTTAAAGCTCTTTTGAATGGGTGAAACTGAAGTAGAAGCCATTGGAAGTATGGTTGAAGCTGTTGAAAGAAAATAGTTCCAGCTGCAGTAATGTGTTTATGTTGAGAAACAAAAGCCACTCATTTGGTCAATAAAAAGAAAGATAAGATTCAATGTTTGAACTTTCAACCAAATGACCGATACACACTACATTTATATAAGGCTTTTGATGTTTATGTTTTCTGTATCTTAATTTTCATATTAAGTATGGACATATTAAGTAAATCAACAGTACATTGAAGCATAATTCTTCTCAGTAAGATGCTTAAACATAATCAACTGTTCAGTGGAATAAACACAACACCCTCTTGAGTCTGAGCCGCAGGCGAATTTTCTATAACTTCCAACAATTGTTTCCTATCACCACAACCACAAGTCTACAATGCTTATTATTTTCATCTTCATTACCAAAATTCGAACCAATAGTAGACGAATCAACACATATTAGCAAGAAACAAAAGTAAGAAATGTTGCACGTAGAGATAAGATGACGGAATTACCCATCAATAGTGTTCTTCAGCTCCCACGCAGATGATCTTCTGTTAGATCCCCTTTCCATTTCTCAGCGCCCTTTTTCTTCTTATTCATGAAAAAAGCTTTTTGCCCCGCTTTGGTTTCTCACGTTGGTGGGTTCCACATCATAGAATACAGGGTAAGCAGTTTACCCAGTCATCTTGTGACACTCTTGGATGCGATTTGGAATGTGATTATAGCAGCTTGAAGAGCATATCCATCCCTGCTTGCACGTGTGCAGAACCCAACCTCTGCATGTACCAATCTAATGTCCTTTACTCATAATAGTTATATGATTTTGACATTGTGAATTTGTGACTAGATAAATGAGTAAATGACAATCCAAATGGCACACATCTGTGACTAGATGTTGAGTACTTGGCATAATATCAGTCATATATGACTGTGACCAGAGAGCTAAAAAAATATAATATCTATCATATAAAATTTAGGTAAGTGCAAAATATCTACTAATCTTTTATAAGATTGTGACTAAATGATGAGTAAATGGCAGGCAGAACATCTTTTATAGGATTTGTGACCACATATGAGTAAACGACAAATTGTTCTTCATACACTTGTCACCAAATGTCGGATAACAGACATAATATCTAGTAAAAGACTGTGACTCAATGAAAACCATAAGGAAGAGTACGAAAACAAGAAAGAGCTTCTTTATTACTCATAATCTACACCAGCATTATTGGTTCAAATCAAAGGTGCACTTTGAAGATACACCATTCCCACTAGGAGAGCGCTAACTCTCACTTAGAAAATCTATACGCTATCACAACAAATTTACTAAAAGTTATCAATAATAAGAAGTATTAAGAGGCGTGTGCATATTGCAGACATCCACCCTTGTTTTCACGTATATACCGTGTATAATCATCTCGACGTCAACATGCATACCTTGGCTTCTACACAAATCGACAAAGATGAGAACATTACCTAAACAACATAATCAGACCACTCGTCAACATGTTGAACATGATGCATAGTAAAACTAGGAGCCTTACAAACCGTCACATGAATGTTCTTTTCCGCACCAACTAATCTAGCAGGATTTCAAACAACCGTTCATCTAGCTAGTAAGCACATCTTTCAACACAACCAACCCGGCCCCAATTTTCGCCCCATCACCAATCCCGATATTGCCCAAAACACAAGTACCCGTGCCAATCAAAACACCATCACCAATCTTAGGATGCGTATCACCACTACTCTTCCCGATCGCACCTAATGTCACATTATGCAAAATCGGCACATTGTTCCCAATATCACGACACCTGTTGCGTGATCCAACATAATCCCACTACCAATCCTGGCTCCTGGGTGTATATCCAATGCAAAAACCTCACACACTCTACTTTGTATCAAAAGTGCTAAATTCTTTCTATTTTTTAACCATAAATAGTGTGCTATCCTATGACATTGAATAGCAATTATAAAACCTTTAAAGATTTATGGTAAACAATGTACATAACTTATACAAGCAGGCTCTCTTTCTTTAACAGCCCTTAAATGATCATCTTTAACATATCTAACAATTTCTTGATCATCTATGAACACTCCCATGATAAGCTAATATAAAGTTGCACTAGATAAACTTGTAGTACTTAACTTTATAGAAATATGATTAGCTAGAGATGACTCAAGTGAGCATGAGATAAAACTAGTAAGTTGACAATATGGTCTCTTGATCAATATCAAGTCTAGCTTCATCTTTTATTTTTAACCATAAATCATCATGATCATGGTTTTGATTGTTACAAGTAATTTTTGAGATTGGTTGCAAGAAGTTTGTTCAGGGTGATCAGATTTGCAATATTTGAAGATGTGATTGGATTCAAAATTCAAAGATTTCTGTTCTTGAAGTGAGGATACAAGTCTTTATATATTGTGGTATGGTTGGGTAAAGGTTGTGAAGGTTTGACCAGGGAATGAGCAAAAAAAATATGGTGGAAATGTAGTGCGACACATGTGGGGTTGCCGGGTACGTTTTAATGATATATACATATGTTGGAAAACAGTATGCTAATGTAACTCAGCTATAAGGGGTTAATTGGGTCGGGTTGGTCGAGTTCGGGTCAAGTCGGGTCGGGTCAAGTCGGGTTGAGGCTAAGAAAAACATGCCCGAACACGACTCTATTAAAGTCTCGGGTTAGTTGGGTTTGGGTCTGTTCGGATTTGGGTCCGCCCCATTTACAAATCACTTAATTTAAGTGTTTCAAATTGGAAGTTGTAAAACAACTTAATGAAAAAGAAAACTGATGTTACAGCAACATCTGTTGCATTTGTTTGATGCTTAAACTTATAACTTGCAGTAAGGTTTTTGGCAAATTTGTGGAACGCACTAGACACCCCCTAGCTAGAGGATACCTTGCTACTAACTATATAGTGCTAAAAAAAAATAATAATAAAATAAGATAAAATAAAATAAAATAAAAAAATAAATAAAATAAAATTCAGTGACCCACAGGATTCACAAATTGTAGCACAAAATTGTAAAGAGTTAGCTACATAAAATTGTAGCTAATATATTCTTATTTAATAAAGTTAAAGGTTTATAACATGAAATATGTTTAGATTTATGTTTGGCACGGAGCGATGTAGAGCTTTTTAGAGTGATGAGTAATGAGCATTTTGATTTTTAGTAGGTGTTTGGCAAATGAGTTGTGAGTTTCGCTATTTTTTAAGAATGCTCATTTTTTCAATGCTTCTTTAAGAGGTGTGTTTGTTAAAAGTAGCAGTGAGCAGTAGCAGTGAACAATAGTTGTCCGCTGTGAGCAGTAGCTATGAGTTGTGAGCTGTAGTCATAGCTCACCGCTCACCGCTTCTTAAAGAATCATTGGAAAATTAGCTTTCCTAAAAATTAGTAAAGCTCACAGCTTTTTTGCCAAACGACCACTAAAATTCAAAATGTTCATTGCCCCAAAAAGCTGCACACCGCTCCGCGCAAAACATACCCAAAAAGCTGTTAGCGGTGAGTTGTGACTACTGCTCACAGCTCACTGCTACTACTCACTGCTACTGCTCACTGCTACTTTTAACAAACACTCATAATGTTTAGTAGTGTCAAGATGACAAATTCTAAAGGATAAACCCCTATGGTCCTAACATAGCTCCGCCTTTGTATACATTATTTATAACAAGAATTAGATATAATTATGTTTGCAATAATATGATAGCATTTCGACTAAAACGTAAAGAATAGTACATTTAGTAATCGAACAAATATTTCTTCAACACAACTTGAAATTACAAATATTTCTTCAACACAACTTTTTCTTTTTCTTTTTTTCCTCTTTACGAGGCCCCTACATTGTAAAAGGCACGAATACAATTTTCCCCTTTTACCATGAAACAACTTGTTGCACTTTTAAACACATTTCAATGCTCAAAACCTGAACACTAACATATATACTTTATAAAAACCTGCATTTGTGTATCATACATGACTTTATACAATTTTCAATCTGTTTGACCAAAATGGGTAAAACTAAACCTTGTCCCAAACACTCCTTTAGTTGCACTACAAAATACATTTTTGACACTTTACATAAAAACATTCATTCATAACAACTTGACCAGAGTTTTAACTCATTTCCGTAGCATGATTATCTACCTCTTCTTGCCTAATCATAAAGGCAAGCACATCCAATCTATGCATTACATCTTAAGGCCCTATCCGAGACCTTAATTCATCTACACAACCTACAAAATGGTTAACAACTAAAGTGTAAGCTTATGCTTAGCAAGTAATAGGCAATAACATGTTATTATACATCATTCAATCATATGTGCATCATATACATCCAACACTAGTCCATACGACTAATTAATACCATCACTTGGATAATAGCACTTTAACAATCATTCATCAATATCACATATATTATCACATGCCATAACTAATATAAAACTACAAGAAATTCATTACCTTAGCTTGTTATATCTAACTAGCCTTTCTAAGCATTAGTCCAAGCTTTCTAAATCAAGCTTCCTATAAGCAGATTCAGAAAGAAAGTGAGTCATTTTAGTCTATGATCTTGTAAAAGAGGGCTTCAATTAGACTACGAGTTGTTATTCTAGTAGACATAACTCGAACCCAAATCACTCTATACTTTTTACACTTGCTCAATCTCTAAAGCTAATTCGGAAACTTTGGAATGGGAGTAAAGCCCGACGAACCAATCTCGATAGTAAGCATAATCAATCATCATAACGCCATATGATAAAATCAATATAACAATAAGTTATAACCATGTTATTTACATCATTGCATGACTACAAGCTAACACAACTCCATATCAAAGCTACCTCGTCCCTAACAAAGGAACACTCATACGATTATTACGTTTTCTCATACACTATGAAAATTTTTAATGCTACTTAATAAATGTGGATATGCTCTTAATATGCTTAGGATACCTTAAAATAAGCCTAGCATGTAA
This sequence comes from Artemisia argyi, assembly GCA_030686995.1. Classification (NCBI taxonomy): domain Eukaryota; kingdom Viridiplantae; phylum Streptophyta; class Magnoliopsida; order Asterales; family Asteraceae; genus Artemisia; species Artemisia argyi. The sequence continues at coordinate 765,997 of JARVZY010011170.1, read as the reverse complement.
CCCATATCAAACTTGAACCTAAAACATGAGTTTACACACACACATAAAATCTACACAAAATGCATAACCATATTTGACCCGTTGTCACTAAATCAATATTCTGGAATACTTCTTTTTAAAACCAGCTTCTGAAAGTTGTTTCATAGGAAAATAGATAGAAATAACTTTTCAAGGATATATAGCACACCTTAAACCGAGCTACGATTGATTTTATATGATTTTTATAAAACTAATTGTTGCACTTCTCAAAATCTAACTAGTTGTACTAAAACTCGTTTTTTTGACCCATTTAATTGTTGCATTTCGAGAATTAACACGTGTTTGTTCCTTTTGCATTTGACACCTTTGGTTCCTTAGCCCCTCAAGCTGTGCGTTTCTTGGATCGGGTTCGTAAGGTTGTTCGCAGTAATATATCGGCCCCGAGTGGTCACGATTATGTTTTCAGTAGAATAGGGTTTGCTATTCAGAAAGGGGTAGCGGCGCAGCTTGTTGCCCGCTTACCTACTACCTTGATGTAAAACCTTTTATATATTTAACATTCGAAATTGCAAATACTTCCTTCATGAGAACTGTAGTAGAGTCATGCATCTTTCCAGAAATGTAAGCCAAGTCTCAATGCAAGATACGATCAAGTTTATACAATTTTTCTAACATTACTAAAAATTTCATAAAATTGTTTATCATCATTAATTCACTAGAACTATGCCAAACACTCTAATTCTACCATCAAGCACATGAAATCAACCAAGAACACATATTAAACATAAATAATCTTATTTCTAACATGCATAACGATCATTAATCATGATCATATGAAACACCCTCAAATCACAAATTTTAACTAATACCATTTACAAGGGTTTAAGTCTTAAAACATATTTCTTCATCAATTATATAAGAATCCTCTTTTACCTGAAACCTTCAATTTAGTCTCTATGAACCCTAATTCAATTTATGAAATTAAGTCAAAATTTGCCATTGCTTACTTGTGAGGAATAGAACCTTAATTCCTCTTCAAATTCTCACGTCATTTGGCACACACCAAAACTTTCTACACAAATGAGAAAAGTCAATATTTCCATTGACTTAACTAAATTCTGGCCCAAGTTTGCATAATTGACAACATTAGTCTCTAAAGTCTCATTAAATAAGACTTAGGTCACACAATAATTTCTATAACTATATAAATTAACATTTAACTTAAGTTTGGCTTTTAACTTAACTTCTCTTAACTAACCAATTATAATAAGCCTTCAAACATATAAATGATATAGGCAAAACTCATACATGACACTTTAATAATAAAATACTTAAAACTCAACTTTAAGGTGTAACACAACTTTACTTGACATCGTACTCAGCCACGTTTTATTTACAAAACTACCAGCCCAAATGATCGTACGATTGAGAATAACATTGTGTTATCAAGTTTTTTATTAAAGAAAAGTAAGTGATACAAAAGAAAAGAAAGATAAAGAAAGTGGAGAGTAAAAAAAGTTTATGTTCATGAATTGAAAAATAAAGAGGAGAAAAGGAAGAAAAAATTAACAATGTTTTGTGTTTTTAAGTTGAAAATAAAGCAGAGAAATGAAAATAGTTGATGTATTTACAATTATATTCATGTTTAAAAGTTTTAACTTTAAAGTTTAGCAAGCATTCAAGCAAGGATAAATTTGTCATTTGACATGTTAAATATTAGTTTTCTTTCATTACTTTTCGTTTTTGGGAGAAAAAGTTTTAGCCAAAGTTTCCCCTCATTTTTTTTCCCAATCTTTAAAAAACTAAAGAACACAAATTATTTGCAATTTTTGTGTCTTTTATTTTATTACTCTTTAAAATTAAACTCGAGAATGCAACGTAAGGACAAAAAGGAGTCACCATGAACAAGAGAAGTATTCCCACCGTCTCAATTTATTTGTCCACTTTTGACTTTTGAAGTCTTTTATTTATAACATTTACCTTAATTTTCTTCTTTTAAATAATCTAATACTTGATGTAAAATATATGAATGGATTGAGTTTTTAAATGTATTTTCATTGGTATAATGTTTATCAAGTATTTTATAACACAAACAAAAATAATTAAGGTAAAAGTTGAAAAAGAAAGACCCAAAAAGTTAAAAGTGGACAAATAAATTGAGACGGAGGGAGTATAACGATAATTTATCATCGGGAAAAATAATTTATTATTTATTCCAAAAAAATTGATTAATATTCGCAAAATAAATAAATAAATTAAAAAAAAAAAAAAAAAAAAAAAAAAAAAAAAAAAAACTATTTAGGCAGAACCAAATCCCAAACACCCTCCAAAACCAGAAGCAAACTGCTTTCACAGTGTTGTTATGTTTTGTTGGAAATGGAGCGCAAGAAAAAACAATCTCCTCAAAGTAAGTCCTTATGAATTCATTAAACACTTTATTTCTTGCTTAATTAACATGTTTATTATTAAACTGCAGGTGAGAATGTAAAATTTCTAGTTGAATTTCTTGAAGTTGCAATTACATCCATCATTTTCCTCAAAGGAATTTACCCTGATGGTTTGTTTATCTTCTTTTACCTTATTTAATAAGCTTGTTTTGGGGTGTTTGTTTAAGCTTATTAGCTTTTCTATTTCAGGCTTATATAAGTTTGTTTTATCATTATAAGCTACAAAATAAGGTTTTTTTTTTTTTTTTTTTTTTTTTTTTTTTTTTTTTTTTTTTTAAGCTTATATAATGGGCTTATAGCTTATTCGGTTTTCGGCTTATATTTCATAAGCTCACTTTTTGTGGCTTATTTTAAAACTTTTCAGCTTATATAAGCTTATTATGACACGATAAGCTTATATAACCCAATATTATTATTTCCCAAAATAAGCCAAAAAGTTTGGGTTTATAAAACATTAGCCGAAAAATCAATTAAGCCATAAGCCCGCTATATAAGCTTAAAAAAACACCCCCTAAGCCGGAAAAATTAGTTTTACAAAACATAAGCCGAATTGAGATAAGCTCGTAAGCCTAAAAATAAATTTAAACAAACACCCCATTTACTTTAACCACCACCTTAGTGGCCTAGTGGTTACACACATGATGTCCTCGCAAGAGGTCAAGGGTTCAAATCTTACCGGATACATATTTGGGGATAGCCTGGTTAGGTTGTGTACTTAGTCAAAGACTCACCCTCCCTGGATACCGTTTTTACCATTTAATAAGGTTGTTTTTTTTGTTAATGTTTGTTATAATATGTATGGTTGTAAATGATAGGTGCATTTGAAAGGAGGAGATATATGAATTTAGTTGTACATACGGCTAGACATCCTCAACTGAATCATTATATACAACATTCGCTTAATTCACTTGTTCCTCACATCCAACAGGTTTGTCTTAGTTCCGTTTTCGTCTTCTCATTGTTCCAATTGAAGCTGTTATAGGGTGTTTGACATTGTGCGAATATGCTAAATCTTAAGCTGAGAAGCAGTTTCACGTGCTTGGCAAAGAAAAAGAAAAAAACTACTTATTTGCTTCTTTTACACTGAAATAAGCACTGAAAATTAAGCAGGTTGGCATGTGCTTGTTTTTAAGAAAATTAACACTCTTGAAATAAGCAATCCCAAACACCCTCTAAGTGTCGAATAATTTGTTTCCAGAGTTTATAGTATTTAATTGCATTAACAATTTATTCCAAGCGGTTGTTTGGGATTGTTTTTAGAAAGTGTTTCCGCATATTTTAGGGTGAAAAATATTAACTGAAATTGCTTGTTTCAAAACTCATTATTTGCGGTGGATTTAACATTACATGTTTACCCTTAAACTAAGTTGTTCTTAAACCTTATTATCTGTTTCTTCTAAGAAGTATTGCCATAAAACACGTTCAAACAATATCTCTTGCAATCTGTTCTGCTTTGTTGCAGACTTACAGATTATTGAATGCTAATTATTCTATATCACATAATCATTTTCAAATTGCAACTAAAACCACCAGTAAGCATTCATGTGCTAGTGCCTGCAAGTAACATGTGAAGTTATATCAGGGGCTGGTCGAGAGAGTTGCAGTTATTTTCTTCAACCGTGATAAAATACCAATTGAAAAGTTTATGTTCAAGATCAACGTGAACCAGTCTTATGAATCTGTCATTGAAGATGCAGATCTCGGGGTATCCCTGAGAGCATTCTTGACGAAGCTTTCACAATCCGAACATCTTTCCAAGGCCGTATCCAAAGGTAGATACACAAAGTTTGATCATTATCGTGTTATAGATTAAAATTTTGAAACTTAATACATTTGTATGTTTTACAGATTGGAAGTGGGAAATAATGTCTTACTTTCGCTCGATCCCTAGCACAAGTGAAGATGCAGATATGTGGGTCGGGACGCGCACACAGCAGTGGCAACAACCTCCTTTAATAACACCTATCAAGTCCATGAACATTGACCCGTTGTCTGTGCAGCTGTATATAGAGCATCCAAGTCTTTTGGAACCCAAGCCTTAAAGTGTAACCCATGCTAATATATTTTGTATCTCGTGTTATGTGTTACCAAGATTATAGCTTTAATGTGATAGTCAGGCTTTAGTGGGTGTTCAGTATTATGTTTCTTAAGCAATTATGTGATTATTGCAATTTTCATCTCGCGCATAATCAGTTTATAGTGTTTTGGGTAGGATAGAACTGATAATTAATGCGATAAAACTGATATTCAAGCACTATCTCTTACACTCTATTTTTAAATATCTGATGATCTCATTTTAATTATTATACCTGCAGCCTTGCAGGTAGAATAACTTTGTTCTTATATCAATGAAAGTTTGTTGCATCGTTTTTAATAATTTAGAATGGATCGGTTAGCCGATTTGTTTCTTCAAACGCGTAAGACCCGTGCTAGATGTTAAGATTTTTATAATTAGAAGTGGCTTTTAACAGCTTGTTAATGGCATCATTTGGCAGTTTGGCATCTATATGCAAAAGATGACATAGAGCATAATTTATACGCTTTGAACGATACAACTGTAATTACCTCGTCCTTCTTATGTTGTAATCTCCGCCCCTCTTTCTTTTTTGTCTTCTCCTCCTTTGTGTATATATACATTGACAATGCAAATCCAAACTTAAGATCTCACAAACCAAAAAGAAGAAAACCCGACCATTCCCTTAAAGTCGTCTGTCATGCCATATAAACCGCAAGTCATGAGTAACCAGGAGATTCCTGGTAAGATTGGGTGAATACTATTTAGGTATTCGTGTTGATAGGCGGTGTTTGGGATTGCTTGATATGTGCTTATGTTTGGGACTTTTAGTACTTGTTCAAAAATAAGCAGATTGATTGTTTTATCCAGACACTTAAATCTGCATATATGCTTTAATGCTTAAAAAAATTAACAGGTTAGCAAGTAAATAACCAATCCCAAACACCCTCTTTAATAATCTGGTATTCTGGTTTACTTTTTATGTGCAGTTGCATATCCTCCTACAATGGATCGACAAATACCACCTGTTGGGTACCCAACGATGGATGCAGCCGCCCCTCAAGATTCAAACATGCCCGTGCACACTCAAAGCAGAGGCGACGACTTCTGGAAAGGATGGTAATAATCACCCACCCCCTTCGCTTACTTTTTCTGTATTGTAGAATATGGTAGAAATGAGTGTATGTCTTAACTGATTGCAGTTGCGCCGCAATATGCTGTTGTTGCGTACTGGATGCATGCTGCTTTTGACATGAACAACAATCAAAGCGATTCATCGCGCTTCTTCTATGTTTGTTAATTGTTATACATTGATTTTTATGTATAATCAAATAACTCTTTGTTATTATCTATTTTCGTGGTAAAAAGAATCATGGTCATTTGAGATTACAGATCTTGAAATGAGATGTATTCTTGTTTTGACTATTGAGTATTGAGTGCTCACTCATCAAACTTACATCTCGAAAACAGTTGTGGATCATCGATGAAATCTAGATTCATTCACTTGTGCAATTGCTCCTATGATATCGTTATATAACTCTACTAGATTAGTACAAATTCAACAAAGTCTGCCATATATCCCGAGGGATGCAAATGAGATGCACTTCAATAAGTAACTACTGAACCTAAAAACATGACCCCGTGACACACACACCTTAGATACATTAAGTTTAACAATGCGATCATTCCCATACACATAAGTGACCATAATCATGTCATTCCTAATTGACAACCACCCCCAATGACTTGACCTTGTCAACTAATTTGTTGCTATCTTGATGCATTATGTGTTAACTTTAGCAGCCTCTTTTTTTAGCCATATCTTTGAGGTTCATGTGCTTCTAAAAGAGCACAACTACGAAAATTCACCAAGCGGTTTCACAAAGAGATTTCTTATGTGAAAAGTGCATGCTAAGACACACGCTCGAACTCACCCGATGGATTGTCTTGTGTGAACAAAAAGACCTGTTTAAGACAAGTCGATTTAAGGCAAGTTTAGCTAGGAAAATACTTGAAATTGACTCGATGAATTGATGAGCTTAATAAGTCCAAGCTGATCAACTAGATTTATGAGTCGAGCTTTCCAAAATACTCGTCTCGCAAAGCTTGTGCCAGTTTACCTTGATAATTCTACTGTCAAATCAAGTCAAACTCGATTCAAAATATCAAGTTGATTAATTCTACTAAGCCTTGATCCATATTGCTCAAATAATTAGTTGTCGTCGAGTCAAGTTATAAGTTTTGAGTTTTCACCAAAATTTGGCTCAACAGTACGTGAGCGACCTAGATTTTGAAGTGAGATATTATTCGGGAGATAGGTTATATTGGTTGTTAACGTTCTCATTTAAAAATGAGAGATCGAGTTTTTTAAAGTGTTAAAGGCCGATTAATTGGCGGCACTAATTACCCACCAACCTTTTCGATTTGTGTAAATCAGTCAAACAAATCGATCAACCGTTGTTAATAATAGCAACGGTGGTTAAACTTGCCGGACCTGCAAATCTTTGCTGGAAATACCTAAAACGCAGTAAACTTGTTTTAATTACTTATACTCGCTGTTGATATGACCAGGGGCCGAACTAGGAGCCAAGTTTAGGGGTAGCGAAATACGAAAATTTGTTTAGGGGTAGCGAAAATTTGTTTCAGGGGTCGCGAAATCACCAAAAATGGCCAAAAATCGCCAAAAATTCCACTACCGGGTAAAAGTTCAGGGGTATCCGCCCCTGTTGATATCTATAACAAGTTGTTTTTTTTTAAGGAAAATTTTGCTATGGGAATAACAAAACTCGCCGAAAATACCTAAAATAGTCAATTTTTGCGACATTTGTTTTTTTAATCAATTCTTACCATCATAGTCAATTTGAATAACACGAGAAAAGGTAGTGCTACACTGCTACTATACCATTGCTCTTTCCAATTTGTTGGACCAAATATCTGTTATGGGCTGATATACAAATTCCTCTTGATAATAAGGCCCATTTAACTTACAGCCCAATAGCCATAAACCCTAGGCGATTTTTTTGCTATTTAACATCATCACTTCCCTCTATCATGTAAACCAGCGCAGCTCTTTCATAAACTTATACTATTTTCATGTTTGTGTTTTTCACCTCTTTTCAAACATACTTTTTCTGTATCTTTGCTTCTTTCAAATTCAGAAATGATCAAGTTTGCATAAATAGTTGGCGTGATGATCAAATGATGATCTATAATACATGCACTACCATCTGATCCATATATTTGCAAACTCGATCATTTCTCATATGTTAACTATTTTTGCAGTCTATGATGCAAGTAAATATTGTTTCACTGATGTACTTCATGTGATTAGTACAAATTTATCACCATCTTTCGTCTGAGATTGCAAAGTTATGTTTTTGTTTAGTTAGTTACGAGTAATAAATAAGTAAATGCCCTGTGGTATCTGATTCCTTGACAAAATATATATGTCAAGGTATCTCGTTTTATTGGGCAGAAAGTGATGATAACAGGCATTTGCGACACAGTTTGCTTAAGTTATTCCAAAGCATTTCTGTTACTTTAATCCTGTTCACATTTTATTTCTTACTTTAAACAGTTTATGGTTGAGCTAAAATAGCATATTTAGACTGATAATCTTATTATGACCAAATAATGTCAAAAGTAGTCAATTTCGTTTTTCATTAAAAACATTTTGTAAACCTATGTAATCTGTGGAACACTCAAATAATTTTTACAAAAATAAATCCACACACACATGTGTCACTTATTGGTCCAAGTCACTTGCCACATGTACGTATGAATTTCTTTTTGTAAAAATTGTGTGGTTATAGCATTCATCATAATTTATTTAAGGAAATATTGAAAACTTAATTAACTGCCTATTAGCAAAAACTATTCAATCATTATAATCTTGGAACGCATTCAATCATATAGCGGGAAACTTATGCAGATATAAAATTCTATGTGCACGGGTACTTGTTAAGTGTAACCAAATGACTACATCAACTTTGATGAAAAACATAATCCTTGACCTTAATTATTTTATTGCAAGTGAACAAACGGGTAAACAAATGAGTTTGAGTTTTTTGACATGGGTGTAAGCGGCCCAATTTGTGTATCTATGTTACACTTTCTTGACCACCTTCAAATGTTTACCTAGTAAGGTTTGAATCTATTATCTTGTAAGGTGATCAAGTGCGTTAACACTAGGCGATTTAGTGCTGGTTTTTTGTTGCAAGTGACATAAAATAAAATTTAGATAAAGGTAAGACACCCAGAGGGCAATGATTACCAATTCATTGAACAAACAAGGGTAAACGGGCAAGTACTTTGATATTGATAGAGAACTACTTGAACATGAAACTCATGGTTTGTATATAAAAAATTATATATCGTCCGACTTATAAAAGATAGTAAAATGCAAATATAAGTACATAAACTTTTATATAATGTTATTTACAAAATAGGAAAGAAAATACAATTAAAAACATAAGTAAAAAACCGTCAGGAGAATACTTGTAGGAGTCGTATAAGATTACTATCCTACAAGTGTATCCCACGGATGTTATATAACTCCATGTTCTTACTTATGAAATGTTGTAATGATTGCTCTTTCACCGATGTGGGACAAAATCAAAACTTAGATCATTTGTTTTCTTCTCTAGAACACTCTTGCCTTGCAACTACTTTGTTGGAGACGTTAACATCCAGTCAAAACTTTGTCCAAAAGGAAAATCAATTAATCGAGGTCCGACCGGCTAAGACAAGTTAAGCCGTTAAAGTTCTTGATCTAGTTATATTCAGTTCAAATCCATATATTTTTATAAAACAAAAGCCATTTAGCAAAAAAGAAAAAAGCTTATAGCTTAAAATACCAACCAAATTGAAATGTAAACTCGATCTTGGTTTCATCCGTTCTGGTTTAATATGATTTTCAACCATTAACACTCCTAGATTCCATTAACTAATACTAATGATGTGTATTTTCTTTTAAAACAACTAACAAATCAACATTTGCTATTTAACTTACAAAATCAACACCAAATACTTAAACGTGTATAAAGATGAGGTTTTTTCTTGTTCATACCGAACGGCTAAATAGATGCACACGACCTAATCGATGTGGTACCATGACTGTTACTCGCATTTTTTTAGCCAACTCCAAATATTTATCTAGTAAGGTGTGAAATCTTAAACTCTCGTCAGCACATTATATGCATAACCACTAAACCACTTTGATATAACTCATCATATGGTTAACTTGTCAAATTTACACAAACTCAAACATTGTGTATGCTCATAATTTATTGGGTCCGAACCAAAATAGTTCTCCATCAGGCCAAATAGCCCAAACTATTTACTACATAACCCAATTTTTTTTTTTTTTTTTTTTTTTTTTTTTTTTTTTTTTTGCATTCAAACAATGACAGTAGCACCCTAGAATGGATAAACGTCATTAACCATTTAATCAAACCTTACGTAAAATATGACAACGATACAAAACAAAACTTCGTTGTTCTTGGTTATTATTATTATTATTATTATTATAAAAACAAACAAACATAAGTATGGCGTGTTCAGTTATTTAGCTTCTACCAAACAAATGTGCTACGAACATTTAAAGGGACGAGTATTTGTACTTATCTTCGATTGTTAAGTGAAATAAGATTTTCTAGTTCATTCATGAATATGTTAAAAGTATTAGAATTAATGGATCACAGTAATCTGAGAGTTGTGTGAACACTATCAGATCGAAGTATTTCGATGGTTCTATCGAAATCTCAAATCGGATAAAACTCAGATTTGAACAGAGAATATGTTTTTGATTGTTATGAAAAAACCGAAACAGAATAGAGATCAAACCTACGACCAATAAAACCAAAACGGTTGTAACTGCCAAGGCAGTTATTTAACTACCAAAATGTTTAATTTTATGACCCCAGCCAGGGGCTGCCGCCCCTTGGACCCTGCTACCAGGAGCTGCCGCCCCTAGAACCCCGCTACCGGGGGCGCTGCCCCCGGACTCCCGTGATACGGGCCAATAATCACAATAACATCATACAAGTGTACACTCTGCACAATCCCGACTTGTTGAACATTTATCATGATTACACATTAGTCAACTAAGTCAATCCATTACACTTAAATCATATTGGTGATATAAAATCACTACCAAAAAGAACAAACATAAAATGTAAAAAAAAACCGCCATATAAAGTTACAAAATATAAATAGAATAACGTTTAATATAGCATTTGGATAATGTAAGTAAAAAGTTGATGTAGATGCATATGTCGAAAATCTTTATAGCAATGACTATTGGACATGTGCATTCACAACTCATGCATGATGCATCCATACTCTTATTTATAAATTGTTCTAATCAATCAACAATGTGGGACAAAATTTAAATTCTTTTATTTAGTTCTATTATCTAAACTCTTAGCCACGGAGAGTACTTTACCGAAACCTTACCAAACTCCGTCCAAACAAACTCAATAACTTGTTTGAATTCATTCTTCCGTCAATATAGATGAAACTCGAGTACCATGACTTGAAAATCGTTAACATGTTGTTTTCCTATAAGAGCAAACCAACATCATTTATCATAAACTCTAATTTATCTTTTTTAGTTATTATAAAATTTTATTGAGTCATGAAGCTTGTACACTAACAAAGAATGGATACATAAGTCACCCAAGTATTCGTAAGTTTTCACAGAGGTTTCTCGTATATAAAAACTAACTTAGACGCAGCCTAAACTATGTATTATGGTCTCGTTTACGCTGATTTCATCAAGCTATTTTCTGTAACACCATTTTTAGTCCACTGTTTAGACCGGATAGAGCTCGAGGCACTTTTGTCATCTTACAACTTAAAATGAATTGGGTGACGTTGATTTATTTTGATACTTGGGAGATTTTAGCGAAAATTTTGGTTACACATATGTACTCGGTATATGTCATCGCGATTTTAAAACGTAACCAACCTTCTATTTACTTAGATGAACTATGTATATATTAGGCCCTCTGTAATTAACTTCGTCCTATGTCACGAAATGCTAAAACATATTTCCTTAAACATATTGTCATGTAACATGGTTTTTAAATTATGTTAATCAGCCAAATTTAGTGAAAGATTCAAATTACGGGAGACAAGTAAATTGGATAGATTATACACCTGGTGCATACAGAAAAAGTTGAATTTTTCATTGTCTTGGTAATAATAAACTACTCTCATGATTACTCATTCTCCTATGTGGGATAAATAAAAACTCATTTAATTATTTATTTTGATTAAAAGAGCTCTTGTCTTTTAACCATTTAATTGGAGACATTAACTAGTTATAATACCCGCGCACGCGCAGGATTTTTTCTAAAATTTTAAATAATGTACTTTTTATTTATTAAAAAATAAATAACTTGATTTTTTTTATCTTTTATACTCTATCCATCTCAAAATTACTTACAGGAGAAAAGTTAGCAATAGAACAAAGCATATTGCCACTGTATTCATTTAGTTTATGTAGTTATAGACAAACCACAGGTATTACTTTGAGAATGGGAGCTGAATGAAGGTAGAAATTAATGATATTCTATAAACCAAATAAGGCTATGTTTGGAAATGGGTAAAAATGAGTTGGACGGGTCAAACAAAACCGATATTTATCAGTAAAGAGAATATATTGTAAATTATTCTAAGGTTGTAAAATTTGTGTATACAATGTCCTTGATATGTAATTATTGGAATAATTGTTGGAGACTCAAATGACAAGATGTAAAGTTTATTGAATTTTGTAAACGACAAGGTTTGAGCATTTTATGGAAAGCATTGAAAGAGTTTTTGTGTGCAAATTGATGAGTGGTTCTAACTAAGAACTACATTAACTAAAGAACTGGAATATAAGAAATATACATAATCATACTTTCCAAAGACCAAGCATATAAAAATTGGATGAAACGATCAACCTGTTTTCTCACTTTTAAATATAAAACAACACACCTACATATGCTATAATATTGCTACTTTGATAAGTATTACACTTGATTTAGCAATTCTTTTTGTTATCCGACATAATCAATTCTGGATACCTCATATAATTATTAATCACGATCTGTTCCTTCCATGAAACTACTTGAGGTTGTTCCAAGTCGGATCCTTCTATTGCTTCATCCTCTCCAAAAGAATCTGCATATCATAGATATCCATATCCTCCGGCGCAACCAATTGTCTAATGACATCTACAGAAAAGATTGTATGGTTAGATCACAAGAGGTCATGGATAATAAGATGATGAAGGCTATCGAAACAGCCCCCAATTAAACACATATTAGAGATGTTGGAATGAGTAGATCGAGGTTTATTATCTGCTAAAATAAATTTTCTAAACAACCCTTGACAACAGCAAGTCAAGGTTAATGAGTGACTGTAATAAGCTATCTAAACAACCTCTAATAACAACAGGTGAAGTTTAATTAGCTGCTAAAATAAGCTATCCAAACATCCCCGAATACCAGCATGTCAACGTTAAATAGAAATAAGCTATCCAAACAGTCCCTATAAGCACGATTGAAGGTTAATTATCTGCTGAAATAAGCTATCCAAACAGCTCCTAATCAAGCTATTACATCACCAATACGCACAGTTAAACAACCCATAAAAGACATTAAGCTATCCAAACAACCCTTTATTATGACATTTAGCTATCAAAACAGCCAATGATTAAACATACTTTGATTAATGCTACCCAAACTTCATCTTCTACTTTTCTTATAACCTCTATCACCCAACCTATACTTGTTTACTGTAACATTGAAGTGCTACAGGTGAGGTCATCAATGATGTAACTAACTTTTGAAAATATTACATCTATGCAAGACAAAGAGAGTAAATTATTAGCCACTGTGATTTGAGGTTCTAATGTCGACCCAGTCACTTGCAAACAGGACAATCTATGTTATCTTGTATCTATATGGGTCAGGATATTTCCTAAAAGAAAATATCTTGAAAGGAAAATGTCCAAACTGTTGGAATTGGTTAAATGTTACTTTGTGTATATTTACCACATAGTCACTTTAACCATTTTATTGATCAATTCATATACTTACTGAATTAATACTAATAAAATTAACCGTATTTGATACATCTAAGGTGTAACCAGTCTATGCATTGTATGCAGCCATCAAAATTCTGTTTACATACAGCAAGAGAAACTCCTATCTCTAAACATTTTACAGTTGTACCAATGGTACTCATTAATGAATTATAAAACTCAAATTTGTGCACATTATAGATATAACTAACATTCATATTTTTAAACTGAAAAAGATCTAACCTATATGATTTTCTAATAGCATCACTATGGTGCGCAACCAACCTTTAACTACTTTCTGCTAACTTGTATTTAGTTTGACACCTACCTAAACATAGAGACAAATGAATGCTTTGACCTTTTTTATAAGTGAAAATATATGATATTAACCAAATTTGACAAAAATGTTCATTACCTCTTAATGCAATTAGCCCACCTTAATGTTATGGGAAAAACCTTGGTTTTAGCTATCGTGACTTGACTAATGATATGGGGAAACCTGAGTTTTAGCTACCATTACATGACTAAGCAATGAGATAAAGTAGTGTGAAGTCTAATATCGTCAATTCATTGAACATAGAGATAGTTAAGCAAATTTACATTTATCTCAACAATCGAGTATCTTAACCCAACTTCTTTTCTGATATTCGCAATTTGATTATTCTGAATTTAAATGAAAAACATATTAAAGATCCTACTATTATGAAACTCTCAAAAAATGACTATTGCAACATTAAATAACAACAATCCAATTTAACGCAAATACAAACAGGACACCTATGCTCATCTTGTTTACAACTACCGTTACTATCCCACATATGGAACCAAGCTTTTTATCCAATATGTGCCTTGTACAGGGATACCAATACGATACAACAATACTGCATTATTTGTATCTATAGAACAATCAAATGTTGTTAAGTGAAATAAATATTGGATGCTATTTTGGAGCAACAAATCATTCAATAAAAGCTAAATAGCTTAAGAAGAACTGAATGAATAACAAACCACTGCTCAAAGCAACTTCATGCGACGCGCGAGGCTTTTGCATAATAAATTTCATTTAAACCTTGTTCCCTTCTAACTTTGTGGCCTAAAGTAATGTAATAAATGGATTTAAATTTGGTTTTAAAAGTGTCAAAATATTATTGAGAAGATGCCAATGAGACTAAAAAGAGCAATTTAACAAAGAGAATATGAAGAGCCATTGTGACTTTGTGTGTGTGTGTGGGGGGGGGGGGGGGGGGGTTTAACCTATGTATACAAATTGGTAAGTCCACTGTATGTCAACTTGACTATGATTCAGTTAAAACTTTACATTGTAACTATAGAAAACATAATTTTGGATTAGGATTTCGACATTACCCTATACCTTAGTGGCCTGAACTTATATGACCCACATTTAATCTCTATTTGAAATGCTGAATACATAAGTTTACCAATGAAGCTTAAGGTCTACTAACAGGATACAAAGGTTAGAATGCGTGAGCAAGATAAATGGAATGACTTTAATAAGAAGAATTATACATATAATACTGTAGTAGTTACTCAAATATTGCCATGTAAACTACAGTAAGACACAAAATGAGCATTGTATTAACTGATATTACATGGTTAGGTAATATGATATAATTAGACAGTTTATTTGGTTTATGATATAATGACCTGTAAGTGACAAATAGTAAGTGCATTCATTCATGTGTAGTAAGCTCAAAACACGCCGTAAATTAATACATATACAAACATACAATTTCAGTTTAATACAATTTATAATATTGCCGCTAATAAATGAGCTAGTCAATGATATCAACATCTCTTAATTATGCGAATTAATAGAACTATAAAAGCAACCTTAGGCATAGCTTAGAGTGACTACCTGTAGGACACCCATCCATCCTATCTGATTGATGCCAACTCCAACGCGTCCATGGAAGTAACCTAGAGGCACATACCAGCAATTAGTTTACGGCTTAAATTCCAACATAAACCTTGATATGTAGTAGAGTATGAGGGCCTGAATACATTCAAAGTTTTTATGTCATGAACCGTGTGCGAAACATATCAAAAACCAACTCACATATAAAGGGGGTGTTTGAGTTTGATTATTAAATTTGATCATAGGACGTAATTTCACATAATTAGGCAAACCATGCTTCATTTGAGAATTTCTTGCGAGTCGATAGTGGCTCTGTACTATTAAAAAGTGAAACATGTTACCCTTACCATGATTAAGCAAATAACTAAAATAATCAAGAGTTGTACCTGATGTTTTGAGGAATTTGATCCCTGCGTTATTTTCCTCGGGTCAAAGTTACTCATTTATGTTGGGTACCAATGCCACCGCCATTCTTGAGACGCCCGCCTCTCATTGGAACCGTGCCCCTATTTTTTCCTTCTTGTGGACCCATCTTGACTTGTTTGACTGTTTGGCCACCTGTTGCAACATCTCGTTTTCATAATGTTCAATATCTTTTAGAAATGGTACAATGCAATTCTCATAATCTAAAAAGCCACAAGCTAATAAGCCTCAAGCTTTTCTAAATTTACGTAACCTCTTAAGCCTAAGCTAACACACACACCCCCTTGGTTATCACAACCAACCATTTTCTTATAACATACTTAACGATCAACAATCACAAGCCTATTTATAAAGTTCAAATATAATAGTAAAAAGGTGAAATGGGTATACCTGAGGGAGTACAGCCAAAGCTTCGTGTCGAAACATTGACTACTTTTTAAAAAACGTATTATCTGATCGTTGCTCAATGCCTAAGGGGGTGTTTGGATTAGCTAATTTTCTGGACTAATGAGCTTATTTAAAATTGAAAAAGCATTTAAGCTTAATTTATCTAATGAGGCTGGGGGAATGGTGGAACCACCTGGGGTTGTCCTTGAGGGTGTGGCCTTGAACCTGATTACCCACCATTTACAAACCCATCTGCCCGTTTGTCTAACCGCAGCTCCTCATGAGTGTCTGGGTGAGTAATCTTTATTGTTTGTCATGCACCACCAAAAATTTGCAATCGGTTGTTGATATTGTGGTCCAAGCCCCATTCCTGTTCCCATATTTCCATGCTGAGGAGGACCCAATGGAGAAGAAAAAGCCAAACCTTGACTCTGATGAATGATTCCCTGATGATGTTGCATACCTTAAAACAAATACTTGTGGTGGGACTTGTGGTGGATGACCAACGGGCAAATGCATCTGGAGTGGGACCGGTAATGCAGTATTTGACATGCATTGTGATTGGAGTTGTTGATTCGGGATCCAAATGGAATGTGAAGTTGAGATTGATGATAAGGCATTGCATGGGGATAGAAGGCATTGGAGGACCAGTTAGCTTCTGCGTTTGGGCTGCAACAGGGAGAGCTTAGTACATATAAATAAAGAGTACAAAATAACCCTCCACAATCTTGAAAAATGAAAAGTTTATTATGAGAAATTCATTCCAGTGAAGTTATACAAATTGGTTGCAGGGGGCCGGACTTCCCCAACAATTTATTCTTATTTTGTTAAGAAGAACCGAGGAGTAGAAAGAACCCTTTTTTTTTTTCCTCTTTTGGGGTTGGTCGAGCCTCACCGGCATTATGCTGATCAACAGAGCCGATATATTTTCTCGGTATATGCTGTTTTGGAACAGGTGGATTTGGCGATGAAGTAGCTTTTATACAACCAACTGGTTTTGACTTTTGACCCGCATAAAGAAGTATCATATTGGACGTTATGAAACCTGCTCATTATGCCACCTCTATTTAATAGCTACCAGCGTATGCAATTCACTGACATCCACGTATTGGAGGTCTACTGAAAATGTTCCAGACCTGAAGAAAGTGAGACCTTTCACACTGGGGATTGGATTTCCCTTGGGGCAGACAATACTTCGTTGATTCTACACAGTCCCGTTTTGTGAATCTTGGGTCGTACTTTTCTATGTCAAGGCGATTGAGAAAGGAAAGCTCTCTTGGACATATAAAAAATAGTAAATCGGATTAGACCCTTAATATACTATAAACAGCAAAACATATAGAATAAACCAGGAACCGTGAGCCATACCTGAAAGTCTCTAACTTTAAATGTAGGACTGAGAATATCACACTCTTAATTGCAGCCCTTGGAGACACATTCACTTGTATTCATTGTACGCCTTGGCTCCTTTCCAAAGAATTCTGTCAAAATCTTGATAACAACTGCGACCCTAGAACCAGAACCAACAACCTCGACAGCATAAATATCACCAACTGTGACTTGAGCCTCTGCAAGAGCCTTCTCCAAGGGTCTTAACACGTTCCAATATCCTTGTCCTCCATCAAGCATTTGATGTTCATTATATTGGTGCTTCTGGATCAGCATTGAGCACCTTCTTCAGCTTTTCACATGTGGTGCGAAGCCTAAGGCAAGTCTTGGGCTACTATTGGATCGTACTTTGTTGTTTCATTTGTTGTTTTCATTTGTAATACCTTCTGTCTCCCCTTTTCACCCACTTTGGGAACCGGCTTAACATGTCAACCCGGTTCGAAAAGCTTAATAAATGTGGTCTGTACATCATTTTTGTTTAATAAACATAACTTTTCTGAAATTCATTGTGACACTTATACTACATGTTGATAAAGGTGTTCATGCTTTAGTTACTAAGGTAGTATATGGTAAAAAGTAAAACGGGGAATATTGTGCTTATCCTCACCTGATTTTTACTGCCTTCAAATCTATCAAGGCAAGTAGCTTGATTCGTCATGGCAGCACTCAACATAGTTAGTAAATCATTGTAGTTTTTTGAGGGAGAATTGGAAAGATCCGAGAGTACAGTCTTGAGCTCAGTAACAGTTTGATAAGAGCTACAATACCCCTAAGCAGCAGCAGATAGAAAGTTAACCCGTTTAATCATTGCAGTGTGGTCTAGGGTGTGTATAAGCTGGATATCATCTCCATGAACTCGTGTTCCACATCCATTTGACTTAAACCCCACATCTTTGGTCAAAACATATACCTGCAAATTTAGAAACATTCCAAAATTTATATTAAAATTGTATTTTATCGTATAAGAATAAGCAACAGTAGAAATCAAGCATAGAAAAGGCAGCAAAAAACTTAAAGTCTACAACAACCCTCGCTAATATCATATACAGTAGCAATATAAAGTTAATTACGACAACTGTACAAAACAATACCAACGCCAGGGGCACATATTGCTAATATAATCATAGTTGTGACAGTTTCAACCCATGTACTAATGAGATCTGGTCACTTTAGGTTTTGTTTTATCTCTAGCGGGTTGAATGGGCCAAATAAAAAAGCTTTGATTAAATTGAAGTATGCCAGATATAATAGAAAGACCAATCCTAATAAAATAACCTTTTTTTCTATGAAAAATACATGGACAAAAGGCATGCTTTGATTCACAATTCATACCTGTAGGAATACTCCCCGACCACTAACATCAGAATCAGCCATGAGAATCTGAGGACAATAAAGTTAGCATCATTTTGGAATTCATCCATAAAATTTTTGTACATGTTAGATTGGAAGTGTTGATATTGCTCGCCCTTTTACTCTGCTTTAAAAGGAGCCTCATTTTCCACATTGGCCTTCCCATTTCCTTGCGGGCTCGCTTAGTGACCCACTTCCACAACTGCAATGTGACAAATATGTATGAACATCATGAGTTCATAAAAGTCAGATATTGAACACGTGTCAAAGACGAACAGGTGAAAACGATGACTACATAAGAAACTGATCATTTAGTTAGTAAGTATTTTTATGTTTTACATTTAAGGGGCGTTTGGATTACCTTATTTTATGGCTTTAGGAGATTATTTAAAATGAAAAGAGCTCACAAGTCTATTTTTTTAGGCTTAAAATCTTATCAAGTTGAGCATACGAACTTAAATAAGCGATAATATCAGATTGATTAGCTTATAACATGATAAATTGAGTTTATATGCTTTTTTCAATATTGAATAAGCTCATTAGTCCGGAAAATAGCCGTTCGAAACAAAAAAGAAAAAAAATAGTCCGGAAAATAAGCTAATCCAAACACCTCCTTAGGCCTTGAGCAATGGACAAGACATCAGAATTGAAAAAACCAACGTCTCCTATATTTTAGGTGTTCATGGTTTAGTTTGGTTAAGTTGATTTGAGTAATAAAAACCAGCCAAACATGTAAGCTTAGGGCATCTCCAATGGTTGATTTCATGTCAAATAGAGTTCTTTTTTAACCCATTCTAATGCATCAACTTATTCTCAGACCCGTTTTTTCATAACTTCCCAACAATAGAAATATTATATATTAGCCACGCCATCTATTTGTAGTATTTATTTTTCTTTTTCATCTCAGCAAGCCAAGGAACATGATTCATATGTTTTCTTAGTAAAGGTAACAATAGGTTTCTATTGTTTACTTTTCATATTTAGTCATAAAAAAGAAAAATAATTGTTATGCCTAACTTAAAAAATATGAGACGCATAATAACTTACAAAAAGATGCATTATTAATTTATTACTCTATGCTGCATATATCTACACTACATTATTCAGATGGCATCACATGTATACCCGCCACATATGTGATTCAAGATTGCCTTCTAGTACATGACTTAAAGCTAGTGCATCAAATTTGATGACCTAGTCTTCTAAGAACTGATGTTGGAAAGAACACAAAACATTGATTTTTTGGCATATTTTTTTAGGTATAAAAACAAACACTTGGTGTGCACACATAATAAACACCTTAATTCATCAATTAAACTAACAAAATAAAAAACCCATAATAAACTAACAAAATAAAAATCCCATAACACAATAAAAATCAAAACTATAAAGGGAATATGTTATGAAAATTAATCGAATCATGTCAATTTTTCAAAATCGAAAAATTAATATTGATTTACTTACACAATGGAAAGCCTTTGAAACCCTAACATTAAATCATATTTGGAATATTAATTTTTCGTTGATCGATGATGTTGATGTGTGAGATCGAGCAACGCTAGGGTTCAGATGTGCCTGTATGTTCTTGTGAATAGAGGTGGATTTTTAGTTTCTTCAAATTTCAGCTTTCAACCTTAAACTTTTTAAATTTTACCCCATCTTTTTAAAGTTTTACTTTTTTATATTTTTGACACATATACTTTTTACCTTTTTTTTGTTTCAAAAACGGAAGTAAACAAAAATTTAGCCAAATCGGGTAATATGTGGTAATTTTTAATTTTTAATTTTTAATAATTAAAAATTGTAAAAAGTATTACCAAAATAAGTATGATTTGATTATTTTGAAATGAAAAGTCCCCACTAAGGGTTTTATTTTATTAGGTAAAAGATGTATGGACCAAAAAAAAAAAAAAAAAAAAAAAAAAATCTGCTAACTAAAATTTTTTATGTGACAAAGTCATTCAGCCAACAAAGCAGTACCACACAATACAAATTTTCAACCATTTAACACCTTTAACACTCCGAGGTTCCATTACCTAAAACTAATGATGTGTATACTGTATTCCTCTTAAAAACAGCTAAGAAATCGACATTTGCTATTTAACTTACAAAATTAAAACCAAATATATCCACCCAACTCATCATATACTTAAATGTGTAATATACGGATGATGTTTTCCTTGTTCAGGTCAAACGGCTAAAAACATATATGCGACCTAGTCGATGTATTACCGTGACTATTACTCGCATTTTTCTAGCTGCCTCAAAATTATATATTTAGTGAGGTATGAAATCTAAATCTCTCGTGGGCACATTATATGCATAACCACCAGGCCACTTAGATATAACTCATCGTATCATCGTATGGTTAGCTTGTCAAATATCCATAAACTCGAGTGTATTCTCATTACTAATTTGGCCTAATCCAAAATAATTCTCCATCCGGCCGAATAGCCTAAACTATTTACTACTTAACACCTTCTTGGCTTCTTTTACAAACTTGCATTCAAACAGTGGCAGCAGCATCTTTGCAAGTGCTCGTGTTCGAGTTCCACAACAAATGAAACCCAAGAATGGATAAACGTCATTATTCATTTCATCAAACCTCAGATAAAAGATTACAAAGATTGAAAACAAAACGTTGTTATTTCAATAATTAAAAAAAGTGTGTAAAGAACCAAACGAACATGAGTATGGCTTGTTCAGTTGCTTACCCTCAAACTTACAAATGTACTACGAGGATTTTAAGAAGCAGTTGTTTGTACTCATCTTCGTTCGTTAAATAAAATAAGATTTTTGTAGTTCGTTCATGAATGTGTTAAAAGAACAAACAAGCATAAAATGTTAAAACCATATAAAATTATATAATATAAGTAAAAAGACGCTTGGATAATATATCATTGAAGAGATAACAAAACGTAAGTGAAAAATCTAGTGAAAGTATACGTTGAAGATTTTTATAGCTATGACTATTCTAAGCATACAATCACAAAGATTTTACTATATTTTCATGTTCTTACTTATAAATTGCTCTAATGATTGATCATTTATCAATGTGGGATAAAATCTAAACTCGTTTATTTGATTCTTTTCCCTAAAATCTTAGCCGTGGAGAGTACTTACTCGAAACCTTACCAAACTCCGTCTAAAGAAACTCAATGCTTTGTGTGAATTCTTTCTTCGGTCAATATGGATGAAATTCGAGTACCCTTATATAAAAATGGTTAACATATTCTTTTCCGAATAAGAGCAAACCAACATCATTTACCATAAACTCTATTTAATCATTCTTAGTTATTTTAAGATCTTAGACAAGTCACCCAAGTATTCGTAAGTTTTAATATTACCAAGGTATCTCGTATATAAAAACTAACTTAGAGGGAGCCTAAACTATGTATTTTGGTCTCGTTTATGCTGATTTCCTCAAGTTATTTTTTGAAAACCATTTTTAATCCAGTGTTTAGACCGGATAGAAGCACTTTTGCTAATGTACAATAAAAAAATGTGATTTGTTTTGATATTTTGGTGACTTTTGTGAAAACTTTTGATTAGTCATTTACTTGGATGAACTATGTACTCGTATATATTAGGCACGTTGTATTTAACTGAGTCCTATGTCACGAAATGCTAAAACATTTTTCCTTAAACATATTGACACATTGTGTTCAAATTATGTTAATCACCAAGTTAAGTAAAATTTTATTAATTCAAACATAAAATTACAGAAGATAGGTAAAAATTTAACTACAAAATATAAGAAAAAAAGAAATTTGTATTTTCACCTGAAGAAATTAAAACTAAAATCATTCACCAGGTATAAATACAACTTTACTCGAAGTCTCAATTATCTTAATTATAAACTACTCTCATTATTATTCATTCCCGCATGTGGGACAAAAGCAAAACTACTCTCATGGTTAAATACTTTAATGTTTATTAAAATTCTTACGTTAAATGCTTTAAGGCTGTTATATATATATATATATATATATATATATATATATATATATATATATATATATATATATATATATATATATATATATATATATATATATATATATTTGAGCAACGTTAAATTTATTGATTAAACTTAATTTAAACCATTAAGTATTGTGTTGATCGTAGCCGTGCTAACAAATTGGATGGGCACCTTTGAAGTGAGATTTTAATGACTATTCTTATCATGTGCTTTGAACAATCATTGCTTGCATTGCAGAACTTAGAGGCAACCTAAACTATGTATTTTGGTCTCCTTTATGCTGATTATCTCAAGTTATTTTTAAACACCGTTTTTAGTCCAATGTTTAGACCGGACTAATTGGGTGACCTTGATCTGTTTTGATATTTCTATTTTGATATTCTTTCACTTGGATGAACTATGTATATATTAGGCACTCTCTATTTATCTTTGTCCAATGTCACGAAATGTTAAAACATATTGTGATATAACACACGTTAATATGGTGTCTAAATTATGTTAAAAAGATCGATAAAATTTACCAATAACAAGTAAAAGTTATGAACACATGACGTAATCGAAGAAGATCAAGACTAAGACTATTCGACTACTCCGTATGCACTAATGCTTGAAGCCGCTATTGTGTTACTTATAAATTACTCCCACGATTGCTCATTTCTCCATGTGGGACAAAACCAAAAACTAATGTTTTCTTAAAAAAAAAAAAAAAAAAAAAAAAAAAAAAAAAAAAAAAACACTCAGTCTTTCAACCGTTTTATTAGAGACCCGCTAAATCCATATTCTTTGTTTTTTAAGACAAAGTCATTCAGGCAACAAAGCAAATACTATAAATTACAATTTTTTGTCCCGATATATCTTCGCATTTGTTTTTAGCTCGGTCTATGTAGTTTAGACCACTTAAATCCGGTTCTCGGCCTTCAAACACCCCTAAATTTTATTACTCAAAACTAATGATGTTTCTGCCTTGCAAAACAAGTAACAAATGAACACATTTGATTCAACACATCACACATGACTTATATTCACAACAAAAAATAATCCAACCAGTTACAACTCGTCAAATTAGCTTATCAAAATTTGAGAAATGATTTAAGTTTTTATTACTGGTTACCGTGATGATTTATAATACATGCTGATTCATCTTTTGCAAATTTGATCATTTCTTATATTTTTTTTACACAAAGTTTGTTTTATTAAGTACGTTTGTAGGAAATATTACTTTTGCAATCTATGATGCAAGTAAATATTGTTTCACTGATGTTTTTCATGTGATTAATACAAATTTATGACCATCTTTCATCGGGAGATTACATAGTTATGTTTATGTTTAGTTAAATAAATGTCCAATGGTATAAAAATTCCTTGACTATATATATATATATGTTGATACAAAAGTTGGGCGTTCCTGGTTATTGGCTCTTGCTCTCATACCAATTCGCTTCATAGTACTTGTTACCTGCGCACTAAGAAAATAAACAACACCGTTAGGCTTATCGAGGGATTGTCTCCCCCGATTAGACTCCGGCGTGAGAGTAAGTAATCGATTTAAGGTTCTCATAGAGAGTTAGGGTTTGTTTCTCGTACATTTGAATGAGAATATATCATTCCTTATATAGGGGCTGAAACCGCGTGGGTTTCTTGCTCCTTACTCTTCGCACTCGTGGTGCTTATCGGGGTAAGGATATCTATTCTATGAATAGAAGATCCTTATCGCATGCCCGATTAATTTGGTTGGGCTTTGGGCTTCGTGAGCCCAAGCCGTTATTATTATGGCCCAAGTCATTTATAACGATAGCCCACTCGTGGTGGATTCGGGCCGAGTAATGTTTATCATTTGGGCTTGTAGCCCATATATAGACTATACGTCATCATGTCCCCCCAGTCTAGTGTGCGCGGCTCGTAGCCGCGGATACTAGACTAATATTATCAGCGGTAAGCGTGGCGGGAGAACAAGGGAATATTACCGCCCATTTTTAAGTGCAATGCAGCTAGCCATGGGTATTTCAAATGGATACCTCGAAAATTGGGGGTAGTGTCCACGTGGCCCTCGTAAATCGGGAAAATGTGCATGTACCGGTTCAGTTCCAGCCATACGTTTTTGTGAGTGGATTCCACGTGGAGATAAACTAGGGTTTTTAGTCCCTATATAAGAGTCACCGCCCCATTTTTTACGATCACACAGTAAAACACACACTCACCACTATTCACTTTTCTTGAAAGCTTTTTGCAAAGAAAATACTTCATTTTCGTAGGTAATTTGCGTGCGTTTCACTTCGTAATTTAATGAAGATGGTTGCCCAGTTAGAGGACTTTCGCTCTGCGATGACCATTGAGGATGTTACTCAATTTTCGTCCGACTATTTCGTGCCTCTGGATGTCCGTCCAGAGGCTCCAGATGTGGACGCGTGTATAGCTGATTTCCCCGAAGGGAAAATAGGGCTATACACAAAATTCTTTGAGTACGCGAATTACCGCGTACCCCTATCTATCTTTCTGAGCGATTTGCTCAACCACTATCGCCTTCACATCTCTCAGCTGCACTGTATAGGTGCGGCTAAGGTGTCGAATTTTGAAGTAAACTGCCGTTTACTTGCGATAGAACCGACCGTGGCCTTGTTCCGCTCCTTTTACCACACGACGTGGTCAAATGGCTGGGTTTCTTTTGCGAAGCGCCAGGGGGCGCTTCAGTGTTATAGTGAGAAAGTGGATTCCCTAAAGAATTGGAGGGAGTACTTTTTCTGGGTTGATGATGTAGTATTTTCATCGCCTTATGAGTTTTATACTCAGGACACATTGCCAAGGGATGGGCGCCCCGCACCCGGTTCCTATAGGCTGGTTGATGCGCAAACTCTTGATGCCAACCGACTGTCCCTTAACCCCTATCCGGAGGAGTTTTTGGTGCACATGGGGTTGAGCCGCTCTTATTTCGGCGCTGCGGATGAGGTGCCCACTTTCTTAAGTGAGGATGGCCGGGGTGGGTGTTCATCCCTTCCACTTCAAGCTTTTGTAAGTCTCTTTTTCTGTATGCGCGCTTTTAATAACTAATCCTTTTTTTTTATTGATGTGCGCAGAGATGGATTTGTTTTCCGTTGTTAAGCTGGACAAGCCGAAACTTGTAACTATAGGGGTGCGCCCTCTGAGGGAAGGTGAGTAACCCCTACTGGAGGCGACTGAGGGTCGCGTGACCGTGCTGTCAGAGGTGGTCCCTGAGAACACGCCGCCGCTCCAAGTGATGCCCGTTCAGAGCATGGCGCCCGATGCGGAGGTGGCGCCCAATGTGGAGGTGGCGCCCAATGTGGAGGTGCACTCGGGGTCGTCTGACAGCATAAGGATCCTCAAGCCTGAGAAGGTGCTGAAGGAGGAAGTTGCGCAGAATGTCAAGCGCAAGGGAGAGGCTGGGGGCAGTGGCACCAGGAAGAGACGTCGTCACGTTATTGGGGATGTGGAGTCTACCGCGGAAGAGACATCTACTTCTGGTGCGGGGAAAAAGGCTGCTGAGGCTTCTCCGTTTTTGTAAGTGTCTGCACCTTTATCATCTCTTTTTTCGTATATTACTTGTTGTAATATTGACTAACTGTCGTGTTTTGTCTCTTGTAGGGATGATGCTGCGAAGAATGATGGAGTCTTCGTTGATGAGGTTTCCTCTCTACAGAATGAAAACAGGGAGGGGAAAGCCAAGGTTGTTGAGGATGGAGAGGCGCAGCAGTTGATGGATGAGCTGGCTGCGACTGCTGCGCGCCAAGCTGAGCTGGTGGCTCAGTTGAAAGAGAAGTATGCCGGGGAGAGCAGTGCTCTTTCCCAGAAGGGTGAGGAGTTAGCGAGGCTCCGTGCGCAGTTGGCTGATGCGCAGGTGGAGTTGGAGGCCTTGCGGGTGTATGCTGAGAAGATTACCCACGAGAAGCTGTCCGCCATGGCTGAGGTGGTGAAGGCGCGCGGAGAGCTGCACCATTATAAGTCTGACTTGACTTTCGCCGTGCGCTTCTTGGAGGAGAAGAAGGTGGAGCACTACGCTAGCATCACCAAGTTTAAGGAGGATATGTTGAAGATCATCCAGGCGCAGGAGGACAAGCTACGTAGTCTTAGCATTGAGTATGACGAGGAATTATATCCTCATTTGATGTCGACCATTGCTGAGCGCAGGTATTCTTTTTGTTTTATTCTTCTTCATAATAACTTTATCGCCATGCTTTTTACTTACACAAATTGTCTTTGTGAATGTAGGTGGTTGATTAGCCATGGGCTGCGCCTGGCAGCTATGGGCGCGCTGGAGTCCCAAGAGGTGGTGGACTCCTTTGGGAAGGTGGTGCACTGTGCGATGGCGCGTGGGAGATCGCAGGCTATGGAGGATCTCCATGAGGCCCAGCTGCTGAAGAAGGACTTGGCGGAAGTCCCTGGGTACAGCGCTACTGCTTATGATGAGTTGATGCAGGCAATGGCGGGGTTGAAGGTCCTCGAGCTGCCGCACATTGGGAGACTGGAGCGCGATCAAGACGACCCCATAGATGTACTTATGGCGGGGTTGACATTGCAGCGCCATCTTGGAGAGAATGGGGAAGGGGAATCAGATTACTATCTGAAGCCTGATGTGTCGCAGCTGCAGATTCCTGTGTTCGCGCAGCCTCGCGACATCCTCAAACCCTTTGCTCTTGAGAGAGAGATTCCCTTGAAAGAGGTTCTGGAGCGTCATGAGCAGAGGGCTGCTCAGAAGAAGGGCATCAAGGGTAAAGCAGTGATGTGCGGCATAGGTTCTGCGCATATCCCCAGATCTGATGGTGTGCCCGTGAGTGGTCCCACGGTATCTCCCAATGATGCATTGCTTCTCAGAAAGCTTCAGGAAGCGGGGAGTTCTTCTGCTCCGCAAGATAGCCCTGAGCATCGCCATAGCGTGTAGGCTTTTTGTATATTTATGTATCTTTCCTTGTAATTTTTATGAATAAATGTGGAATAAGATATCTTTTTGCTTAAGTTCGTGACTTAAATATATTTGCATTGTTTGCCAACTTATTTAACCAAGTGTTTTAAGTGCGTGACTTTGAAGAATTATACTTGCATTGTTTGCGAAGGTTTGACCAAGTGTCTTGGCTCGTTAAGTGTGTGACTTTAAAAATTATACTTGCATTGTTTGCGAAGTTTTATTATTTGACCAAGTGTCTTGGCTCGTTATGTTGCTAAGCTTGTACAGTGTACTTAGTATGTGCGCCTTCGTCGTGGGGTGCGCACGCGAAACTTACCTCGACGTCTCAAAAGTAAGCGCTTAGCAAGGATACGTGATCCAACGTTGATGGGTTTGCAACCCTCTTACTCAACGAGTGAATTAGTAGGTTAACTCATCCTTTATGCCTTCGTGGGTCTTTAAGTGGTGCATGCACGCCATGTAGGCAATAAAAATGTAAGATAACAATATTGACATATATTATTATGTATGCAATAAAGTAAAATACGCTATGGAGTTAGCTAAAACCCATAACAGTTTATTGATACTTGCAAGTTTTTAAAGAAAATAAAAAATACAATTCCTAGGAAAGAAAAAACAAACACTTATTGGGCATCACGTAGGATGCGAGGGTGTCTGTGTAAGGGCCGTAGCCTAGAAGTAACATCTTTTAAGATTGCAGATGTTCCAGGTGCACGCTAGGTCGTGACCTTCCATATCGCGCAGTCTGTATGCGCCGTTGCCGAGCGCGTCTGTGACCTCGTAAGGTCCTTCCCATTTAGGTCCGAGCTTGCCTGTGTCTTCTGCGTGGCTCGCATCGTTGGCGCGGTAAACAAAGTCTCCTGGTCTGAATGAAGTGTGTTTGACCTTTGCATCATAATACTTCTTCATTTTTGCCTTAGCCTTTGCTTCGCGTATAGCTGCGCGTTCGCGTCTTTCTTCCAGTACGTCTAAGTCTATGCGCCGTTCCTCGTCGTTTGTTGTGACGTTGACCTCTGCTGTACGTATAGTTGGCATTCCTATCTCAACTGGTATGACGGCTTCTGTTCCATAGACTAGGGAAAATGGCGTGTCGCCAGTACTGGTTTTGATTGTTGTGCGATGCGCCCACAAGACATGCGAGGGCTCATCTACCCACCTTCCTTTGTGTCTGTCAAGGCGTGTTTTTATTCCTTCACCAAGACTGCGGTTTGCGCGCTCAACTAGGCCATTGGTTTGTGGGTGTTTTACTGAAGCAAAGTGTTGTGTGATGTTCAATTGTGCGCACCAATCTTTGAATGGGTTATCACAGAATTGTTTTCCGTTATCTGATATGATCGCACCCGGTAGTCCGAAGCGACAAACAATGTTGTCCCAGACAAAGCGTTTGACTTGGTTTCCTGTGATGTTCACCACCGCCTTTGCTTCGATCCACTTCGTAAAGTAGTCTATGGCTATGATGAGGAACTTTACTCCTCCAGCTGCTCAGGGAAGGGTCATGCGATGTCAATACCCCATTTGTAAAATGGCCATGGTGAGGTAATTGGTGTTAGCTCTTGTTGTGGTCGACGCGGAATTAGCCTATGTACTTGGCAATTGCTGCATTTTCTTATCAGAACGCGTGCGTCGCGATGCATTGTTGGCCAATAGTACCCTGACCTTAGAGCGCTTGCCACCACGGATCGCGGCCCTGAGTGCATACTACATGATCCAGCGTGAATTTCTCGGAGTACGTAGTCTGCTTGAAGAGGTCCAACACATCTGAGTCATGGCTGTAAGAAAGAGCGTCGATAGAGTACGTTGTCTCGTAGTTCAAATCGTTGAGCTGTGCGCCGTATTCTTCGAGCGTCCTTATGATCTTGGGGTAGGATTCCCTTGCTAATGAATTCAATGATAGGTGTCATCCATGTAGGATCTTGTTCTTCTATCACTGTGGATATCTCCATTTCCAAGATTGACTTGTTTTTTAGGGTTTCTACCAATACCTGTTTTGAGAGGTGTGCGAAGCTTGTGGATGCGATCTTGCTGAGTGCGTCCGCCTTCCTGTTATCTCCTCTAGGCACCTGTTTTATTGTGAACCTATCAATGTTTTTGATCAAGGATTTTGTCTTTTCCAGGTATTGGATCATGTGTTCATCCTTAGCTTCATATTCACCTAGCACGTGGTTAGCGACTAGTCGCGAATCTACGTTTGCTTCTAGGTTGCGTACACCCATTTGGATTATGATGCGTAGTCCGGCTAGTAGGGCTTCGTATTCTGCCTCATTGTTTGTGGCTGTGAATTCAAAGCGTAGCGCATAGGTGAATTCCATACCTTCTGGATTTGTAAGAATAAGGACTGCGCCCGATCCATCCACAGATGAAGACCCATCTGTGAACAGAATCCAGGGTTCCTGTAGATCTATTTTAGTTGCAGATGTCGGGCTGTCGCTGTCTGGCTTCTCCACGATAAAATCGGCTAAGATTTGTCCTTTGATTGCAGTGCGCGGTCTGTATGAGATGTTATACTCACTTAGCAGTACACTCTACTTTTGTAAGCGTCCTGATGCGTCAGGCTTAGAGATAACTTGTTTGATTGGCTGATCAGTGATTACAGCTATTGGGTGCGCTTGAAAGTATCTGCGCAGCCTTTTGGCTGCGAATACTATAGCTAAGACCAGCTTTTCCATAGCGCTGTAGTTAGTCTCTGTTTTCTTTAGGGCTTTGCTTACAAAGTATATGGGTGTCTGGACGGAATTCCTATCTGTCAATAGTACCGCGCTGACTGCTCCATGGGTTGCCGATAAGTACATGATTAGTTCTTCCCCTGGTCACGGTGCGACAAGTTTGGGAAGAGAGGCCAGATGGTATTTAAGTTGTTGGAAAGCTTCCTCCGCTTCTTTAGTCCAGTGAAAGTCTCCCTTTTTAGTACACTTCGTGAGTGTTTTAAAGAGAGGAAGAGATTTGTCTGCTGACTTAGATAAGAAACGGTTTAGCCCTGCTAGCTTTCCATTCAATGACTGGACTTCTTTGAGTGTTCGCGGTGAGGGGAGATCAATAACAGCCTTTGTCTTTTCTGGGCAAGGCTTGATTCCATCGGGTTCTATCAAGTATCCAAGGAACATGCCATCGGTTGCGCCAAAGGTGCACTTCTTGGGATTTAACTTCATGTTTATTCGCCCCAATGTTCTGAATGTCTCCTCGATGTCGCGCACCAACTCGTCCTCTGTGTGGCTTTTGATGACAAGGTCGTCAACGTAGACTTCCAAGTTGCGGCCTACTTGTTTTTCGAAAGCTGTGTCCACCAATCGTTGATATGTCGCGCCTGCGTTCTTCAGGCCAAAAGGCATTTTTGTATAGCAGTACACTCCCTGACTAGTGTGAAAAGCTGTTTTTTCCTCATCTTCAACTGCCATCTGGATTTGATGATACCCTTTATATGCATCTCGGAAGCATTTGAAAGGGTATCCGCACAGGGATTCAACCTTCCAGTCTATCTCTGGCAGTGGATAGCAGTCCTGTGGACATGCTTTATTGAGGTCCGTGAAGTCCACGCACATCCTCAAACTGCCATCGCTCTTTTTTACCATAACTGGGTTAGAAAGCCAGTCGTGGTAGTATACTTCGCGCATGATGCCTGCGTCTACGAGCTTATGTACTTCTTCCAGAATAGCCTTTACACGATCTGGGGCCTGGCCGCGCTTCTTTTGTCGTATTGGAGGATATCCTTGTCGGATTTGCAGCTTATGCTCTGTGATAGAGCGCGGTACTCCC
Organism: Artemisia argyi; assembly: GCA_030686995.1. Lineage (NCBI taxonomy): Eukaryota > Viridiplantae > Streptophyta > Magnoliopsida > Asterales > Asteraceae > Artemisia > Artemisia argyi. Next base: position 734,412 of record JARVZY010011170.1, on the reverse strand, counting down.
GTCATATGTTTTGGTTCCCATGCGAAGATGTCTAGGTTCTTTTGCAAGAGTATGCATACAGCTGCTTTACCTTTGTCAGATAAAGATCCCCCAATCGAAACTTGTTGTTCCGGGTAATCTAGATGAATAGCGACTTTTAGATTTGGCGTTTTTTCCGTGCGCTGTTCTGGAATAGTCTCTGCTTCAGTTGTTACCGCGATGCATTCTCTTGGTGGTATTGTTGTGTTATAGAGAGTGACAACTCCTCCTTCCACTGGAAACTTAAGCATTCCGTGAGATGTGGATGGTACAGCGCGCATGGATGATATTCCTGGTCTCTCAATGATACCATTGTATGGTGAAGGGGATTTTATTACCATAAAGTTTATCCATGTTGCGGTTGAGTGTTGTTCATCTCCTACGACCACCAACAAGCGTAACTGCCCCATGGGCCAGATCTTTTCTCCTGTGAATCCTGTTAATGACGTTGTTGCTGGTATCAATTGACTTTGGATCTCAGGTCGCAGTCTTTTGAAACAGTGATCGTACAGGATATCTGCGGATGCTCCTCCATCAATGTACATGCGGTGGATATCATGTCCTCCTGTATGTATTTCAATAGTTAGAGGTTCCACGACTGCGTTGTCCGCAGCTATAGTAGGGAAAGATATCTCTTTTTCTGGAGAGAATTTTTGGCTGACTTTTTGCTTTATCTTGCGTTGCCATGATTGTATCATGTATATAGTATCAGCTTTTTCTTTGGGGGTTCTTTCTTACCCCCGTTTCTCTGTTTATCTTTTCCCTCTTTGATGTTCTTTACAAGGTGGTCCATCCTGCATTCTCTTACTAGCTTTTCAATTAATTGTTTTAGTTGGACGCACTCGTTAGTTATATGGCCTTTTAGTCCATGGTACTCGCAGTATCCGCGCCCTATGCGCTTTTCCTCTGCAATGCGCATTGGTGGTGGTTTTGGGAAGTTCGCACCTTCTGTTACAAATATTTCCCTCGGAGTTTTTGTAAGAGGGGTATATTTGTCATTGTCTCTTCCACTGCGGTAATTCCTGCTGCGGTTGTTATTCTGATCATTGGATTGTCTCCGCGGCTGCTCTTGCTGCCTATAATTTGAATAACCCTTTTTGCTATCCGCAGCAGCTGCTTCTCCTTGTATAAAGGATCTAGTGCGCTTTGTTAGCTCATCAAAAGTCTGTGGAACTTTGTCGTTCAGCTTCCGGATGAGTTCTGGGTTATTGATCCCATTCATGAACCCTGAAATTTTTAGGATTTCAGGACATGCTTTGACTTGTATGCACTCATCCTTGAAACGTTCCATAAAAGCGCTGGTTGATTCCCCTTGACGCTGTTTCACTCTTGCTAGCTCCACAGGGTTTTTAGCGCACTTCTTTCGCTGGGTGAAGTTGAGGCGGAATGCTTTCCGTAATTCCTCAAATCCACCGATGCTCCTACGTGGGAGTTTGCTAAACCATGTGCGCGCGTTTCCTACTAACGTGGAATTAAACATGTGGCACCACACAGGCTGTGGCCAGTTTTCGATAGTGGCGGCTGATTCAAAAATTTTTCGGTGATCATCTGGATCACCTGTTCCATCATATGTTTTCACGTTAGTGGGCATGCGCCTGCGTTTGCGGTCTGAGTAATCGCTGATGCGCCGTGTAAACGCATCAATTTTCTGGCGACGCCATGGGAGAGACATATATTCATTATCTTCCTCGCGACGTCTTCCTCTTGACTTCCAGTGTCCTGTTTCTTTATCCTCGTTGTCCGAGGAGTCACTGGAAGAAGGGTAGTCTCTTTTTCGGCGCTTGCGCCGGTTCTTTCAGAAGAAGAGCTTGAGGGATCTCTGCTTGGGGATCTTCTTCTCCCCAATCTATCTTGAATCCTCCTACTCCCAGATTTGGAAGATCCTTGGCTTGGCGAATGTTGAGGCCCTAAACGATCTTGTACTCCCCGACTGCCAAGTCTGGAGTGAACATTAGTGCGCCTCTCGCTGTCTTCTGAGTATTGTGAATCAGATGTCGTACCCAACCTATCATGGATAGTGGTACGTTCTGCGCGTCTTCCTCGTGGGTGGCGCAGTGGTGATGGTTCGCGTTCAGGACCAAAATTGAGTCGAGCTTGTAGGCTCGTACTTGCCCTTCTTCTTGCTTCTTCCTGCATGAGAGCGGTTAGGGTTTCATAATTTTGGGATACAAAGTTTCCCAAAGTTAGATCGGGTGCGTCCTCAGTTGTTGCAAGAATTTCTGCCTCAGTATTAGGCACCCTATCTCGGTTAGGCGCGCCTGGCGGCGCAGTGTTGTTCACTGCGGGTACAGTTTGATGAGGAGTGGTGAAGAGGGTGCGCTGGAGTTCTTCAACGCTTGGGACCACTGGGGTGACTTGGGTAGTCCTTATAGGTAGTTCTACCGCTGGAAGAGGTTGGGTTGTCCCTGCATCTTGGTGACCAGGTGCGCTGGTTGTCCCAGCCACTTGTCTGGAGGTCGGATCTTGTTGATTCTTCCTCTGATGGTCACGTTTTTCTGACTGCGGAGTCCGCTGGCTTGAATTCTTATGCTTTGTCATTCTAGTTCTTAGTCGGGTCCCACGGATGGCGCCACTTGTTGATACAAAAGTTGGGCGTTCCTGGTTATTGGCTCTTGCTCTCGTACCAATTCGCTTTTTAGTACTTGTTACCTGCGCACTAAGAAAATAAACAACACCGTTAGGCTTATCGAGGGATTGTCTCCCCCGATTAGACTCCGGCGTGAGAGTAAGTAATCGATTTAAGGTTCTCGTAGAGAGTTAGGGTTTGTATCTCGTACCTTTGAATGAGAATATATCATTCCTTATATAGAGGCTGAAACCGCGTGGGTTTCTTGCTCCTTACTCTTCGCACTCGTGGTGCTTATCGGGGTAAGGATATCTATTCTATGAATAGAAGATCCTTATCGCATGCCCGATTAATTTTGTTGGGCTTTGGGCTTCGTGAGCCAAAGCCGTTATTATTATGGCCCAAGTCATTTATAACGATAGCCCACTCGTGGTGAATTTGGGCCGAGTAATGTTTATCATTTGGGCTTGTGGCCCATATATAGACTATACGTCATCAATATATATGTCATGGTATCTCGTTTTATTGGGCAAAGTGGCAAAGTGATGATAACAGGCATTTGCGACATAATTTGCTTATATCATTTCAAAGCATATCTATTGCTGTACTATAATCATGTTCACATTTTATTTCTTAGTTTTTGGTTAAGCTAAAGTAACGAATAGACTGATAAACACATGAACAAATAGTGTCAAGGAGCACATTTTCATTTATGAATTAGAAAGTAAGAAAATGTTTATTGGTATAATTTTATTTCTTATTCAACACAAACGTCTATTTTTTTTTTTTTTTTTGAACGGCACTTTTATTAGAAAAACTAGCAAGGAGCTAGACAATTACAAAGACACAAACGTCTAATTTACCTGAACTATATCGTCATGTAACATACGCTGATATGATGTTCTAATTATGTTAACAACCGATTAAGTAAAAACATGTGGGTAGTTACATGGTGAATAAGTTTACAACCAAGCTACTTACCATTTAATTACCCACACACGTTTGATACCTCCATTCGTTTAGTTTTAAACCCCTATAGTAATTGTTCATTTCGCTATGTGGGAACAAACCAAACAAAACCAAAACTCACTTATTTATTTATTTTTCTCAAAACACAACCACAAGTAGAGACAACAACATGTGAACAATTTCGGTCCAAAATGGAAAATCAAAAAATCAAGATGTTACCGGGTGAGTCCGGTAGCAGAGATGGACCAACATAAATGTCGGGTGCCGTAGGCCACGCACGATTTTGGGTCACGAAGTGTATTTTTCTTTGAAAATTGTCATTTTTTTTTGTATGTGCAACCCCCAATATTTATGCTATTTTCATTATAGTGAAATTTTAATTTAGTTAAAAAAAAATTCTTTATAGTGCGAAGTTTTGTACTTGTGATAGGAAAAAAAATTGTGCAACACTCTCTCAAAACTTCTAGGTCCGGCTTGGTAAGGTTTTCAAAATAGTCAATTTTGTTTCAAATCCATCATTTAAAAAGTACCTCAAAACATCAAATGGTTCAACTCGAAATCAAACCAATTTAAAACATAACAACGGTACTATACCATACAATTTTCAATCCCAATATCTTTTCACATTTGGTTTTAGCTCGACCTCTATTTAGCCAAGTCCACTTCATAGGTCTGGCGTACGATGTTCAAATTATGTTAAACAATCGGTCAAGTAGAAGATTATAAGTGCAATTATGGAATATAAGTGAAAGAACGTTTGGGAAAGAACAATGTGGGCAATGAACATAAAAGATATGAAAAAAACAAATTGTAAGTAAAAAAGAGTGAGCCTGACTTCTTGAATAGGTTTATCGGTAGGATTAATCCATATGTGCCATGATGACACATATTTGATACTCCCTCATCAATTTGGGACTTTTTTTTTTTTTTTTTCCCTGAACACTCTTGTTTTGCAACAACTTTGGTTGGAAACACTAAAATCCGGTCAAAACTTTGTCCAAAGGGAAAACCAATTAATCAGGATCCAACCGGCCGAGACATAAGCTCTTGATGCTAATTTATCATCTTTAGGGTAATATGTGACATTTTTACCCTTTGGGGAAAAAAATTGTATTAGCTAAGAGAGGCAAAAATGTCCAAAAATTTCGCAAAATACCTTAAAGATGATGATTTTGAAAGAAAATTACCATTAAAAAAAAAAAAAAAAAAAAAAAAAAAAAAGTTCGCTACCCAGAAGATAAAACAGTGACAAATATAATATTTTTTAAATAATTTGCCCAATATTTATCTAGTAAGGTATGAAATCTAAAACTCTAGTGAGCACTTTATATGCATAACCACTAAACTACTTTGATATAACTCATCATATTGTTAGCTTGTCAATTTTCATCAACTCAAACATTTAACATTGTGGGTATGATTGGTGAAAGTAACTGTTGCTGGAACTGGTGCTGGTGCTAGAGATGGTGCTGGTGCTGGAGATTATAAAAAGAGATTATTTTTATAAGCTAGATAAAGTAACCTTTGGTTTTAAGAGATTATGGAAGATTATTTTTTTTAGAATCTCTTATAAGCTATGTCTGCCAAACAAAGATTATTTTTTAAGTAGCTTATTTTTAGAAAAAATAATCACAATCTCTCAACAATCTTGTATGCCAAACATAGTCATTCTCATAACTAATTGGGCGTAATTCAAAATAATTCTCAATTGGGCCAAATAGCCTAGACTATTTACTACATAACACCCTCCTTAGAAATCTTGCATAAAAGATGACAAAGATAGCAAACAAAACTTCGTTGTTCCAATAATTTTTTAAAAAAGTGTGTAAAGAACCAAACGAACATAATTATGGCTTGTTCAGTTATTTAGCTCCAACCTTACAAATGTGCTACGCACAATTAAAGGGACGGGTGTTTGACTGTTTGTACTCATCTTTGTTCATTAAGTAAAATAAAATAAATGTAATTCGTTCATGAATATGTAAAAAAGATTAAAAATAAATAAATAAATAAAATAAAAGCCACTTAGATAATGAAACATTGAAGAGATTACAAAAAATAAGTGATCTATAATTATTAAGCATGTGCATCCACACACATTTAACTGGTGCCACTATGTTCTTACTTATAAATTGCTATAATGATTGATTATTCGTTAATGTGGGACAAAATCTATACTCATTTATTTGGTTCTTTTCTCTAAACTCTTAGCCGGGAAGAGTACTTGACTCGAAACCTTACCAAACTCCGTCCAAAGAAACTCAATAATATTTTTGAATTCATTCTTCCGATATAGAGGAAACTTGAGTACTACGACTCAACAATGACATCATGATTTTTTTCAAGTAAGAACCAAGCCAACATTATTTTCCACAAACTACATTCAATCCTTTTTAGTTATTTACCATCTAATTGGGTCATGAAGCATGCACACTAACAAATTACAAACAAACAATTGATACATAAGTGATCACCGATGTATGCGTAAGTTTTCACAAAGGTTTCTCTGTACATAAAGTCTAAATGTTAATGACATGTAATAGCAACGTACTTTCCTATTTGTGCCATTATCATATATGAACCCAAAATAATACAACAATACCCATCTAATTTTCAAATTTTGTTTCATTATCAGATACGAATTTTAAAATATCATATATTAAGCATATTTAAAACACACATCATAAACCTTTGATCCAATAAAAATATTACGCCTCGTAAACTTGTTTAAACCACTATGTAACCACTCTAACCTTCTTTTTTTTCTCCACAAATATTTAAACCTTTAAACGGGTAGGGTAATCCACCTTCAAATGGCTCAAGTTTTATTTCAAAATACAATATTCCATTTCATCAGAAAACCTGGTCATGACTCTTATGTGTGGTATTCTTCACCCATATAGAAAGTAATAACTATGACCCATTCATAAGATACCATACCAAAATCGCTATCTCTAACTCACATGAAGACAAAAACTTTAAGTATGGAACATTATATAAGGGAAAGGAAACTTACATCGAGTAGTTTGTGTTCCAACAATACTTCATCACTGGTGGTAATCACTGTCAAAACACAATGCCAAATGCTCCCTATAAGGCTATAAACATGACACGGAATGATAAATGTTGAAAGTTCAAACAGAAAAAAATGCAAATAAGTAGAAAAGCATATAATTTGTTAACTGGATTTCAAATTGATTTTTATTTCTACTAAAATTATCATATGAACTATGAACAAAAAAGTGGTATAGAAATGACCTGGAACACGAATATGATGCGTAGTCACGTAAGTCCATCGCGGATGAATCTTGAAAAAAGGCCTGCAAATAACACTAACATAAAAAATCAACTAAATTTTTAACAACCACATCATTGCTATTAAGTAGAAAGATTGAATTTTGATACCCTTATTTCCATGTCTTTGGATATGGTGGCCAACCTAGAAGCCGACCAGCTGCAATTGCAGTCGGCACTACTGGTTCAACAGGAGCCTCATGGCAATTGTGTGTCATCTGTTATCCTCACTTTCACCCGGTGGCTTATCTATAGGACCTGAAACACCATTTTCTTATATTGTGGTATAAGTTAAATAGCATGAAATCTATTCATAACTAATGATGATGCTATCATGTTCGGTATTTGACTTTCACTAAATGAGAGATAATAAGCATTGCCCACACTGGTCAAGGCGAATAAAAATAACTCGAAGGTTAAACTATTGACTTATTTTTCACTATCCATTCAATCTTCCATCGAGTCAATAAACGATGACCCAGTCGGGTCATGTTGGGTTCGGCCAGAACGTTTGTCTAAATCCTATTTAAGCTTAATTTGATAACCTCATATACTGCAAGAAAAAAGGCTTATTAGTTCTTTCAAAATCAAATAACTGGAAAGCCCTATAAGCCCGAAAAATACCAAAGAACATAGATAACAACAAAGGTAAGGAAAAAATACATATCATAATTTTTGCGAAACAAAATACGCATCATAATTTTTGACTGCGTCATGATCCTGTGCTCCTATTTCATCTCCAAAACATCAATAAAAAAAAACATACATCATAATTTTTCGATAAAACGGAAAGGGAAAAAAACATGATAATCAATATGAACCCCCAAATTAACAAAACCCTAATTTCAAATAAAGATTAAAATTAATCGCAATTAAATCAAACCGATTACCCAAAGCAAAAATGTAAATATGCATAGATTTATATTAAAAAAACCGATTACCCATGGTGATCGTGGGTCTTGGTACCTCGTCGTGGGGTTTTCTTGGTGGCGGCGGCATCGTGAGGTGGTGGTGGTGATAGTGGAATAGATGAGAGGGTGAGATTAGAGTGTTTGTGTGTGTGTTTTTGTGGAGAGGGTGAGATTCGAGTGTTGTGTGTGTGTTTTCACCATTAATTTACAGCGATTGTTTCCACGAATATGAATATTAGTTTCAATGTTAATTTCCAGCGGCCATAAATTTTGTAGGGGTAAAATCGAGATTGACCAAAAGTTCAACTTTTCACAATTTCACATTCCCCTTTGATCATTTTTACTTTATAAGTAGTAAAGATAAGTATAAGTAGTAAAGATAAGTAGAAAGGAAATTTGTATTTTCACCTGAAGAAATTATGACAAAAGCTATTCACCAAGTATAAATACAACTTTACTCAAAGTCTGTATTATCTAATTTATCTTAATTATAAACTACTCTCATGATTATTCATTCCCCCATGTGGGACAAAAGCAAAACTACTCTCATGGTTAAATACTTTAATGTTAAGTAAAATTCTTATGTTAAATGCTTTAAGGCTGTTAAATTCTTTGTTTAAACGTAATTTAAACCATTAAGTATTGTTGATCTTAGTGCTAACAAATTGGATGGACACCTTTGAAGTGAGATTTTAATGACTATTCTTATCATGTGCTTTGAACAATCATTGCTTGCATTGCAGAAGAAAACTAAAAGTTTCTGGAAGTTGTAATTGAAGACTTCGTTCTACATGGGAAAAATGTATTACCATGTACGATCAAATTTCTTTGTATAATTAGAAGGGATATGAGTTTGCGGAAAGCCGGAAACCAGAAGATTACTATTAAGTGATCTTTTTATGTAACTTTTGTTGTATTTTAATCAGACGTCGAATAGGTGAAACCAAGATATGCAAACCTTGAACACCAAACTCATGGAGCAATTAAGCCAAAAAACCTTGCTATTGATGTGGAAACGTTCTCTTCTAAACGCCGGGGATTGAGAATTACATTACCACTCCATACAAAGTTTTCTTCTAAATCCAGTTAAAACAAAGTTTTCTTCAAGTCATTAAGAATTGGATCCTTTTATGGCCTTTTAGCGCGCCACGGATACTACTCCCACCCAAAGAGACTCATGATTTGTTTGTTCATGCTTCCATCAATATCGACGAAACTCGAGTACCATGACATGGAAATGGTTACCATGATCTTTTCATAATAACAGCAAACCAACATCATTTTCCATAAAACTGTAGGGAAACGGTTACACTTTTATTAATAAAATCTAAATTATGATAAATAAAATTAACAGTAAATAAATAACAGAAAATTAAATACAAACAGAATGTAAGCAGATAAACGATAATTAAATGATATAATAAAATAGTCAAAAGACTTACTTGATCACCAAATAGAGATCAACAAAGATGCACTAAAAAGCCGAGGCACGTGTTTAACACGCTTCCCTTAAAACAGATTCGCCGTCTGTTTCCCAGGGTACAACAGCCAAAACAGTAAGTTGTACTGTCGGACTTAACTAAACTGCCTGGAATTTCATCTTAATCGATGCGTATTCCTTATGTTGGAAATCAATAATACTAATTGATTTGATGTGTCAAACCTATGGAATTAGGGCGTCTATTTATACACAATAGACTCCACCCTAGTTTACTCCTCCTACCGATGTGGGATAGAAAATAAACTATTTTTCCACTTTAGTCATGGTACCGAATGACTAACTTTGAGACCCGATATCTCATTCACATCAACTCTATTTTGGACACATAAAGGCTCATTACGGAGCTCTCTTCGAGGAGAACGCAAACCTATAAACTATTATTTATATATATGACACATACATATAAATAATTGTGTCCAAAGTTGGTCAAAAGTCACTTTTGCCAACCAATTTTCCAACAATCCCCCACATGAATGGAGATCGGTCGTAATACAAAAATTACGATGAAATTCCAATAGTTGAATCTTGCAAAGGATAGGTAGGTGTGACCCTTTGAACCTTCCCTTGTGAGATGCACTTAGTCTCCTAGATCTGAGTAGACGCGATGTCCTTGAACTCAACATCTGTTTACGTAGACGACAATACACACTCACACAAGACTCTCCCTAACATTGTTAAGTCCTCATAGTCGTGTTCGTTATGGTCATGAACACTAGCCTAGTTCTGTAAGAGCTCTTAGGAATTGCGCCCCCACAATTCCCTTCGAAGCGACCCCACTTCTCTCTCACATAGGTGATTTCATCTTGAATCATTAAAAACATATGTTTTGCGATTTCATCTTGAATCATTATGCTTTGTGATTTCATCTTGAATCATTAAAGCCATATGTTTAACCTCTCAACAAGTCACATTAGTTATAGGAATGGACTAGGAAGTTACAACATTTAGTAACTCCCCCAAATTGACGTGACTTCCCCCACATTTCTATGATTAGGTTGTCCTATTGAACCCAGATCTTGGGATCTCCAGTCAACTGGGTTAGGTTTTCCTTCATATAAACTCATTCCTTCAAGGGCTTTAGTCCCATTCCTTTATACGACTTACTAACTAACTCTCTGCTTAAGCCTTTCGTAAGCGGATCCGCGATGTTATTCATTGACTTTACGTAATCAATCATGATAACTCTAGTTGAGAGTAGTTGTCGCACCAATCAATGTCTATGATGGATATGTCTCGACTTACCGTTTTATATTGTGATATGAGCTCTGTCAATTTCCAATTGACTATCACACTTTATATAGATGGTCGTTACCGGTTTAGGCCATCTTGGTATGTCCTCTACGAATTAACGTAGATATCTCGCATATTCTATAAATTTATCTCAAATGATAAATTTGAATTCCATCAAAGATTTAGCTATAAAAGTCTGTTTGAAATACTTTCAAGATTTCCAAGACATAGCTTCCCACGTAGAGTCCATACATCAGCTCTAGTGGATCTAGATTCTTTTATGTAAGAATCCATATTTGCATTACTCTATCATTAGATAGTAGTTGGATATCTTCCAAAATGCAATATCATAAGTATCATAGTACTCGTGTAATACTACTCAAGTGGTCATCACTTGAATTACTGGTATATTTACTAAACCTGATCATAATTTACAGATTTATGATCAGGTCTCACACAAGTTATTAGACAAATAAGACGCCCAATATTCTTTGAGTATTCAAAATGGGCAACACCTCTACCTCTATTTTAAATAGATTAAAAAAAATGTCGTTGGAGTTCTAGCTAGGCCGGAATCCCCCACATTGAACCTCTCAAGAATATTGTCCTTATAGTGCTTTTAACTTCAAAACAAATCCATCTGGTTTCATATGATCTTAGTTTAAAGAACCATATCGAACAACTAATGTAGTTCATGTCAAATCTTGACTCCAACATTTCATTAGTGGATTTGTTCATCTTGTTATCACTTCGAGTGATAAGTATACCATCTATGTATAAACACACGATTACATATATACCAGCGATTTATTTTTTTTCACATACATCCATTAATTTCGAATCCACGTTCTGACATGACGTGGTAGAAAATTTGGATGTCATTGTTTGTGAGCTTTTTCTAAGCCATATAATGACTTAACAAGCCTACAAACTTTGCTCTCTTGTCTAGGAGCCATGAAACCCTCAGGTTGGTTCATGTAGATTTCTTCTTCTAAATCCCTGTTTAGAAATGCCATTCTCTCATACATTTTGGTAAACTTCCAGATTTCTTAAAGCAGCAATAACAAGTACCCTCCTAATAGAGGTTATTCGTGTAACTGACGAATATGTATCAAAGTAAGCTAGACCTTCTCGTTGTCTAAACCCTTTGATTACCAATCTTGCTTTTTTACATATCAATGGTTCCATCGACAACCTTTGTGGTTGTTAGGTATAAACCATTTGTAGCCTAGTGGTTTACCACCCGGAGGTAAAACCATGAGCTATAATGTATCATGTTTGTAAAATAGAATCTATTTCACATTTGATGGATTCTTTCCATTGAGGCCATCCTGAGAAGTTACCATTTCTTTGTAAGAAGTAGGTTCATAAAAGAAACAAAACTAGGTCCAAACGATTTCTCGTTTCTTGCCCGTTTGCTTCTTTTTAGTTAACCTTATTCTTCCAGGTTGATCTTGTCTCACATCATGGAAATCAAAATCAATCTCTTGTTGTCTCTTATCAGAACAACATTATCATCTTGATGTCTCTCATCATGAAGAACATCATCATTTAGTTGCCTCTCATCCTGGACAACTGTATCATCTAGTCTAGATGAACATCCATTTTCCTCGGATAAATAAGGAAACACTGTTTCAAACAATGAAAGTTTTCCTTGATTCCATTATCGTATTTTGTACATATTCAGATTTTCTAAATCATATACAAATAAATGATAAGCACTACTGTAATGAGCATATTACAAAATAAGCAATCCACAGTTTTAGGTCCAATATTTGAACCTTCGGTGTCGGGACAGATAGACACCCCCCACATTCGTAAGTACTTATAGGATGGGTTTCTTACCATCCATAGTTCATAAAACTATCATCTTTTCCTTACAAGGGATCTTATCTAAAAGATAAGTAGCCGATAGAATCGCTTTCCCCCACATGCCATGGCTTAAACCAGGACTTTAATCACATGGCATAACCATATCTTTCAAGGCACGGTTCTTATCATTCAACAATTCTGTTGAGGCATATAAGGAGCAATAAATTTGTGTCTTATTCCAATGTTTACAGACACATATTCACCTCCGTTATCACTTCGAATCGCCTTGTTTTCGATAATAAGTTGATTCTCAACTTATTTGTATAGATCAATCTTGTCTATATCCTTACTCTCAAGTAAGTATAAATAGCAATATTTTGTACTACCATCAACAATTACGATGAAGTACCTAATTGCTACCTTAGTAGGTATCGATTCCAAATCACATAAAACTATGTGAATCAAGGGTTCGGCTAATTTCCGTTCAACCGAGTGAAAAGACAATCTTGTCAATTTGGCTTCAACACAATTTTCACTTTTGTAATCCGTGTTCGTTTATTTAATTAAACAACATATTGAGTTAAAATAACATGTACGAGTTGGCCATGCTATACATTTAAAGAATCAAATAAGCTGAATTCATACTTATTTTTATTAAAACAACCATTAAAATAAAATGAGATTCAACTTAGACATTTAATGAAGGGCATAACTCGTACCGACCAAAATTTTGTTCAATGTTAACTCAATTTTATTTGATTAAAATAAAAAGAAAAATAAACAGAAAGCCAAATTTATTAAGCAACCATCCAGACACAAGATTCTTATGAATCTCTGGCACATACAACGTGTTGGTTTACTTAAGCTCTTTTTCACATGTGAATTTCAACATCACATATCTTTTACCCTTGCTATTAGCAGTTGTAGAGTTGCCCATAAATTGCATCTCTCCATTTTTTTCTGCTTTGAAAGAGTTAACCAAACTCTTATTATCATACTCATGACATGATGCCCAAGTATTAATCCACCATTATCTAAGGTCGGATCCCGCCTTGGCAACAATTTCCATGTCATTCAGGCCATTTAACCCATAGTTATGGCACATAAAATCTGAATGCTTTAAAGCATCTACCGTACATATAACTCGAGTATCAGTCTCCCTTTCATCAAGTTTGGGAGCAGATCCTTTAGATATCACTCGTGACATTCCAAATATTCTGTTAATACAAGATTCCGTTATTAGTATAAAACTAAACTTGGAACAATTAACAACTTGCAATATCACAAAGTGTTTCTTAACAAAATAGATTACATCAAATTTTGTTTAAAACACTATTGTTTTGTAAGATCCATTATACAAAACCGCTTTTAAAGAAGTATTTCAATTAAACAAAATCGCATATTACATAATGTTTTTAAATAAAACAAATTGGTAATATGATTTTATCAATCTTCTTTAAGAATATCTTAATAGATATGTATCACATGGTCTAATTCTACAATGAAACTCGACAAGGTTTCAACATAGATTTACCCTTCCAAAGAAACTCAACATGGTTTCTATAGATCTACTTATAAATGTATTAAGTTTCAAGAACTATATTTAGTTTATAATTAAACTCAACCTGGTTTAAATAAGCTAAATAAGTCAAAGAAACTTTTCCACCAAAATATGATAATAGCTTGTATATTATCAGGTTTTGTTTCAAACAAACTCATCTTGGTTTCAATAAACATGTTCTAGTAATCTAATAAAATAACAACTTGTATTTTATGAGATTTCTTTCAAAGAAACTCCACTTGGTTTCAATGAATCTGATTTCATCATGATTTACAACCATGTTAGTAATTGGCGCACCAATTACATTCACAAGATTCACTAGGTCACAAATTATGTTACCATCAGTTAACTTGGGAATATTAAAACACAACAACTGTTAAAACAATATGGTATCTAATAAACTCGACATGGTTTATACAAACTTGTACCAAATTTGATTCAAAGAAACACAATCTTGGTTTCAATAAATCAAGATTCAAACAATAACATACGAAAAAAAAATCAGTTTGAAAAGAAACTCATCATGGTTTCAACATAAACTGATTCAATAAACTGTTTTAAAATCGTTTATCGATCTGTTATACCAACTCTGTTAATTAAAATAATCCGATTTTAATAAAAGTGTTTTAATTCTGTTACACAGAATCTATTTTAAGACTGTAGGGAAACGGTTACACTTTTATTAATAAAATCTAAATTATGATAAATAAAATTAACAGTAAATAAATAACAGAAAATTAAATACAAACAGAATGTAAGCAGATAAACGATAATTAAATGATATAATAAAATAGTCAAAAGACTTACTTGATCACCAAATAGAGATCAACAAAGATGCACTAAAAAGCCGAGGCACGTGTTTAACACGCTTCCCTTAAAACAGATTCGCCGTCTGTTTCCCAGGGTACAACAGCCAAAACAGTAAGTTGTACTGTCGGACTTAACTAAACTGCCTGGAATTTCATCTTAATCGATGCGTATTCCTTATGTTGGAAATCAATAATACTAATTGATTTGATGTGTCAAACCTATGGAATTAGGGCGTCTATTTATACACAATAGACTCCACCCTAGTTTACTCCTCCTACCGATGTGGGATAGAAAATAAACTATTTTTCCACTTTAGTCATGGTACCGAATGACTAACTTTGAGACCCGATATCTCATTCACATCAACTCTATTTTGGACACATAAAGGCTCATTACGGAGCTCTCTTCGAGGAGAACGCAAACCTATAAACTATTATTTATATATATGACACATACATATAAATAATTGTGTCCAAAGTTGGTCAAAAGTCACTTTTGCCAACCAATTTTCCAACAATCCCCCACATGAATGGAGATCGGTCGTAATACAAAAATTACGATAAAATTCCAATAGTTGAATCTTGCAAAGGATAGGTAGGTGTGACCCTTTGAACCTTCCCTTGTGAGATGCACTTAGTCTCCTAGATCTGAGTAGACGCGATGTCCTTGAACTCAACATCTGTTTACGTAGACGACAATACACACTCACACAAGACTCTCCCTAACATTGTTAAGTCCTCATAGTCGTGTTCGTTATGGTCATGAACACTAGCCTGGTTCTGTAAGAGCTCTTAGGAATTGCGCCCCCACAATTCCCTTCGAAGCGACCCCACTTCTCTCTCACATAGGTGATTTCATCTTGAATCATTAAAAACATATGTTTTGCGATTTCATCTTGAATCATTATGCTTTGTGATTTCATCTTGAATCATTAAAGCCATATGTTTAACCTCTCAACAAGTCACATTAGTTATAGGAATGGACTAGGAAGTTACAACATTTAGTAACTCCCCCAAATTGACGTGACTTCCCCCACATTTCTATGATTAGGTTGTCCTATTGAACCCAGATCTTGGGATCTCCAGTCAACTGGGTTAGGTTTTCCTTCATAGAAACTCATTCCTTCAAGGGCTTTAGTCCCATTCCTTTATACGACTTACTAACTAACTCTCTGCTTAAGCCTTTCGTAAGCGGATCCGCGATGTTATTCATTGACTTTACGTAATCAATCATGATAACTCTAGTTGAGAGTAGTTGTCGCACCAATCAATGTCTATGATGGATATGTCTCGACTTACCGTTTTATATTGTGATATGAGCTCTGTCAATTTCCAATTGACTATCACACTTTATATAGATGGTCGTTACCGGTTTAGGCCATCTTGGTATGTCCTCTACGAATTAACGTAGATATCCCGCATATTCTATAAATTTATCTCAAATGATAAATTTGAATTCCATCAAAGATTTAGCTATAAAAGTCTGTTTGAAATACTTTCAAGATTTCCAAGACATAGCTTCCCACGTAGAGTCCATACATCAGCTCTAGTGGATCTAGATTCTTTTATGTAAGAATCCATATTTGCATTACTCTATCATTAGATAGTAGTTGGATATCTTCCAAAATGCAATATCATAAGTATCATAGTACTCGTGTAATACTACTCAAGTGGTCATCACTTGAATTACTGGTATATTTACTAAACCTGATCATAATTTACAGATTTATGATCAGGTCTCACACAAGTTATTAGACAAATAAGACGCCCAATATTCTTTGAGTATTCAAAATGGGCAACACCTCTACCTCTATTTTAAATAGATTAAAAAAAATGTCGTTGGAGTTCTAGCTAGGCCGGAATCCCCCACATTGAACCTCTCAAGAATATTGTCCTTATAGTGCTTTTAACTTCAAAACAAATCCATCTGGTTTCATATGATCTTAGTTTAAAGAACCATATCGAACAAATAATGTAGTTCATGTCAAATCTTGACTCCAACATTTCATTAGTGGATTTGTTCATCTTGTTATCACTTCGAGTGATAAGTATACCATCTATGTATAAACACACGATTACATATATACCAGTGATTTATTTTTTTTCACATACATCCATTAATTTCGAATCCACGTTCTGACATGACGTGGTAGAAAATTTGGATGTCATTGTTTGGGAGCTTTTTCTAAGCCATATAATGACTTAACAAGCCTACAAACTTTGCTCTCTTGTCTAGGAGCCATGAAACCCTCAGGTTGGTTCATGTAGATTTCTTCTTCTAAATCCCTGTTTAGAAATGCCATTCTCTCATACATTTTGGTAAACTTCCAGATTTCTTAAAGCAGCAATAACAAGTACCCTCCTAATAGAGGTTATTCGTGTAACTGACGAATATGTATCAAAGTAAGCTAGACCTTCTCGTTGTCTAAACCCTTTGATTACCAATCTTGCTTTTTTACATATCAATGGTTCCATCGACAACCTTTGTGGTTGTTAGGTATAAACCATTTGTAGCCTAGTGGTTTACCACCCGGAGGTAAAACCATGAGCTATAATGTATCATGTTTGTAAAATAGAATCTATTTCACATTTGATGGATTCTTTCCATTGAGGCCATCCTGAGAAGTTACCATTTCTTTGTAAGAAGTAGGTTCATAAAAGAAACAAAACTAGGTCCAAACGATTTCTCGTTTCTTGCCCGTTTGCTTCTTTTTAGTTAACCTTATTCTTCCAGGTTGATCTTGTCTCACATCATGGAAATCAAAATCAATCTCTTGTTGTCTCTTATCAGAACAACATTATCATCTTGATGTCTCTCATCATGAAGAACATCATCATTTAGTTGCCTCTCATCCTGGACAACTGTATCATCTAGTCTAGATGAACATCCATTTTCCTCGGATAAATAAGGAAACACTGTTTCAAACAATGAAAGTTTTCCTTGATTCCATTATCGTATTTTGTACATATTCAGATTTTCTAAATCATATACAAATAAATGATAAGCACTACTGTAATGAGCATATTACAAAATAAGCAATCCACAGTTTTAGGTCCAATATTTGAACCTTCGGTGTCGGGACAGATAGACACCCCCCACATTCGTAAGTACTTATAGGATGGGTTTCTTACCATCCATAGTTCATAAAACTATCATCTTTTCCTTACAAGGGATCTTATCTAAAAGATAAGTAGCCGATAGAATCGCTTTCCCCCACATGCCATGGCTTAAACCAGGACTTTAATCACATGGCATAACCATATCTTTCAAGGCACGGTTCTTATCATTCAACAATTCTGTTGAGGCATATAAGGAGCAATAAATTTGTGTCTTATTCCAATGTTTACAGACACATATTCACCTCCGTTATCACTTCGAATCGCCTTGTTTTCGATAATAAGTTGATTCTCAACTTATTTGTATAGATCAATCTTGTCTATATCCTTACTCTCAAGTAAGTATAAATAGCAATATTTTGTACTACCATCAACAATTACGATGAAGTACCTAATTGCTACCTTAGTAGGTATCGATTCCAAATCACATAAAACTATGTGAATCAAGGGTTCGGCTAATTTCCGTTCAACCGAGTGAAAAGACAATCTTGTCAATTTGGCTTCAACACAATTTTCACTTTTGTAATCCGTGTTCGTTTATTTAATTAAACAACATATTGAGTTAAAATAACATGTACGAGTTGGCCATGCTATACATTTAAAGAATCAAATAAGCTGAATTCATACTTATTTTTATTAAAACAACCATTAAAATAAAATGAGATTCAACTTAGACATTTAATGAAGGGCATAACTCGTACCGACCAAAATTTTGTTCAATGTTAACTCAATTTTATTTGATTAAAATAAAAAGAAAAATAAACAGAAAGCCAAATTTATTAAGCAACCATCCAGACACAAGATTCTTATGAATCTCTGGCACATACAACGTGTTGGTTTACTTAAGCTCTTTTTCACATGTGAATTTCAACATCACATATCTTTTACCCTTGCTATTAGCAGTTGTAGAGTTGCCCATAAATTGCATCTCTCCATTTTTTTCTGCTTTGAAAGAGTTAACCAAACTCTTATTATCATACTCATGACATGATGCCCAAGTATTAATCCACCATTATCTAAGGTCGGATCCCGCCTTGGCAACAATTTCCATGTCATTCAGGCCATTTAACCCATAGTTATGGCACATAAAATCTGAATGCTTTAAAGCATCTACCGTACATATAACTCGAGTATCAGTCTCCCTTTCATCAAGTTTGGGAGCAGATCCTTTAGATATCACTCGTGACATTCCAAATATTCTGTTAATACAAGATTCCGTTATTAGTATAAAACTAAACTTGGAACAATTAACAACTTGCAATATCACAAAGTGTTTCTTAACAAAATAGATTACATCAAATTTTGTTTAAAACACTATTGTTTTGTAAGATCCATTATACAAAACCGCTTTTAAAGAAGTATTTCAATTAAACAAAATCGCATATTACATAATGTTTTTAAATAAAACAAATTGGTAATATGATTTTATCAATCTTCTTTAAGAATATCTTAATAGATATGTATCACATGGTCTAATTCTACAATGAAACTCGACAAGGTTTCAACATAGATTTACCCTTCCAAAGAAACTCAACATGGTTTCTATAGATCTACTTATAAATGTATTAAGTTTCAAGAACTATATTTAGTTTATAATTAAACTCAACCTGGTTTAAATAAGCTAAATAAGTCAAAGAAACTTTTCCACCAAAATATGATAATAGCTTGTATATTATCAGGTTTTGTTTCAAACAAACTCATCTTGGTTTCAATAAACATGTTCTAGTAATCTAATAAAATAACAACTTGTATTTTATGAGATTTCTTTCAAAGAAACTCCACTTGGTTTCAATGAATCTGATTTCATCATGATTTACAACCATGTTAGTAATTGGCGCACCAATTACATTCACAAGATTCACTAGGTCACAAATTATGTTACCATCAGTTAACTTGGGAATATTAAAACACAACAACTGTTAAAACAATATGGTATCTAATAAACTCGACATGGTTTATACAAACTTGTACCAAATTTGATTCAAAGAAACACAATCTTGGTTTCAATAAATCAAGATTCAAACAATAACATACGAAAAAAAAATCAGTTTGAAAAGAAACTCATCATGGTTTCAACATAAACTGATTCAATAAACTGTTTTAAAATCGTTTATCGATCTGTTATACCAACTCTGTTAATTAAAATAATCCGATTTTAATAAAAGTGTTTTAATTCTGTTACACAGAATCTATTTTAAGACTGTAGGGAAACGGTTACACTTTTATTAATAAAATCTAAATTATGATAAATAAAATTAACAGTAAATAAATAACAGAAAATTAAATACAAACAGAATGTAAGCAGATAAACGATAATTAAATGATATAATAAAATAGTCAAAAGACTTACTTGATCACCAAATAGAGATCAACAAAGATGCACTAAAAAGCCGAGGCACGTGTTTAACACGCTTCCCTTAAAACAGATTCGCCGTCTGTTTCCCAGGGTACAACAGCCAAAACAGTAAGTTGTACTGTCGGACTTAACTAAACTGCCTGGAATTTCATCTTAATCGATGCGTATTCCTTATGTTGGAAATCAATAATACTAATTGATTTGATGTGTCAAACCTATGGAATTAGGGCGTCTATTTATACACAATAGACTCCACCCTAGTTTACTCCTCCTACCGATGTGGGATAGAAAATAAACTATTTTTCCACTTTAGTCATGGTACCGAATGACTAACTTTGAGACCCGATATCTCATTCACATCAACTCTATTTTGGACACATAAAGGCTCATTACGGAGCTCTCTTCGAGGAGAACGCAAACCTATAAACTATTATTTATATATATGACACATACATATAAATAATTGTGTCCAAAGTTGGTCAAAAGTCACTTTTGCCAACCAATTTTCCAACAATCCCCCACATGAATGGAGATCGGTCGTAATACAAAAATTACGATAAAATTCCAATAGTTGAATCTTGCAAAGGATAGGTAGGTGTGACCCTTTGAACCTTCCCTTGTGAGATGCACTTAGTCTCCTAGATCTGAGTAGACGCGATGTCCTTGAACTCAACATCTGTTTACGTAGACGACAATACACACTCACACAAGACTCTCCCTAACATTGTTAAGTCCTCATAGTCGTGTTCGTTATGGTCATGAACACTAGCCTGGTTCTGTAAGAGCTCTTAGGAATTGCGCCCCCACAATTCCCTTCGAAGCGACCCCACTTCTCTCTCACATAGGTGATTTCATCTTGAATCATTAAAAACATATGTTTTGCGATTTCATCTTGAATCATTATGCTTTGTGATTTCATCTTGAATCATTAAAGCCATATGTTTAACCTCTCAACAAGTCACATTAGTTATAGGAATGGACTAGGAAGTTACAACATTTAGTAACTCCCCCAAATTGACGTGACTTCCCCCACATTTCTATGATTAGGTTGTCCTATTGAACCCAGATCTTGGGATCTCCAGTCAACTGGGTTAGGTTTTCCTTCATATAAACTCATTCCTTCAAGGGCTTTAGTCCCATTCCTTTATACGACTTACTAACTAACTCTCTGCTTAAGCCTTTCGTAAGCGGATCCGCGATGTTATTCATTGACTTTACGTAATCAATCATGATAACTCTAGTTGAGAGTAGTTGTCGCACCAATCAATGTCTATGATGGATATGTCTCGACTTACCGTTTTATATTGTGATATGAGCTCTGTCAATTTCCAATTGACTATCACACTTTATATAGATGGTCGTTACCGGTTTAGGCCATCTTGGTATGTCCTCTACGAATTAACGTAGATATCCCGCATATTCTATAAATTTATCTCAAATGATAAATTTGAATTCCATCAAAGATTTAGCTATAAAAGTCTGTTTGAAATACTTTCAAGATTTCCAAGACATAGCTTCCCACGTAGAGTCCATACATCAGCTCTAGTGGATCTAGATTCTTTTATGTAAGAATCCATATTTGCATTACTCTATCATTAGATAGTAGTTGGATATCTTCCAAAATGCAATATCATAAGTATCATAGTACTCGTGTAATACTACTCAAGTGGTCATCACTTGAATTACTGGTATATTTACTAAACCTGATCATAATTTACAGATTTATGATCAGGTCTCACACAAGTTATTAGACAAATAAGACGCCCAATATTCTTTGAGTATTCAAAATGGGCAACACCTCTACCTCTATTTTAAATAGATTAAAAAAAATGTCGTTGGAGTTCTAGCTAGGCCGGAATCCCCCACATTGAACCTCTCAAGAATATTGTCCTTATAGTGCTTTTAACTTCAAAACAAATCCATCTGGTTTCATATGATCTTAGTTTAAAGAACCATATCGAACAACTAATGTAGTTCATGTCAAATCTTGACTCCAACATTTCATTAGTGGATTTGTTCATCTTGTTATCACTTCGAGTGATAAGTATACCATCTATGTATAAACACACGATTACATATATACCAGCGATTTATTTTTTTTTTCACATACATCCATTAATTTCGAATCCACGTTCTGACATGACGTGGTAGAAAATTTGGATGTCATTGTTTGGGAGCTTTTTCTAAGCCATATAATGACTTAACAAGCCTACAAACTTTGCTCTCTTGTCTAGGAGCCATGAAACCCTCAGGTTGGTTCATGTAGATTTCTTCTTCTAAATCCCTGTTTAGAAATGCCATTCTCTCATACATTTTGGTAAACTTCCAGATTTCTTAAAGCAGCAATAACAAGTACCCTCCTAATAGAGGTTATTCGTGTAACTGACGAATATGTATCAAAGTAAGCTAGACCTTCTCGTTGTCTAAACCCTTTGATTACCAATCTTGCTTTTTTACATATCAATGGTTCCATCGACAACCTTTGTGGTTGTTAGGTATAAACCATTTGTAGCCTAGTGGTTTACCACCCGGAGGTAAAACCATGAGCTATAATGTATCATGTTTGTAAAATAGAATCTATTTCACATTTGATGGATTCTTTCCATTGAGGCCATCCTGAGAAGTTACCATTTCTTTGTAAGAAGTAGGTTCATAAAAGAAACAAAACTAGGTCCAAACGATTTCTCGTTTCTTGCCCGTTTGCTTCTTTTTAGTTAACCTTATTCTTCCAGGTTGATCTTGTCTCACATCATGGAAATCAAAATCAATCTCTTGTTGTCTCTTATCAGAACAACATTATCATCTTGATGTCTCTCATCATGAAGAACATCATCATTTAGTTGCCTCTCATCCTGGACAACTGTATCATCTAGTCTAGATGAACATCCATTTTCCTCGGATAAATAAGGAAACACTGTTTCAAACAATGAAAGTTTTCCTTGATTCCATTATCGTATTTTGTACATATTCAGATTTTCTAAATCATATACAAATAAATGATAAGCACTACTGTAATGAGCATATTACAAAATAAGCAATCCACAGTTTTAGGTCCAATATTTGAACCTTCTTTGTCGGGACAGATAGACACCCCCCACATTCGTAAGTACTTATAGGATGGGTTTCTTACCATCCATAGTTCATAAAACTATCATCTTTTCCTTACAAGGGATCTTATCTAAAAGATAAGTAGCCGATAGAATCGCTTTCCCCCACATGCCATGGCTTAAACCAGGACTTTAATCACATGGCATAACCATATCTTTCAAGGCACGGTTCTTATCATTCAACAATTCTGTTGAGGCATATAAGGAGCAATAAATTTGTGTCTTATTCCAATGTTTACAGACACATATTCACCTCCGTTATCACTTCGAATCGCCTTGTTTTCGATAATAAGTTGATTCTCAACTTATTTGTATAGATCAATCTTGTCTATATCCTTACTCTCAAGTAAGTATAAATAGCAATATTTTGTACTACCATCAACAATTACGATGAAGTACCTAATTGCTACCTTAGTAGGTATCGATTCCAAATCACATAAAACTATGTGAATCAAGGGTTCGGCTAATTTCCGTTCAACCGAGTGAAAAGACAATCTTGTCAATTTGGCTTCAACACAATTTTCACTTTTGTAATCCGTGTTCGTTTATTTAATTAAACAACATATTGAGTTAAAATAACATGTGCGCGGTCTGTATGAGATGTTATACTCACTTAGCAGTACACTCTACTTTTGTAAGCGTCCTGATGCGTCAGGCTTAGAGATAACTTGTTTGATTGGCTGATCAGTGATTACAGCTATTGGGTGCGCTTGAAAGTATCTGCGCAGCCTTTTGGCTGCGAATACTATAGCTAAGACCAGCTTTTCCATAGCGCTGTAGTTAGTCTCTGTTTTCTTTAGGGCTTTGCTTACAAAGTATATGGGTGTCTGGACGGAATTCCTATCTGTCAATAGTACCGCGCTGACTGCTCCATGGGTTGCCGATAAGTACATGATTAGTTCTTCCCCTGGTCACGGTGTGACAAGTTTGGGAAGAGAGGCCAGATGGTTTTTAAGTTGTTGGAAAGCTTCCTCCGCTTCTTTAGTCCAGTGAAAGTCTCCCTTTTTAGTACACTTCGTGAGTGTTTTAAAGAGAGGAAGAGATTTGTCTGCTGACTTAGATAAGAAACGGTTTAGCCCTGCTAGCTTTCCATTCAATGACTGGACTTCTTTGAGTGTTCGCGGTGAGGGGAGATCAATAACAGCCTTTGTCTTTTCTGGGCAAGGCTTGATTCCATCGGGTTCTATCAAGTATCCAAGGAACATGCCATCGGTTGCGCCAAAGGTGCACTTCTTGGGATTTAACTTCATGTTTATTCGCCCCAATGTTCTGAATGTCTCCTCGATGTCGCGCACCAACTCGTCCTCTGTGTGGCTTTTGATGACAAGGTCGTCAACGCAGACTTCCAAGTTGCGGCCTACTTGTTTTTCGAAAGCTGTGTCCACCAATCGTTGATATGTCGCGCCTGCGTTCTTCAGGCCAAAAGGCATTTTTGTATAGCAGTACACTCCTTGACTAGTGTGAAAAGCTGTTTTTTCCTCATCTTCAACTGCCATCTGGATTTGATGATACCCTTTATATGCATCTCGGAAGCATTTGAAAGGGTATCCGCACAGGGATTCAACCTTCCAGTCTATCTCTGGCAGTGGATAGCAGTCCTGTGGACATGCTTTATTGAGGTCCGTGAAGTCCACGCACATCCTCAAACTGCCATCGCTCTTTTTTACCATAACTGGGTTAGAAAGCCAGTCGTGGTAGTATACTTCGCGCATGATGCCTGCGTCTACGAGCTTATGTACTTCTTCCAGAATAGCCTTTACACGATCTGGGGCCTGGCCGCGCTTCTTTTGTCGTATTGGAGGATATCCTTGTCGGATTTGTAGCTTATGCTCTGTGATAGAGCGCGGTACTCCCGTCATATGTTTTGGTTCCCATGCGAAGATGTCTAGGTTCTTTTGCAAGAGTACGCATACAGCTGCTTTACCTTTGTCAGATAAAGATCCCCCAATCGAAACTTGTTGTTCCGGGTAATCTGGATGAATAGCGACTTTTAGATTTGGCGTTTTTTTTCGTGCGCTGTTCTGGAATAGTCTCTGCTTCAGTTGTTACCGCGATGCATTCTCTTGGTGGTATTGTTGTGTTATAGAGAGTGACAACTCCTCCTTCCACTGGAAACTTAAGCATTCCGTGAGATGTGGATGGTACAGCGCGCATGGATGATATTCCTGGTCTCTCAATGATACCATTGTATGGTGAAGGGGATTTTATTATCATAAAGTTTATCCATGTTGCGGTTGAGTGTTGTTCATCTCCTACGACCACCAACAAGCGTAACTGCCCCATGGGCCAGATCTTTTCTCCTGTGAATCCTGTTAATGACGTTGTTGCTGGTATCAATTGACTTTGGATCTCAGGTCGCAGTCTTTTGAAACAGTGATCGTACAGGATATCTGCGGATGCTCCTCCATCAATGTACATGCGGTGGATATCATGTCCTCCTGTATGTATTTCAATAGTTAGAGGTTCCACGACTGCGTTGTCCGCAGCTATAGTAGGGAAAGATATCTCTTTTTCTGGAGAGAATTTTTGGCTGACTTTTTGCTTTATCTTGCGTTGCCATGATTGTATCATGTATATAGTATCAGCTTTTTCTTTGGGGGTTCTTTCTTACCCCCGTTTCTCTGTTTATCTTTTCCCTCTTTGATGTTCTTTACAAGGTGGTCCATCCTGCATTCTCTTACTAGCTTTTCAATTAATTGTTTTAGTTGGACGCACTCGTTAGTTATATGGCCTTTTAGTCCATGGTACTCGCAGTATCCGCGCCCTATGCGCTTTTCCTCTGCAATGCGCATTGGTGGTGGTTTTGGGAAGTTCGCACCTTCTGTTACAAATATTTCCCTCGGAGTTTTTGTAAGAGGGGTATATTTGTCATTGTCTCTTCCACTGCGGTAATTCCTGCTGCGGTTGTTATTCTGATCATTGGATTGTCTCCGCGGCTGCTCTTGCTGCCTATAATTTGAATAACCCTTTTTGCTATCCGCAGCAGCTGCTTCTCCTTGTATAAAGGATCTAGTGCGCTTTGTTAGCTCATCAAAAGTCTGTGGAACTTTGTCGTTCAGCTTCCGGATGAGTTCTGGGTTATTGATCCCATTCATGAACCCTGAAATTTTTAGGATTTCAGGACATGCTTTGACTTGTATGCACTCATCCTTGAAACGTTCCATAAAAGCGCTGGTTGATTCCCCTTGACGCTGTTTCACTCTTGCTAGCTCCACAGGGTTTTTAGCGCACTTCTTTCGCTGGGTGAAGTTGAGGCGGAATGCTTTCCGTAATTCCTCAAATCCACCGATGCTCCTACGTGGGAGTTTGCTAAACCATGTGCGCGCGTTTCCTACTAACGTGGAATTAAACATGTGGCACCACACAGGCTGTGGCCAGTTTTCGATAGTGGCGGCTGATTCAAAAATTTTTAGGTGATCATCTGGATCACCTGTTCCATCATATGTTTTCACGTTAGTGGGCATGCGCCTGCGTTTGCGGTCTGAGTAATCGCTGATGCGCCGTGTAAACGCATCAATTTTCTGGCGACGCCATGGGAGAGACATATATTCATTCTCTTCCTCGCGACGTCTTCCTCTTGACTTCCAGTGTCCTGTTTCTTTATCCTCGTTGTCCGAGGAGTCACTGGAAGAAGGGTAGTCTCTTTTTCGGCGCTTGCGCCGGTTCTTTCAGAAGAAGAGCTTGAGGGATCTCTGCTTGGGGATCTTCTTCTCCCCAATCTATCTTGAATCCTCCTACTCCCAGATTTGGAAGATCCTTGGCTTGGCGAATGTTGAGGCCCTAAACGATCTTGTACTCCCCGACTGCCAAGTCTGGAGTGAACATTAGTGCGCCTCTCGCTGTCTTCTGAGTATTGTGAATCAGATGTCGTACCCAACCTATCATGGATAGTGGTACGTTCTGCGCGTCTTCCTCGTGGGTGGCGCAGTGGTGATGGTTCGCGTTCAGGACCAAAATTGAGTCGAGCTTGTAGGCTCGTACTTGCCCTTCTTCTTGCTTCTTCCTGCATGAGAGCGGTTAGGGTTTCATAATTTTGGGATACAAAGTTTCCCAAAGTTAGATCGGGTGCGTCCTCAGTTGTTGCAAGAATTTCTGCCTCAGTATTAGGCACCCTATCTCGGTTAGGCGCGCCTGGCGGCGCAGTGTTGTTCACTGCGGGTACAGTTTGATGAGGAGTGGTGAAGAGGGTGCGCTGGAGTTCTTCAACGCTTGGGACCACTGGGGTGACTTGGGTAGTCCTTATAGGTAGTTCTACCGCTGGAAGAGGTTGGGTTGTCCCTGCATCTTGGTGACCAGGTGCGCTGGTTGTCCCAGCCACTTGTCTGGAGGTCGGATCTTGTTGATTCTTCCTCTGATGGTCACGTTTTTCTGACTGCGGAGTCCGCTGGCTTGAATTCTTATGCTTTGTCATTCTAGTTCTTAGTCGGGTCCCACGGATGGCGCCACTTGTTGATACAAAAGTTGGGCGTTCCTGGTTATTGGCTCTTGCTCTCGTACCAATTCGCTTTTTAGTACTTGTTACCTGCGCACTAAGAAAATAAACAACACCGTTAGGCTTATCGAGGGATTGTCTCCCCCGATTAGACTCCGGCGTGAGAGTAAGTAATCGATTTAAGGTTCTCGTAGAGAGTTAGGGTTTGTATCTCGTACCTTTGAATGAGAATATATCATTCCTTATATAGAGGCTGAAACCGCGTGGGTTTCTTGCTCCTTACTCTTCGCACTCGTGGTGCTTATCGGGGTAAGGATATCTATTCTATGAATAGAAGATCCTTATCGCATGCCCGATTAATTTTGTTGGGCTTTGGGCTTCGTGAGCCAAAGCCGTTATTATTATGGCCCAAGTCATTTATAACGATAGCCCACTCGTGGTGAATTTGGGCCGAGTAATGTTTATCATTTGGGCTTGTGGCCCATATATAGACTATACGTCATCAATATATATGTCATGGTATCTCGTTTTATTGGGCAAAGTGGCAAAGTGATGATAACAGGCATTTGCGACATAATTTGCTTATATCATTTCAAAGCATATCTATTGCTGTACTATAATCATGTTCACATTTTATTTCTTAGTTTTTGGTTAAGCTAAAGTAACGAATAGACTGATAAACACATGAACAAATAGTGTCAAGGAGCACATTTTCATTTATGAATTAGAAAGTAAGAAAATGTTTATTGGTATAATTTTATTTCTTATTCAACACAAACGTCTATTTTTTTTTTTTTTTTTTGAACGGCACTTTTATTAGAAAAACTAGCAAGGAGCTAGACAATTACAAAGACACAAACGTCTAATTTACCTGAACTATATCGTCATGTAACATACGCTGATATGATGTTCTAATTATGTTAACAACCGATTAAGTAAAAACATGTGGGTAGTTACATGGTGAATAAGTTTACAACCAAGCTACTTACCATTTAATTACCCACACACGTTTGATACCTCCATTCGTTTAGTTTTAAACCCCTATAGTAATTGTTCATTTCGCTATGTGGGAACAAACCAAACAAAACCAAAACTCACTTATTTATTTATTTTTCTCAAAACACAACCACAAGTAGAGACAACAACATGTGAACAATTTCGGTCCAAAATGGAAAATCAAAAAATCAAGATGTTACCGGGTGAGTCCGGTAGCAGAGATGGACCAACATAAATGTCGGGTGCCGTAGGCCACGCACGATTTTGGGTCACGAAGTGTATTTTTCTTCGAAAATTGTCATTTTTTTTTTTGTATGTGCAACCCCCAATATTTATGCTATTTTCATTATAGTGAAATTTTAATTTAGTTAAAAAAAAATTCTTTATAGTGCGAAGTTTTGTACTTGTGATAGGAAAAAAAATTGTGCAACACTCTCTCAAAGCTTCTAGGTCCGGCTTGGTAAGGTTTTCAAAATAGTCAATTTTGTTTCAAATCCATCATTTAAAAAGTACCTCAAAACATCAAATGGTTCAACTCGAAATCAAACCAATTTAAAACATAACAACGGTACTATACCATACAATTTTCAATCCCAATATCTTTTCACATTTGGTTTTAGCTCGACCTCTATTTAGCCAAGTCCACTTCATAGGTCTGGCGTACGATGTTCAAATTATGTTAAACAATCGGTCAAGTAGAAGATTATAAGTGCAATTATGGAATATAAGTGAAAGAACGTTTGGGAAAGAACAATGTGGGCAATGAACATAAAAGATATGAAAAAAACAAATTGTAAGTAAAAAAGAGTGAGCCTGACTTCTTGAATAGGTTTATCGGTAGGATTAATCCATATGTGCCATGATGACACATATTTGATACTCCCTCATCAATTTGGGACTTTTTTTTTTTTTTTTTTTTTTTTTCCCTGAACACTCTTGTTTTGCAACAACTTTGGTTGGAAACACTAAAATCCGGTCAAAACTTTGTCCAAAGGGAAAACCAATTAATCAGGATCCAACCGGCCGAGACATAAGCTCTTGATGCTAATTTATCATCTTTAGGGTAATATGTGACATTTTTACCCTTTGGGGAAAAAAATTGTATTAGCTAAGAGAGGCAAAAATGTCCAAAAATTTCGCAAAATACCTTAAAGATGATGATTTTGAAAGAAAATTACCATTAAAAAAAAAAAAAAAAAAAAAAAAAAAAAAGTTCGCTACCCAGAAGATAAAACAGTGACAAATATAATATTTTTTAAATAATTTGCCCAATATTTATCTAGTAAGGTATGAAATCTAAAACTCTAGTGAGCACTTTATATGCATAACCACTAAACTACTTTGATATAACTCATCATATTGTTAGCTTGTCAATTTTCATCAACTCAAACATTTAACATTGTGGGTATGATTGGTGAAAGTAACTGTTGCTGGAACTGGTGCTAGTGCTAGAGATGGTGCTGGTGCTGGAGATTATAAAAAGAGATTATTTTTATAAGCTAGATAAAGTAACCTTTGGTTTTAAGAGATTATGGAAGATTATTTTTTTTAGAATCTCTTATAAGCTATGTCTGCCAAACAAAGATTATTTTTTAAGTAGCTTATTTTTAGAAAAAATAATCACAATCTCTCAACAATCTTGTGTGCCAAACATAGTCATTCTCATAACTAATTGGGCGTAATTCAAAATAATTCTCAATTGGGCCAAATAGCCTAGACTATTTACTACATAACACCCTCCTTAGAAATCTTGCATAAAAGATGACAAAGATAGCGAACAAAACTTCGTTGTTCCAATAATTTTTTAAAAAAGTGTGTAAAGAACCAAACGAACATAATTATGGCTTGTTCAGTTATTTAGCTCCAACCTTACAAATGTGCTACGCACAATTAAAGGGACGGGTGTTTGACTGTTTGTACTCATCTTTGTTCATTAAGTAAAATAAAATAAATGTAATTCGTTCATGAATATGTAAAAAAGATTAAAAATAAATAAATAAATAAAATAAAAGCCACTTAGATAATGAAACATTGAAGAGATTACAAAAAATAAGTGATCTATAATTATTAAGCATGTGCATCCACACACATTTAACTGGTGCCACTATGTTCTTACTTATAAATTGCTATAATGATTGATTATTCGTTAATGTGGGACAAAATCTATACTCATTTATTTGGTTCTTTTCTCTAAACTCTTAGCCGGGAAGAGTACTTGACTCGAAACCTTACCAAACTCCGTCCAAAGAAACTCAATAATATTTTTGAATTCATTCTTCCGATATAGAGGAAACTTGAGTACTACGACTCAACAATGACATCATGATTTTTTTCAAGTAAGAACCAAGCCAACATTATTTTCCACAAACTACATTCAATCCTTTTTAGTTATTTACCATCTAATTGGGTCATGAAGCATGCACACTAACAAATTACAAACAAACAATTGATACATAAGTGATCACCGATGTATGCGTAAGTTTTCACAAAGGTTTCTCTGTACATAAAGTCTAAATGTTAATGACATGTAATAGCAACGTACTTTCCTATTTGTGCCATTATCATATATGAACCCAAAATAATACAACAATACCCATCTAATTTTCAAATTTTGTTTCATTATCAGATACGAATTTTAAAATATCATATATTAAGCATATTTAAAACACACATCATAAACCTTTGATCCAATAAAAATATTACGCCTCGTAAACTTGTTTAAACCACTATGTAACCACTCTAACCTTCTTTTTTTTCTCCACAAATATTTAAACCTTTAAACGGGTAGGGTAATCCACCTTCAAATGGCTCAAGTTTTATTTCAAAATACAATATTCCATTTCATCAGAAAACCTGGTCATGACTCTTATGTGTGGTATTCTTCACCCATATAGAAAGTAATAACTATGACCCATTCATAAGATACCATACCAAAATCGCTATCTCTAACTCACATGAAGACAAAAACTTTAAGTATGGAACATTATATAAGGGAAAGGAAACTTACATCGAGTAGTTTGTGTTCCAACAATACTTCATCACTGGTGGTAATCACTGTCAAAACACAATGCCAAATGCTCCCTATAAGGCTATAAACATGACACGGAATGATAAATGTTGAAAGTTCAAACAGAAAAAAATGCAAATAAGTAGAAAAGCATATAATTTGTTAACTGGATTTCAAATTGATTTTTATTTCTACTAAAATTATCATATGAACTATGAACAAAAAAATGGTATAGAAATGACCTGGAACACGAATATGATGCGTAGTCACGTAAGTCCATCGCGGATGAATCTTGAAAAAAGGCCTGCAAATAACACTAACATAAAAAATCAACTAAATTTTTAACAACCACATCATTGCTATTAAGTAGAAAGATTGAATTTTGATACCCTTATTTCCATGTCTTTGGATATGGTGGCCAACCTAGAAGCCGACCAGCTGCAATTGCAGTCGGCACTACTGGTTCAACAGGAGCCTCATGGCAATTGTGTGTCATCTGTTATCCTCACTTTCACCCGGTGGCTTATCTATAGGACCTGAAACACCATTTTCTTATATTGTGGTATAAGTTAAATAGCATGAAATCTATTCATAACTAATGATGATGCTATCATGTTCGGTATTTGACTTTCACTAAATGAGAGATAATAAGCATTGCCCACACTGGTCAAGGCGAATAAAAATAACTCGAAGGTTAAACTATTGACTTATTTTTCACTATCCATTCAATCTTCCATCGAGTCAATAAACGATGACCCAGTCGGGTCATGTTGGGTTCGGCCAGAACGTTTGTCTAAATCCTATTTAAGCTTAATTTGATAACCTCATATACTGCAAGAAAAAAGGCTTATTAGTTCTTTCAAAATCAAATAACTGGAAAGCCCTATAAGCCCGAAAAATACCAAAGAACATAGATAACAACAAAGGTAAGGAAAAAATACATATCATAATTTTTGCGAAACAAAATACGCATCATAATTTTTGACTGCGTCATGATCCTGTGCTCCTATTTCATCTCCAAAACATCAATAAAAAAAAAACATACATCATAATTTTTCGATAAAACGGAAAGGGAAAAAAACATGATAATCAATATGAACCCCCAAATTAACAAAACCCTAATTTCAAATAAAGATTAAAATTAATCGCAATTAAATCAAACCGATTACCCAAAGCAAAAATGTAAATATGCATAGATTTATATTAAAAAAACCGATTACCCATGGTGATCGTGGGTCTTGGTACCTCGTCGTGGGGTTTTCTTGGTGGCGGCGGCATCGTGAGGTGGTGGTGGTGATAGTGGAATAGATGAGAGGGTGAGATTAGAGTGTTTGTGTGTGTGTTTTTGTGGAGAGGGTGAGATTCGAGTGTTGTGTGTGTGTTTTCACCATTAATTTACAGCGATTGTTTCCACGAATATGAATATTAGTTTCAATGTTAATTTCCAGCGGCCATAAATTTTGTAGGGGTAAAATCGAGATTGACCAAAAGTTCAACTTTTCACAATTTCACATTCCCCTTTGATCATTTTTACTTTATAAGTAGTAAAGATAAGTATAAGTAGTAAAGATAAGTAGAAAGGAAATTTGTATTTTCACCTGAAGAAATTATGACAAAAGCTATTCACCAAGTATAAATACAACTTTACTCAAAGTCTGTATTATCTAATTTATCTTAATTATAAACTACTCTCATGATTATTCATTCCCCCATGTGGGACAAAAGCAAAACTACTCTCATGGTTAAATACTTTAATGTTAAGTAAAATTCTTATGTTAAATGCTTTAAGGCTGTTAAATTCTTTGTTTAAACGTAATTTAAACCATTAAGTATTGTTGATCTTAGTGCTAACAAATTGGATGGACACCTTTGAAGTGAGATTTTAATGACTATTCTTATCATGTGCTTTGAACAATCATTGCTTGCATTGCAGAAGAAAACTAAAAGTTTCTGGAAGTTGTAATTGAAGACTTCGTTCTACATGGGAAAAATGTATTACCATGTACGATCAAATTTCTTTGTATAATTAGAAGGGATATGAGTTTGCGGAAAGCCGGAAACCAGAAGATTACTATTAAGTGATCTTTTTATGTAACTTTTGTTGTATTTTAATCAGACGTCGAATAGGTGAAACCAAGATATGCAAACCTTGAACACCAAACTCATGGAGCAATTAAGCCAAAAAACCTTGCTATTGATGTGGAAACGTTCTCTTCTAAACGCCGGGGATTGAGAATTACATTACCACTCCATACAAAGTTTTCTTCTAAATCCAGTTAAAACAAAGTTTTCTTCAAGTCATTAAGAATTGGATCCTTTTATGGCCTTTTAGCGCGCCACGGATACTACTCCCACCCAAAGAGACTCATGATTTGTTTGTTCATGCTTCCATCAATATCGACGAAACTCGAGTACCATGACATGGAAATGGTTACCATGATCTTTTCATAATAACAGCAAACCAACATCATTTTCCATAAAACTCTATTTAATGATTTTTAGTTATATTAAGATCTTATTGTGTACTGAAACATGCACACCCACAAATTACCGAGGGACAATGTATACACACGTCATCCAAGAATTCATAAGTTTTCACCAAGGTTTCTCATATATAAAAGCTAACTTAGAGACAGCCTAAACTGTGTATTATGGTCTCGTTTATGGTGATTATCTCAAGTTATTTTTGAAACACCGTTTTTAGTCCAATGTGTAGACCGGATAGGCACTTTTGTCAATTAATATCTTAAAATGTGATATAATTGGGTGACCTTGATCTGTTTTGATAGTTCATTCACTTGGATGAACTATGTATATATTAGGTACTCTATATTTTTCTTTGTTTGTCACGAAATGTTAAAACATTTCACCTAAAACACATTGTGATGTAACATACGTTAATATGATGTCTAAGTTATGTTAAAAATTTGAATAAAAGTTACAAAATACAAGTAAAAAAAATGTGCGCATTCAGTAAAGAAAATCATGAGTAAGACTATTCACCTAGTCAATACGCACACATGCTTGAAACCTCTATTGTGTTAGTTATAAACTACTCTCATGATTGCTCCTTTTCCCATGTGGGATAAAACCAAAACTCAGTATTTGGTTTTTCTTTAAAAACTCTCGTCTTTCAACCATTTTCTTGGATACCCGCTAAATCCATACTTTTTTTATGAGACAAAGTCATTCAAGCAACAAAGCAATACTATACAGTACGATAGTTCATCCCAATATATCTTCGCATTTGATTTTAGCTCGGCCAATATAGTCCAATCCACTTAAATCCAGTTCTCGGCGATTAAACACCCGAAATTTCATTAACTAAAACTAATGATGGTTTTGCCTTGCAAAACAAGTCACAAATGAACACACTCAACAAATCACACATCTTACAATCACAACAAAAAAAAGTCGG
Source organism: Artemisia argyi (assembly GCA_030686995.1). Lineage (NCBI taxonomy): Eukaryota > Viridiplantae > Streptophyta > Magnoliopsida > Asterales > Asteraceae > Artemisia > Artemisia argyi. The sequence continues at coordinate 699,308 of JARVZY010011170.1, read as the reverse complement.
ACCAATTACCACTCATCATATTAGCTTATCAAAATTTCTTAAACTGAAAGTTTGTGTATACTGTATTCATAACCAACTGATAACACACCTCTTTTCCATCCTTCCATCAGGTTTGACGGTTAAACAATGGCAGACCTAGCAAATTCTACTCAATTTGAGAAGTGATTTGAGTTTTTATTAATAGTGGAAGTGATGATCTATAGTTGGTTCATCTTTTGCAAATTTGATCATTTCCTATATTTTTTTTTACACAAAGTTTGTTTTATTAATTATGTTTGTAGGGAATATTACTCGTTGCAGTCAATGATGAAAGTAAATATTGTTTCAGTGATGTTTTTCATGTGATTAATACAAATTTATCACCATCGATCTTTCGTCAAAGATTACATACTTATGTTTATGTTTACTTTGAAATAAATGTCCAGCGGTATCTGAGTCCTCGACTAATCTATTCTAACTAATAAAACAGAGTTTTTTTTTTTTTTTTTTTTTTTTTTTTTTTTTTTTTTGCCTCTATCTATTTAATTTTTTCTAAAAATAACACTTAGCCTATGATTGACACGTGGCAACCAATCTTAAACGCTTGGAAGACATATTTGAAGTACCGAAAGTTCTCACAAAAAACTACTTTCGTCAATATTGATATTCTTATTTTAAGTAAGTATTTAACATCCTATTATAATGGTATTGACCACACTTATTTTAAGTAAGTATTACTAGTAACACTGTTTTCCTTTATTACCATTTTAAATGTTTTTTAATAACTTCCTTCGTAATTTTCAACCAACATTTAATATGTTTTTCATCGTTGCTTTCGCAAATGTCCATTAATCCTAACTTTTTTTAGTGTTTCATCTGCATGAGATAACATATATATCTTTTACTTTCAATCTTGCAGGCTTGATCATTAACATCATCGATATATCAAAGTTGAAACCATAGGCTCATTATCTCCATACGGTAAGGCATATTCTTTAATATCTTTGTATTTTTATTTTTATGTAAGATATATTTGTTTTTCACATTTATTTAGCTTCTCGAATGGCATCATGTTTTCAAATATAATTAATCGTATTATGTTATTTTCATTCGTCTTTTTGATTGGTTATAGTAACTCTATGCTTTTAGCATAATCTTTTATGTTCGTCACAAAAGTGTGATCGGAGGTGAACCATTAATCAAGAACGTTTTAAGGTAAATAATATCAATTATTTGATCGTTTCATCAGGAAAAATTTGATACCCATTTGATATAATCAGTTACTATTTGTTTAGTTTTGGAGGGTTAATGTTTCCTCTTTTTATTTGATAAAAACGCTAACAAATGATAAATGAATAGCTGAATGTTATGTATTCACATAAGAAGGTTTTTCAAAGTAATTAGAATTTTTATCTTGCATAAGAAGCTTTTTCATTTATCATATTAAAAATGCCTTTGTTACTCATCCATAGAAATCTTATTGAAGAATAATCGTGGTTATTTAACATCAATCTAATTGTTAAATTGCATTGTCTCAGTAAAAAAAGTTGAACAATTAGGTTTGTTTTTACGATGTTCTTTACGTTTACAATTATTTAAACTTTTCGTAATTTACGGGGCCTTATTCGTATTTTTTCATAATAGTTAAATAAGTGAACACAGAAGCAAGTATGGTTACTCCTCTATATTTTCTATTCATTCTAATATTTTCTATTCATGACCTTATATTGAAACGGGTACAACAAGTAAGGAGCCATCTTCCTATATAGCTTTGTTAACCATGTCTTCACTTTTCATCATCAATTTTCAGCAACTCTCAGATCAAGTTTTATTGATCTTCAAAATTACCGTAATCCTTTTAAATCAAAAAATGTATTTAATGAACATTTGTTGATCTTTAAAATTACCGTAGTTAATCATAATTTGATATAAATTAACTCCAACATTCCTTATATATAGAGCTAAACAAGTGCCCAATAGGCATAAGTTAGCAAAACCCTTATTGTAATTGTTAGATTGTTAGATGTTTATTTAAGAGTAGATAACTCTTTTTTGATCTTGCTGGCTTAGTTAAACTTAGAACTCTTAGGTTTGCATGCTATTTTTTACATCTTTTCGTCCGTTTTACACGTTTTGATTCATTTTTACACGTTTTCCTTTGCTTTTACATGTTTTCGTTCTTTTTTGTATATTTTGTTCATTCTACAAGTTTTCATCCGTTTTTATACATGTAAATGTGAGTGAAAATGTGCAAAAATAGACGAAAACGTGAATACAAATGAAAACATGTAAATACGGATGAAAACGTGTAAAAATAGATGAAAACATGTAAAAACATTTGAAAGCGTGCGAAAATGAACGAAAAAGGTGTTAAAATGGACGAAAACGTGTAAAATGGATGAAAGCGTGCAAAAATAGACGAAAACATGTAAAAACGAACGAAAACATGCAAGAACGGACAAAAAGGTGTAAAAACAGATAAGAATGTATAAAAACGAACGAAAAATGTAAAAACGGACAAAATGGTGTAAAAATGGACGAAAGCATGTAATAACGAACGAAAACGTGCAAAAATGAACAAAATGTGTAAAAACAGATGAAAACGTATAAAGACCGAACGAAAACATGTAAAAATGGACGAAAACGTAAGAAAACCAAATTTTCAGTTATTTACTAACGGCCGTTAGTATAAAGGACTAATGGCCGTTACTTAATTGTCAAAAGATTTGAAAAAGAAGATGACAAGGGCTTTTTGGTCATTTCAATTTGGATATGGACCACATCCGTAACATATGCAAACCACAATGATGTAACCCTGCGGAAAAAAAGTTTAATGACTAAACCTGAAAAATCGACAAACCACAGTGACCATTTATGTAATTAACTTTTTTTATATAGTTTCACAATATCCCCAAAATCGTAAATAAAAACTACAATTGGCAACAATATCACTTTGGACATGCATAATGTCACGATAAGATTAGAACCTTTTCCACTTTCTTTCGAGTTGTTGTGAGGTTATGGATACTCAAAAAAGAGCTCAGGACACTTGGGCGTTTGATATTGCTAAGTTTAAACTCATGAAATAGTTTCCAGACGAATGTAGCATCACAGATGTTTTCATTGCAATCCTTACTTGAACCCCTTATAGCCTTGAGGTAACATTGCATAATGAAGTGAGTCGATAATCAATCATAAGTTGCTCTTTTCCTATTTCCTTGCGATCTCCAGATACTTAATAAGTTTTCATAAAATCATTTAGTTAAGGATTACAATAATTTTGTGCAAATTACCTACATTTTGGGTGCATAATATATGTTTTCAAACATACGAAATATAATACTATTTTCAAACTATATTATTCTGGTACAATGCAGTGAAGTAACTAACTAAAAAACAAACCATCTAGATAAACAATATATGTGGTATACCATTAACTAAATAGATAATCTTTCGATTTTCAGAAGTGGAAATATATCCATAACAAGACCAAAATAAACAGTACTCTTCCAGAATGTACTCTTCCAGAATGTTAAGTAAGACGAAAAACATTCATTATTAGTATGTTTGACAGAAGAGAAAACATATCCGTAACAAGTCCAAAATAGAAGTTGTGACACTCAATTTCAGCAACACTTCTATCTTGCAACAACTTCAACACATATCAAACATGGGTATCATGACAGGACCTTTTTCGCGATGACAATCAACAAACGTTAGTGATAATCTCTCGGGCAAGTCGGTTTGTATTTTCCACAAACTATTTTAACACATGGCTAGCTCTTGTGTTAGGAGCAAAAAAGGATTGAAGATGATTATTCTTGATGAAGATGAAAATCTCACTAATACCACAACCAACGTAGTCTCCAAAGAAATATTACACAATCTTCTTATCATATCCGGATGTACATGTATCTCGGATTAATAGAAATAAAGTATTGAAGATGTTTATTATTTTTATTTTTTATTTTTTATTTTTTATTTTTTATTTTTTTACTTTTATGTTTCATATAACGTATGTTTGATAATTACCAACTGCATACTTTACGTTTTTTATGCAGGTGTAGTTCTTTCTAACATATAACTTCATAATTCACAATATTATTTACTAATGTTTTTTACCTTATTTTAAAAGACCCGTGAATTTCACGGGTCTTTTAGCTAGTTAAGTATATATGTGAAGGTATCTCGTTTAATTTGGTAAAAAGTGATGATAAGTTGTTAACATATTAACAAGCATTTGCGACATAGTTAAATTTGCTTCGATTATTTCATAACAGATCTGTTACTTTAATCCTCTTCACATATACATTAAGAGTTTTTGGCTAAGCTTAAATAGCAAATATAGAGTGGTAAATTATGAAATAATAATGTGAAAAGTAGTCAAATTTAATTGTTATTGTTGTTGTTGTTGTTGTTGTTGTTTTTTTTTTTTTTTTCAAAAAGTAGGAGAATATTTATTGGCATAAAATCTATGTGTGTAAACATATAGAGTACAGTAGTAATTATATACCTACACATGGTTTCCTTATAATATCCAGTTTTACATCAATTTGATGAAAAACATAACTCTTGATCTTGACAAATTTTTTGATTGCATGTGACATAAAACAACCTGTAGATAATTAAAGGTTATGAAACCAAAAGATGCAAACTTTGAACACCAAATTCAGTGAATAAATGAGGGCAAGTGACATATATAACCCAAGTACTGTTCAAAAGTTTTTATGTATGCTTCTCGTATATAAAACCGTAGTGTTAAAGGCAGCCTAACTTTAGATTTGGTCTCATTTATGCTGATTTTCTCTCGTTATTTACTGAAAATTTGTAAAATGGGGAAATGTTGTTAAATTAACTCCATAGTTTTTATCACATATAGAGTTTGAAAAATGATTAAAAATGTCCATGATTTATCAAGTATGTTTTGAAACACAATTTAAATCCACTGTTTAGATCGGATAGGGAGACAGTTTTGTCATGTTTAATGTTAAAACATTTTACCACATGTTGGGAATGAAATGGTGAATAAGTTTACAACCAAGCTATTTACCATTTTATTACCCACATATGTTTGATACCTCCAATTGCTTAGTTTTAAACCACTATAATAATTGTTCACTTCCCTATGTGGGACAAACCAAACAAAACCAAAACTCACTTACTTTATTTATTTATTTTTGATAAAAACACACCGTTGGTCCCTAAACTTTTTACAAAGCATCGCCACGCACCCAAAGTTTCTAAAATCGTCGTCATGCGTCCAAAAGTGTGGTTTTTGAGTCCGATTGTATCCCTTGACCCATTTGGGCTAGGTCAACGCACGTTTTCTGTTCTAGTTTCAGGGGCATAATAGTCCAATCACTATTTAACTATTAGCTAACCCAAGCTAAACCCTAAACTGCATTTGCAAGGGCCCAAATAAATAAATAAATAATCGAAAGTATTAGTAAATAAATTGCATTGCAGGGAAGATCATAAAATCACATTAACATAAAGTGACAACACATATTTAATAACTAAACTAAGTGGATGATTCTGAATCATATGCCAGATGTAAAGTGTCGTAGTCTAATGTTTCCAAGATATTCTCGTGGTCGACTTCTAAATTGTCATGCTCGATGCCCACTTGTTGAAGATCTTCCCATTTTCTTCTTGTCTGAATAACTTTACGCCTTAACGTTGTAGTCTTTCGTCTTTCTTTCATGCATCGTTTTTCATTTGCTTCCCACTCCGTCCTTTTCTTTAACAAAGCCTTTGCTTTTTCTTCAAAATACCAAGCAATGGCTCCTGGCCTCCTGCAACTTCTCCCTTTTTATCTTTCCTTTTCTCAACATTGGTAGCTAAAGTTGCATTAGATGATTCTGCCATTTTAAATTTATTTGTGTTTCTACTTATTTTGGATGCTAACCTCATGAATCATAAGGGGTTAATATAGTGTGTGTGTGAAATGAATGCCAGGAAGTTGGAAGGGTGGTTGTTTCAATTTTCAAAAAACTAAACGACAATCCCATATGATCTTGTAGGCGGTGTCACCAACCTCCATTAGTTCATCCAACAAAGGGAAATCTTCCATTGGGAAGTTTGTGAGAAATTTGGGCCTGTTGGATGGGTTTATTGGTTAAAGCACAAAAGTTACTAGCGCCTCATGGAAGAGACGTTCAAGGGTTTTAATAATGACTTTGTTTTCACTGTTGGTCCCTCATTTTGTCTATGTTGCCGTTGTGATGCTTATACTCCCGCCAATTATTAAGTTGAGTGTTCACATTTGGTCCTTCTAGTTGACTGTCGGATTTAGCTTGGGTTAGCTAATAGTTAAATAGTGATTGGACTATTATGCCCCTGAAACTAGAATAGAAAACGTGCGTTGACACAACCCAAATGGGTCAAGGGACGTAATCGGACTCAAAAACCACACTTTTGGACGCATGACGACGATTTTTGAAACTTAGGGTGCATGGCGATGCTTTGTGGAAAGTTTAGAGACCAATGGTGTATTTTTGTCTTTATTTTTCTTAAAACACAACCAGAAGTAGAGACAATAATATGTGAAAAATTTCGGTCCAAATTGGAAAATCAAAAAATCAAGATGATGCCGGGTGAGTCAGGTAGCAGAGACGGACCTACATGGATGTCGGGGTAGCATGGGCCACATTCGATTTTAAGTTACGAAGTGTATTTTCTTCAAAAACTGTCATTTTTTTATATGTGCAAACCCCCAATATTTATGTTATTTTCATTATAGTACAATTGTGCAACACCCTCCCGAAAATTCTAGGTCTAGGCCTTGTTCGATAGGTTGGTTGGTCAAATTTTCAAAATAGTCAATTTTGTTTCAAATCCATCATTTAGAGAATACCTCAAAACATCAAATGGTTCAACTCGAAATCAAACCAATTTAAAACATAACAACGATACTATACCGTACAATTTTCGATCCAAATATCTTTTCACATTTGGTTTTAGCTCGACCTCTATTTAGCCAAGTCTACTTCATAGGTCTAGCGTACGATGTTCAAATTATGTTAAACAATCGGTCAAGTAGAAGATTATAGGTGCAATTACGGAATATAAGTGAAAGAACGTTTGGGAATGCCACGTTGAGGAGATTACAACATATAAGTAAAGAACAATGTGGGCAATGAGCATAAAAGATATGAAAAAAAAATACTCTTAAGTAAAAAAGAGTGAGCATGACTTCTTGAATAGGTTTATCGGCAGGATTAATCCATATGTGCATGCTTACACATGTTTGATACTCCTCATCAATGTGGGACAAAATCAATATTTAAATTTTTTTTACTACTTTTTAATTCTTTGAACACTCGTGTCTTGCAACAACTTTGGTTGGAAAAACCAATTTGAAACATTAAAAGATGGTACTACACAATAATACACTATTAGTCCATAACTCTTCAGTCTTCACGTAGCTCGATCACAGATTCCGGTTTAATATGATTTTCAACCATTTAACACTCCTAGATTCCATTATCTAAAACTAATAATGTGTTTTCCTTTTAAAACAACTAACAAATCAGCATTTGTTATTTAACTTACAAAATTAACACCAAATTTATCCACCCAACTCATCATATACTTAAACGTGTATATATATGAGGTTTTTTCCTTGTTCGAGTTAAACGGCTAAACAGATGTACATGCCCTAATCGATGCATTACCATGACTTTTACTCGCATTTTTCAGGCCACCTCTAAATTTTTATCTAGTAAGGTATGAAATCTAAAACTAGCGTGAGCACATTATATGCATAACAACTGAGAGCCACTTTGATTAACTCATCGTATATTTTGCTTGTCAACTTTTCATAAAGTGTTTTGGTCATAGAATAGTAACGAACTTTCTTAATTTTTTTGTTTAAGTATGTGAACTCTGAAAAAGTTGTGTAAATGTAACGAACTTTCATAAAGTGTTCCAATCTTTAATATTTTGATAACGTATCAAGCTACAAATGGTGACACGTCTAAGACTTTCAGGTATGACACGTCATCAAAATATGCAGATTGGAACACTTTATGAAAATTCGTTACATTTACACAACTCCAGGGCTGGTCCTGAGTTTTCAGCTGCCCTGGGCGAAATGATCAAATTATGCCCCTATTAGATGTCACAAATACACTATTTTTTAAAGATATGACTCACCCCTATTAGACGTCGCATGCAACATGTTATTGACATTTTAACAATTTGTAGTATTTATTTACAGTTTGATATAATATGTTTATATATAATGTATTTATGTGACTAATATTGTTAGAGCACCAGGTGCCCCGAAGCCATAGGGCTCGTGTTATAGCAAAAAGTGTTGTCATCTAATCATTTTCTTATATAACTTAACTCAAAAACACTCTCCTTCCATCGACACTCCGACCCACACTTATCATAATAAAACACAATTACAACATACACACAAAACTTATAATGTAGGGTGGTCGTGACTGCGCGACGCCCTACGGTGTTGGCATCGTGTTATTCGTCAGCGTTATAGGTTGGCGTGAAGGGCTATAACGGCCCGTACCAAACCCTCTTAGACACTATAGAAAAGAAAAACATATCACATAAAATATCATATCAATTTATCTTTCAATTAGCATAAAAATAGTTAATTATCAACCTTTTGGCAAAATCTTATTTATGGGATAAAAGAACTAAAAACTCGACTTATTATAAAAATCCTAAAACTACTATAACGAGTAAAGTTGGAAAAAGTAAAAAATCAATTAAGAAGTCAAAAAATGTTACTACCTAAATTTTGCAAATACGTAATTTATTTATTCCACATAAATCTACGTTTTGATAAATCACATAAATCCGCATAAATAGTGATTTTTCCACAGTAAATCCATATTCATATACTTCAACTCTTTACTACAACCGTTCATTCACTCACGTGACGTGATCTAAAGTTCTACGGAGTAATAAAATAAAAATAAAAACTCTTCCATCTTTTATTTCAACGCCACCTCTCTTTACTTATGTGTCTTTCCGATAACAATGTTCATCTCTGGCAAGTTCTCTTCTTTTACTGTTTTACGGTACAACTTCTTCATTTATCTTTTCTTCATTTTACATATATTCTATTCGGCATCATTCTATCTTTATTACACTATCTACATCACATAAAAACGATACACAACTTGATGCCACCTGTTTATATGATGCCCTGAGCCGTCGCCCGCGCCGCCCATAGCCAGGGCCGGCCCTGCACAACTCTTTCAGAATTCACGTATCAAATTATTACATTTGAAAAAATTCATTGCTGTATAATGACCATTCGTAAAATCAAACATTGTGTAATCTAATAACTAATTGGGTATGGTCGAAAATGTAGGAGTGTAATGTTTCTTATATTGATAATAACCGGAGATTACAATATATAGACGTGTAACCCTAACTTATAATACTATCGGGCTGTAACCCATACAAACAACTCATGGGCTAAACCCATTATACGACTAACACTCCCTGCGGGAGGACACCGGACACTCAAACTGGTACGAAACTCCTCAAACAAAGCTGATGGTAAGCCTTTAGTAAAAATATCTGCATACTGATAACGCGACGGCACATGAAGCACGCGAACCTGACCAACAGCAACCAAATCCCTTACAAAATGAATATCAATCTCTATATGCTTCGTACGTTGATGCTGAACCGGATTAGAAGATAAGTAAACAGCACTAACATTATCACAGTAGACCAGCGTACCAACGGTCGACTTTAGTCGACTGGTACCAACGGTCGGCTAAGTCGACGGGTAACAACACCGTACCAACGGTCGACTTTAGGGACTGGTACCAACGGTCAACTTTAGTCGACTGGTAACAAAGTCGTATGAACAATCTACTAACAAACAAACATAAAAATAACTATATATATATTTTTTCATCATCAATAAAACAAAAACAAACTGAAGCGAAGCTCTAAATAAATATGCCGCAACAAATATATTTTCCACCAGTTCACTCTCATCCCAACTTTACAATTCTTTATAATGCCACCGTCCCATTACAAACTTTGAAGGATAATAACAAATTGCCACATCTTCATCCAATCACAAACTTTGAAGGATAATAAACTTATTGAAACAAAGTTGTGACTTGGATGATGTGAATACAACCGAACGACGGAGACGAGACTTAATACGCATTCACGAACTTTTATTTTTATTTTTTTTTATTATTATTATTTTTTTTTTTTTGGTATGATTAGGGTTTGACAGGGCGGCCTATGGGAGGCGGCTCAACTTAGCCACCTAGGTCTGGGGATCAGACATGCTCCGATACCATGTTAGACTACATTGAACCCGTGAGGTGATATGTTTTATTGATACGATATATATAGGCAATACATAATGAAACCCTAATGGACCCAACCCCACATACCGATCTTGGACCTTATTTATCATCTAATAGAAAATAATTCTCCATCGGGCCAAAAAGCCCAAACCATTTACTACATAACACCCTTCTTTTATAATCTTGCATTCAAAGTTCAAACAACAAACAACACCACCTTGCAAGTACTCAGTTTCACAACTAAAACCTTAGAACAGATAAACGCCGTTATTCATTTCATCAAACCTTGCATAAAAGATGACAAAGATAGAAAACAAAACTTTGTTGTTCCAATAATTTTTCAAAAAAAAAAAAAAAAAAAAAAAAAAAAGTGTGTATAGAACCAAACGAACATGAGTATGGCTTGTTCAGTTGTTTACCTTCAGCCTAACAAATGTACTACGAACATTTAAAGGGACGGGTATTTGTACTCATCTTCGTTCATTAAGTAAAATAACATTTTTTTTTGTCCGTTCATGAATGTGAGTGAAAAATGTTGCAAGAATACGTGATGAAGATCTTTTGTTGTTCGTTCATGAATGTGCTAAAAGAACAAACAAACATAAAATGTAAGAATCGACATAAAATTACATAATATAAGTAAAAAAAGACGCTTGGGTAATGACTAGGGGTGAGCAAATAAAATCGAAAAAACCGAACCGACGAAACCGACGAAACTAAAAGCCGATGGTCAGTTTTTAATTTTTCAAAAACAAAAAAATGTTGTTCGGTTTCGGTTTTCGTCCAAAAACCAAACCGTAAAAACAGTACCGAACCGCTTTTATTATTTAATAACATATAATTGATATAATATGAATAAATAACTAAATAAATCAAATTTATAAATTCATATTCATTTTGTGGGTGAATCTATAATATATTCATCTTGACGTTTATGCTTATATGCGTGTTTATTGTGTCGTATGTTTACTTGAGAATATATCAATAAATATATGACAATGATTATACTATGTGTATGTTCACTTGCATGTGTGTGTCTCAACTATATGTGTGTAATTGTAGAATTATGCAATAAACATTATTATATTTAGGTTGACAAGAAAAATGTAAAAAAGAAATACCAATTTTCTATGTAATACAAGTTTGTTGGTATAAATTTGTCATGCCAAATATAAATGGTTAAAAATCGAAAAAACCAAAAAACCGAACCGAAACCAATAATAAACCGAAAAAACAAAACCACCAAAAACCGAACAGTTTCGATTTTGGGTTCTATAAAAACCAAACATTTCGGTTCGGTTTCGGTTTAGCCAAAAACTGACCCAAACCGAACCGTGCATACCTTTAATAATGACACATTGAAGAGAGGTTACAAAACGTAAGTGAAAAAATGTATTGATAATGACACATTGAAGTGGTTCATTAAGTAAAATAATACTATTTTTTTTGTTCGTTCATGAATGTGAGTGAAAAATGTTGCAAGAATACGTGATGAAGATCTTTGCTATGAGTCTATGACTATCCAACATGTACATCCACACCGTGGTATGATGGCTCCATGTTCTTACTTATAAATTGCTCTAAGGATTGATCATTCATCAATGTGGGACAAAATGTTAACTCGTTTATTTGTTCTAAGTGACTCGAAACTTTACCATACTCCATCCAAAGAAATTCAATAATTTCTTTGAATTCATTCTTTTATCAATACTAGAAGGGTACCCGCGCAATGCGGCTGCGGGTACCCGATGACTATTTTTGTAGCGAACAAATGTTTTTTATTTTAAACCTTCCTTTTTTAGCATGTCCTAAATACTTTATAATGTAGTGGATATATGTTTTCAAAAGTAACGTGTAAATTATTAATAGTGAAAATAGTTAGCACTTTTATTTTTCAAATTTTAGCATCAAATTGGTGGTTATAAGTTTAGTGATTTTTATTTTTATTTTTTATTTTTTTTAACAATTCTATTAAAATATATCATTATTGAAGGAGAGTTACTATATGGTTTAAAATTTAAATGATACTTAAATTTTCAAATTTTACATTAATTTTTTAATTTTCCTTTTATGGTAATGTTTTTTGTCGTAAAATTTTAAGACTTCCTTTTGTAGGAAGTTCCAAATACTTATTATTTAGTATAGATAGATGAAACTCAAGTACACTGATATAAAAATGGTTAATATGCTCTTTTCCTAATAAGAGCAAACCAACATCATTTACCATAAACTCTATTTTAATCATTTGTAGTTATTTTAAGATCTTCTTGATTCATTAAGCATGCACAGTGACAAATTACTGAGGGACAATGTATACACAAATAATCCAAGTATTCTTAAGTTTTAATTTTTCACCGAGATTTCTTGTGTGTAAAAATTAACTTAAAGGCAGCCTTACTATGTCTTTTGGTCTCGTTTATGGTGATTATCTCAAATTATTTTTTGAAAGGCTATTTAGTCCACTGTTTAGACCGGATAGAACTCGAGATACTTTTGTCAGTATACAACTTAAAATGTGATATAATTGGGTAACCTTGATATTTTGATATTTCGGTGACTAGAATTTAGAAGTGAATTTACGGGAGGGGTTAAAAAATTACAAACGCATATTATGAGTTGATGAAGAAGATTATGACTAAGATTATTCATAAAGTCATACACACAGACGTTTAAATCCTCCATTGTCTTACCTATAAACTATTCTTATAATCGTACATTTCTCAATATGGGACCAACCAAAAGTCATTTGTTTGTTTTTCTTCACAAACTCTCGTCTTTCTACCATTTTGTTGGAGACATTAATCCATTGACAAAACTTGTAAAACCAAAAAATCAACATTGGACCTGTTATCCATACTATTTTTATGAAAACAAAGTCATTAGGCCAACAATGCAAAATACTATACATCCCAATTTTTGTCATCTCAATTTCAGTTTAATATGTTCCAGTTAAATCCCATTTTTAACCATTTAACACTCCTAGATTCCGATATTTAAAACTATGTGTATTCCTTTTGAAACAACTAACAAATCAAAATTTACCAATTAACTTACAACATTAGCACATCACACATGATTTACAATCACATCACAAGATATCCAACCAACTCATCATATACTTATAGCTTGTCAAATATTCATAAACAGAAAAATTGTGCAGAAGATGAAATCCAAGATATCATATGTTTAACAATACGCAAAGTAGAAGATGAAATGTAATATCACGAAATATAAAAAACAAGCCCCTTTTTTTGGGTAATGTCACGTTGAAAAGATTTGAAATTGCAAGTAAAAAAAGGTATGATACTCATTACTTGAAATATGTTTATGGCTAAGACTATTCAAGAGGTAAGTACCACACATGTTTGACATAACCATGATCTTAGTTATAAACTACTTGAATGATTGTTCATCACCCTATGTGGGAGAAAACCATAACTTAACATACTTATTTGTTTTATCTCTAATTACTCTCGTCTTTCAAGAGTTACGTTAAGGATATTAGTATATGAACAAAACTCGGTCCAAACTGAACAACTAAAAAATAAAGATTGGACAGTGCAAGACCAGATAGTTTACTCAGGTTCGCAATCTAATAAATCTCGGTTAAAATCCTATTATGAAACAAAGTCATTTAGCAAAAAAAAAAAAAAAAAAAAAGGCCCTGTTTCAAGCCCTGTTTTTGCATACGCTAACGGTTGCGGCTACTTGGCTAGAACTCACATTTATCATGCTCTTTACTACTATACTAATACCTGTGGTCTTGCACTCTTGCATCATTTAAAGTGTCAGAACAGCGTTTTAACAACAGGTCAGCTGTAATAAGAACTCCTATTTGTGTATTTAGAATTGGATCTCATTTTAAAGTGTCAGAACGCCTTTACGTGGGAGTCCATTTAAGTTGTTTAACAGCAGACTACTTTTAGATAAAATTACATATTATAAGTAAAAGAAAACGCTTGAATAATTCAAGAGATAACAACATATAAGTGAAAAAGGTTGGCGTGTGTATTTTAAAGATCTTTATTGCTATGACCATTCAACATATACATGCAACAAGCTCCGTCCAAAGTAACTCAATAATTTGTTTGAATTCGTTCTTCCGTAAATATAGATGAAACTCGAGTACCCTAATTTAAAAATGGTTAACATGTTCTTTTCCTAATAAGAGCACACCAACATCATTTACCATAAACTCTATTTAATCAATTTTAGTTATTTTAAAATCTTGTTGAGTCATGAAGCATGCATACTGACAAATCACGAAGGGACAATGCATGTATACACAAGTTATCCAAGTATTCGTAAGTTTTAATTTCACCAAGATTTATCGTATATTAAAACTAACTTAGTGGCAACCTAAACTATGTATTTTGGTGTTGTTTATGCTGATTATTTCAATTTATTTTCTGAAACATCATTTTTAGTCCACTGTCTAAACCGAATAAAGCTCGAGACACTTTTAACAGTTTGCAACTTAAAATGTGATACAATTGACATTGATCTGTTTTGATATTTCGGTGACTTTCAGTGACTTTCAGTGAAAACTTTTGATTACTCATTTACTTGAATGAACAATGTATGTATCAGGCGTGATCTATTTAAGTTTTTCCAATGTCAAGAAATGATAAAACATTTTACCTTGAACACATTGTCATGTAACATACATTAAAGTGGTGTTCGAGTTATCTTAATCAGTCAGGTTAGGTAGTAGATTAAAATTTAGAACTGAAATTATAGGAGATCGTTAAAAAAAAAGATTACAAATATAAATAGAAAAAGGGAATCTGATGAATTATTGAAGAAGATTATGACTAAGCTCATTCAAGAAGTCTCAAATTCCCTTGCTTAAATCTTCCATTGTCTTACTTATAAACTATTCTTATAATTGTTCATTCTTCAATGTGGGACAAAACCAAAAGTCATTTGTTTGTTTTTTCTTCACAAACTCTCGCCTTTCAACTATTTTGTTGGAGATGTTAATCTATTGACAAAACTTGGAAAACCAAAAAATCAACACTGGACCCGTTATCCATACTTTTTCGGAGACAAAGTCATTCAGCCAACAAAGCAGTACTATACAACGCAATTTTTCATCCCAATATATGTTCACATTTGGTTTTAGCTCGGCCTATATAGTCCGGTCTGCTTCAATCCGGTCCTCGACCATTAAACACCCCTAAATTCCATTACTTAAAACTAACCAGCACACTCAACATATCACACATGGCTTACAACCACAACAAAAAGATCCAACCAATTACTAACTCATCATATAGCTAGCTGCTTATCAAAATTTCTTGAATTGTAGGTTTGTGTATTCATAACTAATTGGGCCATCCAAAACTGCTTATCAAAATTTCTTGAAAATGTTATTAGGGAAACTACTTGAATTGCAAACCTTCCCAAACTCTGTTAAATTAATATCTTGATTTGTATAAGGAAATGATATATCTTCCTACTAGTTGAAATGTTATTAAAGATGTTCACAGTAAATTTTTCCCAATAAGAACCAAGCCGGTATTGTTTTGTAAACAATATTTAACAAATTAGTAAGGGATAATGCAAACGCAAGTCACTCACGTATTCAAAAGTTTTCACCGAAATATGCAAAACAATAAATGTCGTGAAATTATACGCTACATAGTAGTTTTTATCACATATACAGTTCTTAAAATGATGTAATATGTCTGTGATTTATAAAGTATGCTTTGAAACAACACTTTTAGTCAACTTTCTACACCTGGATAGCTAGAGAGGCACTCTTTTTAGTTTTTATATGAAAATTGTGAAAATTTATTACCAACATAGGTCCAACGTGATGTTCAATTTATGTTAAACAATCTGTCAAGTAGAAGACTAAAAGTGAAATTAAGGAATATTAGTAAAAAACAGCTGCATAAAATTACATAGATTTAAGATCATTGGAGGACCAAACTTTTTTCTTACATGCTTAAAGACTAATCTCCACCCTCCATTTTATTTGATCTAATGGATGAGATTAATTTCAACAATTTAAAAAAACAAATTTCATTTTTTTTTTCAAATATTAATATCTTTCAAACTGTTAATCGTTAAGCGAAAAAAAATATACCGTTACGACGAGCATTTAATTATCTTTCTATAGATAGGCACTTTGATATATTTTCGACATTTTTTTTTTCTTTTCGTTTTTTCACGTTTTTTTCGTGGTGAAAAAATCAAATATGATATATCATATATGATATTACATATCATAAATGATATATCATATATGATATGTAATATCATATATGATTTTTTCGGCCACGAAAAAAAAGTGAAAAAAACGAGAAAAAAAAAATTGTCGAAAATATATCAAAGTGTTCGTCTATAAAAATATAATTAAATGCTCGTCGCGATTGTGTAATTATTTTCGCTTAACAATTAACGGTTTAAGAGATATTTAAATTATAAAAAATGGTTGAAATATTAAAACGCTTTTAATCTCAACTATTGATTTCTTTTTAGATGGATGGTGGGGATGAGTTCCTTGGTATGTAAGAAAAGTTTGGTATTTAATATAACTCTCGTCAATTACATAATATAAGTAAAAGATGAGAGTTATATTAAATACCAAACTTTTCTTACATATCAAAGGACTCATCCCCACTATCCATCTAAAAAGAAATCAATTGTTGAGATTAAAAGCATTTTAATATTTCATTCATTTTTTATAATTTAAATATCTCTTAAACCATTAATCGTTAAGCAAAGATAATTACACCATCGCGACGAGCATTTAATTATCTTTCTATAGACGGGCACTTTGATATACTTTCGGAAAAAAAAATGTTTTTTACACGTCTTTTTTCTTGGCCGAAAAATCATATATGATATGTAATATCATATATGCTATGATATATCATATATTATATGTATATGATATGTAATATCATATATGATATATCATATGTGATTTTTTCGGCCACGAAAAAAAAAAACGTGAAAAAAACAAAAAAAAAATTGTCGAAAATATATCAAAGTGCCTATATATAGAATGATAATTAAATGCTCGTCGTAACGGTATATTTTTTTCGCTTAACGATTAACGGTTTGAAAGATATTAATATTTGAAAAAGAAAAAAAAAAAACATGAAAGTGGGTTTTTTAAATTGTTAAGATTAATCTTATCCATTAGATCAAATAAAGATTGAGGAAAGATGAAAGGTGAAGATTAGTCGCTTGATATGTAAAAAAAGTTTGATGCTCAAATGATCTTAAATCTAATTAAAAAGAAAAACGCTTAGATAATGAAACATTGAAGATGTTACAAAAAGTTTGTGATGAATTTCGTTGAATATCTTTATAGCCATGAAGTATTCAATATGTACATCACACAAGTTGAGTAATGACTCCATGTCCTTACTTATAAATTGCTCTCATGATTGATCATTTATAAATGTGGGACAAAATCTAAACTCATTTGTTTGGTCCTCCTCTCTAAACTCTTAATCGCGAAGAGTACTTGACTCGAAACCTTACCAAACTCCGTCAAAAGAAATTCAATAATTTGTTCGAATTCATTCTTTCGTCAATATAGATGAAACTCGAGTACCCTGATTTAAAATTGGTTAAAATGATCTTTTCTTAATAAGAGCAAACCAACATCATTTACCACAAACTCTATTAAATCATTTTTAGTTATTTTAACATCTTATTTAGTCATGAAGCATGCACAATGACAAATTACTAAGAGACAATGTATACACAAGTCTGCCAAGTATTCGTAACTTTTAATTTTACCATGGTTTCTCACATATAAGAACTAACTAATTAGAGGCAACCAAAACTATGTATTTTGGTCTCGCTTTGGCTGATTTTGTCAAGTTATTTTTCGAAAACAATTTTTAACCCACCGTTTAGACCGGATAGCCTGTCACTTTTGTCAATTAACAACTTAAAATATGATGTAATTGGGTGACCTTGATCTGTTTTGATATTTCAGTGACTTTAGAGAAAAATTTTGACTACTCTTGGATGAACTATGTATATAATTGATGTGTCCAATGTCACCAAAAGTTAAAACAATACAAGTAAAAAAAATGTCCGTGATGTCTAGATGATGAAGATCGTGATTAAGACTATTCAACTAGTCAACATTTGGTTCTTTAAAAACTATCGTCTTTCAACCGTTTTCTTGGATACCCGCTACATTTATGTTTGTAGGAAATATTAAACCCCCTGAAATTTCATTAATTTTACACAAAGTTTGTTTTATTAATTATGTTTGTAGGAAATATTACTCGTTGCAGTCTATGATGAAAGTACATATCGTTTCAGTGATGTTTTTCATGTGATTAATACAAATTTATCACCATTTTTCGTCGGAGATTACATAGTTATGTTTATGTTTACTTTAAAATAAATGTCCAATAGTATCTGATTCCTAGACTAAATATACTAGCAGGGTACCCACCCTGTGACTATATTTTCTGGCAATGTGATGTCATGCGACCATATTTTTTTAACAATTAATTTACAAATAACAATTAATTTACAAACGTGTGCATTATTCTTTTATCGAGCAGAAACAACCTAGAAAATACGAAACGAATCGAATTTGTCAAATAAATTGACTTCGAGAAAGTTATGCATATTTAAATTGGTTTTTAATGGAAAAATTATTTCGAGAACAATGGAGCAAGTTTCATAATTTTTCGAGTCCGTTTGGTACATCAAATGGGTCCCACAGCAAATATTTTAAAAGTTTTACTAACTTGTCACAATACCCCCTCCGCCCCTAAATGTTTTTTCTACCCTTGTAGTTTGCTTTGGCCAAGTTTGGTCCCTCCCTACCTAATAAAACCCCAACATCACTCTCTCTCCTCATTTCTTATACTAAAAACACATACACAAACACTTCTCCTTTCTCTCTTTATCACCTCACAGGAGCCACCATCTTTTCTGGCAACCACTGCCAGCCGCAACCTCCGCCGTCTTCGAAAAATTTTCCAGCGAAACCCTAAATGTTCCCAATCGATAGATCGGGATACCCTCGTCCGTTTTGGAGCAGTTGATCTCTTGAAGAGCTCTCGTGATACCCGAAACCACTACCACAGTAACCGCCGCCGGTCCACCACTACGACCACGCAAGACACAATCACCACCCGACACCGCAACCAACCCTACGCCACGACCATAAAACCGACGGTCTCACCACCACCACATAAACCGACAATTTTGAAGTTTTGATGTATTTTTTTTATTATTATGTATCAATTTTGTTATCACTACAAAAAAATAGTTGATTCCTAACACTTTTATTTCTACACTTTTTATAAGCATGTAAATTTATTAGTTTATCAACACTTAAGAATGTGTAAAAATTGATTACATTAATAAGTGTTAAAAAAATTTGTAAAACAATAGATTTTCCTCATTCATAATTGAGTTAAAAAAAAATTCACACTTTTAAGTGTGAAGAATTATAAGATTTCTTCACACTTTTATTTATAATACCTAAATTCTTCACACTTTGAGAGGTGTGGAGAATTTAATTCTCCACACTTTGAGCAAGTGTGAAGAATTTGGGTGTTACAAATAACCTCCACACCTATAACTGCGAACATTTTTTAGATTTTTTCACGCCTAAAAGTGTGATTTTTTTTTTCTTTTTTTTTCTTTTTTTTTTTGAAACTATTATAAGGTGGTGTTTGAATACAACTTAATTGACTTAATATGAAAAAACTTAATTTATTAAGTCATGTGAAAAGTTGTTTATTTTTCACTTAATTAAAAGAAATGACTTAAATTAAAAGTAACAAATAAGGGCAAGTACCTTCAAAATTGATAGAGAAACTACTTGAACTCGAAACCTTCCCAAACTACGTTATTAAAAACGCCAGTAATGGCAAGTGAAATAAATAACCCAAGTACTGTTCAAAAGCTTTTATGGATGCTTCTCGTATATAAAACCGTACTCTTAAATATAACTTTAGATTTGGTCTCGTTTATGTTGGTTTTCTCAAGCTATCTACTGAAAAATTGTAAACGGGAGAATGTGTAAAATTATACTCCATAGACGTATCAAGTATGCTTTGAAACAACAATTTTTAATCCACTGTTTAGACTGGATAGGGATTAGACTACACTTTTTTCATGTTTAATGTTAAAACTTTTTACCTCAAAAATATATGGTCATGTATCATACGTCAACAACTGGTTAAGTAAAAAAAAAAAAAAAAAAATGAGGTTAATTTCAGGAAGAATAAGCTTATGACCAAACCTATTTACCATCTAATTACCCACATATGTTAGATACCTCCATTCACTTACTTATAAACCATTATATCAATTGTTCATTTCCCTATGTGGGACTAACCAAACAAAACCAAAACTCATTTACTTATTTTTTTCTCTAAACACCCGGCCGGGTTTTTAACGAGAAGTGGAGACATTAATACGTGAACAAAACTCAGTCCAAATTGGAAAATCAAAAAATCAAGATGGACCAGGTTCTCCATATATACGAATTCGTTTCAAATCCATCATTTAAAAGAATATACCTGAGAACATCAAATGGTTCAACACAAAACTGAACCAATTAATACAAATTTATCACCATCTTTCGTCGGGAGATTACATAGTTATGTTTATGTTTAGTTAAAATAAATGTCAGTGGTATAAAAATTCCTCGACTATATGTATATGTCAAGGTATCTCGTTTTATTGGGCAAAAAGTGATGGTAACAGTGGTCATATGTATTGTCTTGAGATACTTATAAGCATAAAATAGTTTCATACATATATGTATGGTTTAACCATTTTTATTACAAAACATTACGGTTCATGACAAGTTGGCTATTGTGTAAAGTTAATTTCAATATAAATTTCTCATAAAGTTATTGTTAAGAGAAGCTTATATTCGAAAAGTATGGCTTGTTGAAAATTTTAATTACATTGTACTCATCGCCGCAACAAACGAATACCCTGCTAATAGAAAATGATATATCGTTCCACATATAAAAAGAATAAAATGCAAATATAAGTTCATATACATTTGGATAATATAATCCAAATAGGAAAATAGAAAATATAAAAAAAATGCGTGGGTAAATGACTCATTATAAAAAGTAGATTCCCTCGTTGGAGAGATATAAAGTTAAGATCATTCAACAAGAGCATCCCAGAAATGTTTTATAACTTCATGTTCCTACTTATTAACTAGTCTAATGATTGCTCACTCACTGACGTGGGACAAAATCAAAACTTGATTACTTGTTTTCTTTTGTAAAACACTCTTGCCTTGCAACTACTTTGTTGGAGACATTAATATCCAGTCAAAACTTTGTCCAAAGGGAAAACCAATTAATCAAGATCCGACCGGCTAAGACAAGCTAATCTGTTAAAGCTCTTGATCTAGTTAATTTCGGTTTAAATCCATATATTTTACTGAAACGAAGCCATTTAACCAAAAAGAAAAAAAGCGTGTGACTTAAAATACCAAATCAGTTCAAATCGAAACCAAAACCAATTTGAAAAATTAAAAAATGGTACTACACAATACATTGCCTGTCCCAAAACTCTTCGAATGGATCAATCTCAGTTTGATCCGTTCCGGTTTAATCTTTAACTATTTAACACTCCTAGATTCCTTTATCTAAAACTAATGATATGTCTTTCCTTTTAAAACAACTAACAAATCTACATTTGCTATTTAACTTACAAAATCAACACCAAATAT
Source organism: Artemisia argyi (assembly GCA_030686995.1). Classification (NCBI taxonomy): domain Eukaryota; kingdom Viridiplantae; phylum Streptophyta; class Magnoliopsida; order Asterales; family Asteraceae; genus Artemisia; species Artemisia argyi. The sequence goes on along the minus strand of JARVZY010011170.1, from coordinate 677,312 downwards.
ATCCGTCCAACTCATCACTAAACGTGTAAACTGACGAGGTTTTTCCTTATTCAGGTAAATGGCTAAACAAATGTGCGCGATCTAAGCGATGTATTACAGTGACTATAACTCACGTTTTTTTTCTGGCCACCTTCAATTATTTATCTAGTAAGGTATGAATCTTCTCTCATGGGCATATTATATATGCATAACCACTGCACTGAGCCACTTTGATATAACTTATCGTATGGTTAGCTTGTAAAATTGTCATAAACTCAAACATTGTGTATTATCATAACTAACTCAGCCTAATCCAAAATAATTCTCCATCAGGCCAAACAGCCCAAGCTTTTTACTACACAACACCCTTCTTTTCCAATCATGCATTCAAACAATGGCAACAGCACCTTGCAAGTACTCGTGTTCTAGTTCCTCATCAACTGAAATCCTAGAATGGATAATGATGACAAAGTTAGAAAACATAAATTCTTTGTTCCGATGAATTTAAAAAAAGTGTGTAAAGAACCAAACGAGATATGGCTTGTTTAGTTAGTTACTTAGCTTCAACCTAACAACCATGCTACGAACATTTTAAGGGACACGTGTTTGTATTCATACTTGTTTGTTAAGTAAAATAAGATTTTCGTAGTTTGTTCATGAACATTTTAAAATAACAACAAACAAGCATAAAATGTAAAATGCGCTTGGATAATGATACACTGAAGAGATTACAAAATGTAAGTTAAAAATGAAGCTAAAGTATGTGATGAAGATCTTTATAGTTATGGCTATTCAACACCTACTCCAGGCTCACTGCTTGATAGTTCCATGTTCTTACTTATAAATTGATCTAGAGATTTATCATTCATCAATGTGGGACAAAGTCTAAACTTATTTATTTGCTCTAATTTTTTTTTTTTTTTGAACGGCGGCATATTATTATAAAAAATGAACTAGCAAGAAGCTAGCAATTACAAAGGCGATTTCAGCCAATCAGACCAACTAATACATTTTTTGCCTCTAAACTTATACCAGGAAAAAGAGAAAAGGCGAATGGTATCAAAAATATCATATTTCCTCATAACATGAGAATTGAAAGCGATATTATTCCTAAAACGCCAAATGGTCCAACATGTTGAAGCGAATATGACATATGCTCGATCCTTCTCGTCTTTTGAAACTTGACACGCCAAAAACCAAGCATCCCAATCATTGCAAGAAGAAAAAAGCGGGAGCTTTAAATCACACCAACCACAAACTAACCTCCAAATGCTAGAAGCAGAAGCGCAAGAGAAGAAGACATGAGAATTCGACTCAACAAACCCATTGCAAACCGGGCACATAATAGTGTCGATCTCTAAACCCCGAGAGGAGAGGTTTAGACGATGAGGGAGCCTATCGAGAAACAACCGCCACATGAATATGTTAACTTTCCTCGGGAGGACCTTGTACCACCTTGTGCAAGGAAGAGAAGAAACAAGCATGCAATCATCTAAATATTTTCGGGCAGCATTAACTGAGAAGATGTTATCCATGGAGAGAGTAAAGATAGGCGAATCTTTGTCAAAATTAATATCCAAAGGGCTGATATCAATTAAGAGGTTGATAAAATCCGCTTGCGTTCTACCAGAGAGTATAGACCTACTCCAATCCCACAACCAAGATCCATTAGCAATGCGATCGCTAATAAGACAGTTTTTGTTTCTCTCAAGACGAAACAACCGGTTATACCTGGAACAAAGAGGTGAATCCCCCAACCAAGTGTCTTTCCAGAATCTAATCAAAGATCCATCCCCCACACTAAATCGAAAGGAATTCAAAATAATGTATCCACTTGAATGCAGGTGGTAAATCGAACCAACAATGCGAGCCCATAGCCCGTTAGATTGACATCCTTTTATATCGAAGCCCGCTTCGTCACCATAAATCGACTTTAGGACTTTAACCCACAAAGAAGAAGGACAATTTAACAAGCGCCATCTCCATTTGAGAAGAAGCGAATAGTTAAAAGCTTTAAGGCTTCCCACACCTAAACCTCTTTTATCGAGAGGAGCTAAAATATGTGACCATTTGATCCATGCTAATTTCCTTTTATCACCAGACGCACCCCAAAAGAAAGAAGCCCGGATACTTTCAAGAGACTTTATGACTGCATCAGGAGCTTTAAAGATAGACAAATAGTACAAACCAAGGCTGCCAAGCACGGATTTTATGAGAGTAAGACGACCACCTGACGATAACATATTAGCTTTCCAACCTGATAACCTAGCTTTAAACCGGTCAATCAAAACATTCCAATTCGAAATTCTACCCATGTTCGAGCCTATAGGTAAACCAAGGTAAGAAAAAGGAAAGGAACTAGCCGAGCAACCTGTACCAGCTGCTACACGAACGACTTCAGAATGCGGGACCCCCACCCCGTATAAATTTGACTTGTTGATGTTGATCTTGAGACCTGATGCGAGGTAAAAGACATTGAGAATACGAATGATATTATCCATGTCATTTTGGTTCCCTTCTGAGAAGATAATAACATCGTCCGCATAGAAGAGGTGGGATAAGCGAATACCAGGAGATCCAATACAAGCGCCTCTAAACAAATTTTTCGACAAACCATCCCTAAGAGTAATGTGAAGGCCTTCCATGACAATAATAAAAAGAAAAGGCGACAATGGGTCTCCTTGCCTCAACCCTCTTTTTAACGAGAACTCTGACGTAGGACTTCCATTAATGAGGATAGAAGCCCTAGAAGTCGCTAAACCCGCTCTTATCCATCTACGCCAATTACTACTAAAGCCCATCTTATCCATGACATGATCTAAGAAACGCCAACTAACTGAGTCAAAAGCTTTTTCAAAGTCAACTTTGAACAAGAGCAACTTCTTCTTTCTCTTCTTATACCAATCTATAACCTCGTTAAGGATAATAGGACCATCAAGAATTTGACGACCCGAAATAAATGCAGATTGCTCATGGCTAATGATTGAGTCGATAACCTTTGACAGCCTATTTGCTAAAATTTTCGCAACAATCTTGTATTGAAATCCAATAAGGGAGATAGGTCTATAATCTTTAATATAGAGGGGATTAGCCACTTTAGGAATTAAAGTGAAAAAGGAGGAATTCACACCTGATGGAAACGTTCCTGACGAGAAGAAATTAACCACGAAAGATTGAATGTCGAGATGCAAAAGGTCCCAATACTTTTTTACAAACATAAACGTAAAACCATCCGGACCCGGGGCTTTTTGGCACCCACAATCCCAAACCGCATTTTTAATTTCCTCCAAGGTCACCATGGAGTCTAAATGAGCCCGATCCGAGTTACTTAATCTATTAACCGCAGACATGGAAGGCAAAACATCCAAGGAGTCATGACTTGAAAACTTATCCTTGTAGAAGTTGAGAAAAGCCGACTTAATGTCTATGTTAGCATGACTTGATTGTAGAAGTTACTTAATCTATTTATTTGCTCTAATGACTTGAAACTTTAACAAACTCCGTCCAAAGAAACTCTATAATTTGTTTAAATTCATTAATCCGTAAATATAGATGAAACTCGAATAAACCCCACATAAATATGGTTAACATGCTCTTTTCCTAATGAGAGCAAATCAACATCATTCACCATATGACTGTCATTTTTAGTTAGTCATCCAAATATTCGTAAGTTTTCACCAAGGGTTCTCATATATAAAAGCTAACATAAAGGCAGCCTAAACTATGTATTTTGGTCTCGTTTATGCTGATTATCTCAAGTTGTTTTTAAACACCATTTTTAGTGCAATGTTTAGACCGAATAGAGCTCGAGGCACTTTTGTCAATTAATATCTTAATGTGATATAATTGGATGACCTTGATCTGTTTTGATAGTTCATTCACTTGGATGAACTACGTCTATATTAGGCACTCTCTATTTATCTTTGTCCAATGTCACTAAATGTTAAAACATTTTAGCTAAAACATATTTAGATGTAGCATATAATATGGTGTCTAAATTATGTTAAAAAATAAATAAATAAATAATCAATAAAAGTTACAAATAACAAGTAAAAAATTGTTATTTAAATCTGCGAATCTTTTTGGTAGAAGTCAAGAGCGTGAAGATGAGTTTGATGACTATGATGATTACTCGAAGCAAATTCATGATCTTCCCGGGGAATTGGATGCTCTTAATGCCATTTATGGCTTTAATCTCCAAGGTCGTAGGAAGTAGTTATTTTTGTCCGAGTTTTTTTCTATATGATGTGGTAGTGGTTTGTTTTCTTGTCTAGAAAATAGGAAGTATCTTGTTATGTAAGCTTTTCGCCTATGTAACGGGCTGAGATATGGGATTCACTCATATCCGTTGTTCTTAAATGTTTTTTGGAGTAATATTTTTACCGGGTCTTTTGACCTTTTACCCAAAACAAGTAAAAAATTGAACTTGTGGTCTTAGTTGAAGAAGATCATGCTTAAGACTATTCAACTAGTCCATATGCACACTTTCTTTAAACCTCTATTGTGTTACATATTATAAATTACTCTCATGATTGCTCATTTTCCCATGTGGGACAAAACCAAAATTCATGTAACGAATTTGTAGTTTTTTCTTTAAAAACTCTCGTCTTTCAACCATTTCTTGAAGACCCGTTAAATTCATATTTTATTTATGAGACAAAGTTATTCATGCAACAAAGTGATACTATACAATACAATTTTTCGTCCCAATATATCTTCGCATTTGTTTTTAGCTCGGCCTATATAGTCACTTAAATCCGGTTCTCGACCATTAAACACCCTTAAATTACGTTACTCAAAACTAATGATGTTTTTTGCGATCACACATGGCTTACAATCACAACAAAAAAAGATCCAACCAATTACCAACTCATCATATAGCTAGCTGCGTAAGTGCTTATAAAAAATTCTTGAACTGAAGGCTTGTGTATTACTAATAATTAACAATTACATATTGTTCATCTTATGCACAAATAATTTTCACAGTAACCATTTATCATTTTTCAGCAATAAATGTAGAATGTTTATTGGCATGAATACATTTTCTAAACACATACTTAGTATTAATAATTATAACCTACGCATGGTTTTCTTATAAAGATCGAATGACAACCAAACGTAATTTACATCAACTTCGATGAAAAACATAATCCTTGACCTTGACTAATTTTTTGATTGCAAGTGAACAAACAGGTAAACGAATGAGTCTGCGTTTTTTGACACAGGTTTAAGCGGCCCAGTTGGCGAACCACCCTCAAATGTTTACCTAGTGAGGTTTGAACCTAATCTCTCGTGATGAGATCAAGTGCATTAACACTAGGCGTGTTAGGATTAGTATGCACATTAGTCAATTTTATAGGGGCCTTAGTGTTACTTCAGTTCTTGTTTTAGTCAAAGTAGGATTTTAAGTCGGTTCCATGCAAGTGCTTATTTCTATAATAAAGAGGTGGGGTCATTATACATTAATTCTTTTCAATACTAATCATTTTTGGTTAGGGTTCATTCTTGTGCATTACTTTCTGTCGATTACAACATCTGCTGGTGTGTGTGCTTAACTGCTTATTCTTCTTCAAAGTTCGAGTATTCCGCAACATAGGTTCCAGGTTGTTGGACATTAAAGATCAACAAGGCGGTTTAGCAGTGGTTTTTTATTGCAAGTGACATAAAATAAAATGTAGATAAAGGTATGAAACCAAGAGACCATGGTCACCAATTCATTGAACAAACAAGGGTAACATGACAAGTACTTTGATATTGCTAGAGAACTTACTTGAACCTGAAACTCAGGTTTGTATATGTATCATCGTCCCACTTATAAAAAATGTACAGAAAAATGGTGACAATGAACTTTAATTTCCCGATAAGAACCAAGCCAACATTGTTTTTCTTAAACTAACGTCAACAAATTACTAAAGGGTAAAGCTTATACAAGTCTCCCAAGTTTTCAACAAGGCTTATCGTATATGAAAACTAACTTAGAGGCGGCCTAACTATATATTTAATTTCCTTTAAGCTGATTTTCTCAAGTTATCTTATGAAAATAGGCAAAACATACACCACTCTGTAGTTTTTGTCACATATACAGTTTGTAAATTGATGTAATATGTCCGTGATTTATTAAAAATTTTCAAACATCATTTTTATTTCACTATTTACAAATTACAATGGATAGACAGGCACTTTTGTCATGTAAAATCTTAAAACTTTTTACCTTATACATAATGTCATGTAACATAGGTTAACATGATGTTCAAATTATGTTAAACAGTCTGGTTAAGTAGAAGATTAAAAGTGACATTATGGAATAGGGCAAACCATATTAAAGCACTATACTTGCCAAAAAAGTCACTTTTGGATATTGAACAATTTTTTTTCTTCATTTGGGTACTGAACTTTCATTTTTTGGCCTTTTTGAGGCACTTTGTGACATTTTTGCCTTTGGATTTTTAATAATTTGAGAGACAAAAACGTCACAAAGTGCCTCAAAGAGGTCAAAAAATGAAAGTTCAGTACTCATATGAGGAAAAAAAATTATTTGATACCTAAAAATGTATTTTAAGATAAGTATGATGCTTTTTTATAGTATTTGCTCTATGGAATATAAGTTCATAAACTTTTAGACAATGTCATGTTGAAGAGATTACAAATTCTGAAAGAAAATGCCAAATATAAGTAAAAAACCGTGTGGGTAATCACCCATTGAATAGATTAAAAATATGAGTAAAATACGTGCGGAAAATTCTTCTCGGAGAGACTTAAAGGTTAAGACTATCCAATAAGTGCATTCCACACATGATTTATAAATCCAAGTTCTTATTTATCAAATGTTCTAAGCATGGACGGACCCACATGGGAGCCGGGTGTGGCACGGGCCACACCTAATTTTAGTTCACGAAGAGTAAATTTTTTATAAAATATGACTTTTCTGAGCTCGTGCAACACCCAATTTTACCTAATAAATTTTTTATCGGACAACTTTAGTACTTATAGTCATAAAAAATATTTTGTGCAACACCCTCTCAAAAATTCTGGATCCGTCCCTGGTTCTAAGGATTGCTCACTCACCAATGTGGGACAAAATGAAAACTCATTTATTTATTTTCTCCTCTAGAACATTATGGTCTTGCAACTTCTTGGTTAAAGACATTAATACGCGGTTAAAACTGTCCAAACGTGAAAATCAATTCATCACGATCAGACGAACGGGAAACTCAATTCATCAAGATCGGACCGGTTGAGACCGGATAAGTTAGTCAAGCTCTCAATCTAGGTAAGTTTGGTTCAAATCCATAATTTTAATGGATATATTTCATTTAGGCAACAAAATTAAACCTCAAAGTATCAAATTGGTTCAACTCGGAACTGAGTAAAAGCATAGACAAAACGATATTATACGGTACAATTTTCTGTCCCAATCTCTCTTCTGATTTGGTTTTAGCTCGGTCTCAATTTGATCCGTTCTAGTTTAATCTCATTCTTAACCATTAAACAGCCCTCAATTCCATTATTCGAAACTAATGATGTGTATACTTATAGCTCGGTCTCAATTTGATCCGTTCTAGTTTAATCTAAGACAACTAGCATGACTTACAATCACATCAAAGATGTCGAATCAACTCATTGTATACTTATAGCTTGTCAAATTCTTATAAACCAAGAAATTTTGTGTATTCATTGATAATCGGGCCTCATCCAAAGCACTTCTCAATTGGGCCAAAATAGCCCAAATATTTACTATATAACACACACCTCTTCCAGTTTCCGATTCACTATTGACCGTTAGACGAAGGCAGAAGCTTGGAAATCGTACTCGTATAGTGCTTCGCTGCAGATTTATATAAACACGCATTGGGAAAATGTCATATTCCAATTTTTGGCATTTTTTGTTGCTGGCAGAGTTGCCTTTAAACGAACCAATTTTACATTTTGGTAGCTTTAGGAAAACTTTTGATTTCTTGAACATACATTATCGCATTTTGTAAACTCAGCCAAATTTCACGCGAACTTCTATATATTGCGCTCCGTATTTGTTCTTGTCCAGTCTTACGAAATGTTAAACTCTTTACCTTAAACATATTGTCATGTAACATTATGTTGACATGATGTCTAAATTTTGTTAGCAAACGTTTGAGTAGAAGATTAAAAGTGAGATTAAGGAATATAAGTAAAACACTCTTTCTGGTAATGCCATGCAGAGCTGCAAAATATATGGTTTCCGTAATGTCATGTAGAGCTGCAATATTATAAGAAAAAAAAAAGAAAAAAAAAAAAAACAAAAACAAAAACAAAAACAAAAACAAAACAAAAACAAAAAAAACGTGGGCATGGACATGATGAATACTAAGACTATTCAACATATGCATAACCAGGCTTGTTTAATACATATCCGATCTTACTTATAAACCGCTCTATTGACTGTTCACGCATCCATGTGGGATAACACCAAAGCTTACTTGGTCTTTACGGTTTTTTCTCTTAAAATGTACTAAAGTGTTTTTTTATATAGGTGTATAATGTTACAACATAGACTATGAGAAGCTGTTGATAAAGATTCGATTGAATGTTTACGGAACGAACAGTTCGAAAGTCTTATTCAGATTTCTTATGGTTTTGTTAAGATAAAAATGATTATGATGTCAAGGTAAATAATATGTATTTCAATCATAAAAGTAGAATGTTTATTGGCAGCTGAAAAAATTGCGTAAACATATACAAAGTACGGAGTAGTAATTATATAACTGCACATGTTTCTGTATTATGTTTCAAGTGACTACCAAATGTCTAGTATTACATCTACACACATGTATGGCTTGTTCAGTTATTTAGCTTCATCCTAAAAAATGTGTTATGAACATTTCAAGGGACGGGCGCTTGTACTCATCTTTGATCATTAAGTTATAAGTAAAATAAATTTTTGAAGTTCGTTCCTAAATGTGTTAAAAGAACAAAAGTAAAATGTTAGAAACAACCACATAAAATTACATAATATATGTAAGAAAAACGCACGGATAATGAAACACTAAAAAGATTACAAAAAGTAAAATTACATGATGGGTGTTTTTGGTAAAAGTAGCAGTGAGTTGTGAGCAGTAGCCACAGCTCACCGCTCACAGCCTCTTAAAAAAATATTTGAAAAATAAGCATTCTTAAAAAATAGCAAAGCTTACCGCTCTTTTGCCAAACGAAACATAAAAATCAAAAATTTCATTGCCCAAAAAGCAACGCTTGGATAATGAAAGTGAAAAACGTGGCCAAAGCATATTTGAAGATCTTTATAGATACGAGTATTCAATATGTACATCAACACACGTGTATGATATCTCCATGCTTCTACTTATAAATTGCTCTAATTGTTGATCTTTCATCAACGTGGGACAAAATTCTCACTCATATATTTGGTTCTTTTCTTTATACTCTTAGCCGTGAAGAGTACTTGACTCGAATCTTACCCAACTCCGTCCAAAGAAACTCAATAATTTCTTAGAATACATTCTTCCGTCAATATAGATGAAACTCAAGTACCCTGATTTAAAAATGGTTAATGTTTTTTTTTTTTTTTTTTTTTTTTTTTTTTTTTTTTTTTTCCATATAAGAGCAAACCAACATCATTTACAATAAACTCTATTTAATCATTTGTAGTTATTTTAAGATCTTATCAATCATGAAGCACGCACACTGACAAATTACTGATAGACAATGTAGTACACAAGTCATCCAAGGTTTCTCGTATATAAAAACTAACTTAGAGGCAGCATAAACTATGTATTTCTGTCTAGTTTATGCTGATTTCCTCAAGTTATTTTTTGAAAACTATTTTTTCCCACTGTTTAGACTATGAGAAGCTGTTGATAAAGATTCGATTGAATGTTTACGGAACGAACAGTTCGAAAGTCTTATTCAGATTTCTTATGGTTTTGTTAAGATAAAAATGATTATGATGTCAAGGTAAATAATATGTATTTCAATCATAAAAGTAGAATGTTTATTGGCAGCTGAAAAAATTGCGTAAACATATACAAAGTACGGAGTAGTAATTATATAACTGCACATGTTTCTGTATTATGTTTCAAGTGACTACCAAATGTCTAGTTTTACATCTACACACATGTATGGCTTGTTCAGTTATTTAGCTTCATCCTAAAAAATGTGTTATGAGCATTTCAAGGGACGGGCGTTTGTACTCATCTTTGATCATTAAGTTATAAGTAAAATAAAATTTTGAAGTTCGTTCATGAATATGTTAAAAGAACAAAAGTAAAATGTTAGAAACAACCGCATAAAATTACAGAATATATGTAAGAAAAACGCACGGATAATGAAACACTAAAGAGATTACAAAAAGTAAAATTACTTGATGGATGTGTTTGGTAAAAGTAGCAGTGAACTCTGAGCCGTAGCCACAGCTCACCACTCACGGTTTCTTAAAAGAATATTTGAAAAATAAGCATTCTTAAAAAATAGCAAAGTTTTCCGAATATGAGTAAAAAAAAAAAGAAAAGATCAATAAAAGTTACAGAATATGAGTAAAAAAAAAAAGAAAAGATCAATAAAAGTTACAAGATAAAAAGAAAAAAAAAAAAAAAAAAAAAAATTAGTGCATTGATTAGTAGAAGAAGATTATGACAACTAGACATACATATATATGTTAAAACCTCTATTGCGTTAGTTATAAACTACTTTCACGATTGGTCATTCCTCAATATGGGAAAAAACCAAAACGCATGTATTTGATTTTTCTTTAAAAACTCTCGTATTTCAACCATTTTCTTGGAGACCCACTAAATCCATTTTTTATGAGACAAAAGTCATTCAAGCAACAAAGCAATAGTATACAATACAATTTTTCATCCCAATATAGTTGCACATTTGGTTTTAGCTCGGCCTATATAGTCCAGTCCACCTAAATCCGGTTCTCGGCGATTAAACACCCATAAATTCCATTACTCAAAACTAATGATGTTGTTGCCTTGCAAAACAAGTAACAAATGAATACACTCAACACATCACATGGCTTACAATCACAACAATTATAAAAAAAATAATAAAAAAATAAAAAAATAGATACCTACGTAACACTCCTCATCATATTAGCTTATCAAAATTTCTTAAACTAAAAGTTTGTGTAACACACCTCTTTTCCATTCTTCCATCTGGTTTGACTGTTAAACTATGGCAGGCACTTTTGTCATGTTTAATGTTAAGATTTTTTTACCTGAAATATATGGTCATGTAACATACATTGACATGATGTTCTAACTATCTTAAGAGTCGGTTAAGTAAAAAGAAATGAGGGTAATTGTAGGCTGAATAAGTTTATGACCAAAACTTTTTACCTGAAATATATTGCCATGTAACATACGTTCACATGATGTGAAAGAATTCTATGGTGAATAAAAATGTGAAAGAATTCTATTGTGAATAAGTTTATCATCAAGTCTATTTACCATCTAATTACCCACAAATATTAGATACGTCAATTCGCTTAGTTATAAACCATTATATCACTTGTTCATTTCCCTATGTGGGACAAACCAAACCAAACCTCATTTACTTATTTTATTTATTTATTTAATTATTTATTATTATTATTATTATTATTATTATTATTATTATTATTATTATTATTATTATTATTATTGTTGTTGTTGTTGTTCTAAACACTCTTGGTTTTCAATCAAAAGTAGAGACATTAGTATGTGAACAAACTCGGTCCAAATTAGAAAACCAAAAAATCAAGATGGTACCGGGTAAGACCGGGTAGGTTGGTCAGATTCTCAATATAGACGAATTTGTTTCAAATCTATGATTTAAAAGAGTATACCTAAAAACATCAAACACTTCCACGCGAAATTGAATAAATTTAAAGCATAACAAACCGATACTATAGTGTACAATTTTCGATCCCAATATCTCTTCACATTTGGTTTTTGCTCAACCTCTATTTAGCCCAACCCACTCACTTCATAGGTCTGGAGTGATGTTCAAAATAATGTTTAAAATTCTTTTGTACTTCGTGACTTAAAATCGGATGTAATCCGTACCACGCGCGGCATACATGTAGTTCCGTCCATAATTATAAGTGCAAGTACCGAATATAAGTAAAAGAATGTTAGTGTAAATACGTAAAAGAATGTTTGTGTAATGCCACGTTGAGGAGATTACAGCATACAAGTAAAAAACCATGTGGTCAATGAACATTGGTAAGATACAAAAATATAAGTAAAAAAGAGTGAGCATGACTTGTTAAATAGGTTTATCGCTAGGATTAATCTATATGTGCATGCTCACACATGTTTAATACCTTCTCGTGTCTCTTACTTACGAATTGTTCTAATGATTGATTACACATCGGTGTATAACAGAATCAAAACTCATTTATTTGTTTTCTCCTCAAGAAACATTATGGTCGTGCAACGACTTGGTTGAAGACATTAATACGCGATTAAAACTTGGTCCAAACTTGGATAATCAATTCATCAAGATCGGACCGGCTAAGACAGGCTAAGCTATTAAAGCTCTTGATCAAGATAATTTCGGTTCAAATCCATATATTTTTATGAGACAAAGCCATTTAACCATAAAGAAAAAAAAGCTTGTAACTTAAAATACCAAATCGGTTCAAATCGAAACCAAACAAATTTGAAACATAAAAAATGGTAGCTACACAATACACTGTCTCTCGGACTCTCCCAAAACTCTTCACACAGCTCTAACCCAGTTTGATCCGGTCTGATTTTCAACCATTTAACACTCATAGATTCCATTATCTAAAATAAATTATGTGTATTCCTTTTAAAAACAGTTAAGGAATCAACATTTGCTATTTAACTTATAAAATTAAAACAAAATATATCCACCCAACTCATCACATGCTCAAACGTGTATACAAATGAGATTTTTCCTTGTTCGGGTTAAACAGCTAAACAAATGTACACGACCTAATCGATGTATTACCGTGATTGTTACTCACATTTTTCTAGCCACATCCAAATATTTTTTTAGTAAGGTATGAAATCTAAAACTCTCGTAAGCACATTATATACATAACCACTAAGCCACTTTGATATAACTCATCGTATTGTTAGCTAGTCAAATTTTCATAAACTCAAACATTGTGTATTCTCAAAGCTAATTGGGCCTAATCCATAATAATTCTTCATCAGCCAAATAACCCAAACTATTTACTACATAACATTCTTCTTTTACAATCTTGCATTCAAAAAACGGCAACAACACCTTGCAGTACTCGTGTTCCTAGAATGGATAAACGCCGTTATTCATTCCTTCAAACCTTAAATAAAAGATGACAAAGATAGAAAACAAAATTTCATTTTTACGATGATATTAAAAATGTGCAAAAGAACCAAATGAACATAAGTATGGTTTGTTCAGTTATTTAGCTTCAACCTAACAAATGTGCTACAAACATTTAAAGGATCAGGTGTTTGTACTCGTCTTTGTTCGTCAAGTAAAATAAGCTCAATTTAGTTCGCTCATGAATATTTTTAAAGCAAAAACATAAAATGTATGAAAAAACCACATTAAATTACATAATATAAGTAAAAGATAGGCTTGGATAATGAAACATTGAATAGATTACAAAACATAAGTGAAAAAACGTGTGAAGATAGAGTTGAATATTCCACACACATGTTTGATACTTGTATGTTCTTGCTTATAAATTGCTCTAATGATTGATCATTCATCAATGTGGGACAAAATCTATACTCATTTACTTAGTTCTTTTCTCTAAACTCTTGGCCGTGAAGGGTACTTGAGTCGAAACCTTACCAAACTCCGTCTAAAGAAACTCACTAATTTTTTTGAACTCATTCTTCTAGTACCTTGATTTAAAAATCGTTAACATGTTCTTTTCCCGATAAGAACAAACCAACATCATTTACCATAAAACTCTATTTAATCATTTTTAGCTTTTTTTTTTTTTTTTTTTTTTTTTGAACGACAGCTATTAATCGCACACAATATACACAACAATCAATCTCACAGGTCCTAAGGACGACTTGAACCCACATCCATTTAGTTGGGATGTTTCTCACACAACAGGTGGTACCATTGGGACACAAACCCTTTAGTATTTTAAGATCTTATTGAGTCATGAAGCATGCACACTGACAAATTACTGAAGGACAATGTATACACAAGTCATCCCAGTATTCGTAAATATTAATTTCACCAATGTTTTTCGTATATAAAAACTAACTTAAAGGCAACCTAAAATATGTATTTTGGTCTTGTTTATGCTGATTATCTCAATGTTTCTCGAGATACTTGGTCAGTTTAAAACTTAAAATGTGATATAACTTGGTGACCTTGATCTGTTTTGAAATTACGGGAGATCCGTAAAAAAAATAACAAACTATAAGTAAAAAATGTAAATATGTGATTTGATTATTTATCAAGCCCATATATACAAATGTTTATTTCCTTCGTTGTCTTACTTATAAACTGTTCTTATAATTGTTCATTCGTCCATGTGGGACAAAATCAAAATTCATTTGTTTGTTTTTTATTCGACCATTTTGTTGGAGACGTTAATCTATTGACAAAACACCCCTAAGTTCCATTACTCAAAACTAATGATGTTTATGGCTTGATAATCGTAACGAATCACACACTCAACAGATCACATATGGCTTACAAGTTATAATCATAACAAAAAAGATCCAACCAAATACCAATTCATCATGTAGCCAGCTGCGCATCAAAATTTCTTGAATTGAAGGTTTATGTATTCATTACCAATTGGGCCATCCAAAACACTTCTCCACTAGGCCAAAATAGCTCAAATAATTACTACATAACACACCTCAATTTCAGAAAGGATCACGTTTTTATTAACAGTTGGTGTAATTTATATAACCCAATAGTTTCAGCAAACTCGTTATATAATCAAGTGATGATAACATATTAACATGCGTTTGTGACACAGTTTGCGTCGATTATTTCAGAGCATATATGTTACTTTAATCCTGTTCAGTGTTCACATATACATTAAGAGGTTTAGGCTAAGCTTGAATAGCAAATTTGGACTAATAAAACTTATGAAATAATAATGTGAAAAGTAGCCAAATTCCTTCCTTCCTTCCGTGCCTTTTTTTTTTTTTTTTAATGAGAATATTGACTAATTTTTTGATTGCAAATGACATAAAATAACCTGTAGAAATGTGTATAAAACTTTGACCACCAAATTCAGTGAACAAATGAAGGCAAGAAAGTTCAAAATTGATAGAGAAACTACTTGAACTCGAATCCAGAACTCCGTTATTGAAAACACTCGCAATGGCAAGTGACATAAATAACCCACGCACTGTTCAAAAGTTTTTATGGATGCTTCTCGTATATAAAACCTAAGTGTTAAAGGCGGCCTAACTAAATTTGGTCTCGTTTAAGCTGATTTTCTCTTGTCATTTACTGAAGAACTGTAAAACGAGGAAATGTTGTTAAATTATACTCCATAGTTTTTATCACATATACTTAAGAACGTCCATGATTTATCAAGTATATGTTTTGAAACACAATTTAAATCCACTGTTTAGATCGGATAGGGAGACAGTTTTTCATGTTTAATGTTAAAACATTTTACCTGAAATATATCGTCATGTAACATACATGTTCTAATTATGTTAACAACCGGTTAAGTAAAAACACATGGGCAAAGAAATGGTGAATAAGTTTATAACTAAGCTATTTTCCATTTTATTACCCACATATGTTTGATGCCTCCTTTCGCTTAGTTTTAAACCCCTATAGTAATTGTTCATTTCCCTATGTGGAACAAACCAAACAAAACCAAAACTCCCTTATTTATTTATTTTTCTCAAAACACAACCACAAGTAGAGACAACAACATGTGAACAATTTCGGTCAAAAATTGAAAAATCAAAAAATCAAGATGATACCGGGTGAGTCCGGTAGCAGAGATGGACCTACATAGATGCCGGGTGCCATGGGCCATGCACGATTTTGGGTCACGAAGTGTATTTTTCTTCGAAAATTGTCATTTTTTTTTGTATGTTCAACCCCCAATATTTATGCTATTTTCATTATAGTGCAATTTTAATTTAGTTAAAAAAAATTCTTTATTGTGCGAAGTTTTGTACTTGTGATAGGAAAAAAATTGTGCAACACCCTCTCAAAACTTCTAGGTCCGGCTTTGTCCGGTAGGTTGCTTGGTAAGGTTTTCAAAATAGTCAATTTTGTTTCAAATCCATCATTTAAAGAGTACCTCAAAACATCAAATGGTTCAACTCGAAATCAAACCAATTTAAAACATAACAACGATACTATACCATACAATTTTCGATCCCAATATCTTTTCACATTTTGTTTTAGCTCGACCTCTATTTAGCCAAGTCCACTTCATAGGTCTGGCGTACGATGTTCAAATTATGTTAAACAATCGGTCAAGTAGAAGATTATAAGTGCAATTACGGAATATAAGTGAAAGAACGTTTGGGAAATGCCACGTTGAGGAGATTACATATAAGTAAAGAACAATGTGGGCAATGAACATAAAAGATATGAAAAAAACAAATTGTAAGTAAAAAAGAGTGAGCCTGACTTCTTGAATAGGTTTATCGGTAGGATTAATCCATATGTGCATGCCGACACATATTTGATACTCCCTAATCAATTTGGGACAATTTTTTTTTTTTTTTTTTTTTTTTTTTTTCCTGAACACTCTTGTCTTGCAACAACTTTGGTTGGAAACACTAAAATTCGGTCAAAACTTTGTCCAAAGGGAAAACCAATTAATCAGGATCCAACCGGCCGAGACATAAGCTTTTGATGTTAATTCATCATCTTTAGGGTAATATTTGACATTTTTACCCTTCGGGGAAAAAAAATTATATATATTAGCTAATAGAGTCAAAAATGTTCAAAAATTTCGCAAAATACCTTAAAGATGATGATTTTTAAAGAAAATTACCCTAAAAAAAAAAAAAAAAAAAAAAAAAAAAAAAAAAAAAATTCGCTACCCAGAAGATAAAACAGTGACAAGTATAATATTTTTTTAATAATTTGCCCAATATTTATCTAGTAAGGTATGAAATCTAAAACTCTAGTGAGCACTTTATATGCATAACCACTAAACTACTTTGATATAACTCATCATATTGTTAGCTTGTCAAATTTTCATCAACTCAAACGTTTAACATTGTGTATTCTCATAACTAATTGGGCGTAATTCAAAATAATTCTCAATTGGGCCAAATAGCCTAAACTATTTACTACATGAGTTGAGATCCATGAAGAACCTATACATGCCATAGAACCTATCAACCAAGCATAGCCACCTATTTATAATTTCCACATTTTTTTTCAAAACAACATATCTTGCAAACGGTAAATCTTCAAGCTACAAAAAAATACCATCGTGACGAAAATTAAATGATTTTTCTATAGATATGCATTGTTATATACTTTCGACGAATTTCTTTTTAATTTTCGCCCAGAAAGAATCATATATGATTCGTAAAAAATCATATATGATTCGATTCTTACGAATCATTACGAATCATATATGATTCGTAAGAATCATATATGATTTGTTAAAATCAAATCATATATCATTTTTACGAATCATATATGAATTTTCTGGGCGAAAAAAAAAATTTATCGAAAAAAAAGTTCGTCGAAAGTATATAACAATGCATGTGTATGGAAAGATAATTTAATTCTCGTCGCGATAGTATTTTTTTATAGGTTGACGATTTACGGTTTGCGAAATATTAAAGTTTTAAAAAAATGATGGAAGTTTATTTTTTTATTTTGATAAAAAAAAAATGAGTGGTTAAAATTACTTAATGGTTCTATGGTAAAAGTTATTTTGGCTTTAGTACATAACACCCTCCTTAGAAATCTTGCATAAAAGATGACAAAGATAGCAAACAAAACTTCGTTGTTCCAATAATTTTTTAAAAAAGTGTGTAAAGAACCAAACGAACATAATTATGGCTTGTTCAGTTATTTAGCTCCAACCTTACAAATGTGCTATGCACAATTAAAGGGACGGGTGTTTGACCGTTTGTACTCATCTTTGTTCATTAAGTAAAATAAAATAAATGTAGTTCGTTCATGAATATGTAAAAAAGATTTAAAAATTTAAAATAAAATAAAATAAAAGCCACTTAGATAATGAAACATTGAAGAGATTACAAAATATAAGTGATCTATAATTATTAAGCATGTGCATCCACACACATTTAACTGGTACCTCTATTTTCTTACTTATAAATTGCTATAATGATTGATTATTCGTTAATGTGGGACAAAATCTATACTCATTTATTTGGTTCTTTTCTTTAACCTCTTAGCCGGGAAGAGTACTTGACTCGAAACCTTACCAAACTCTGTCCAAAGAAACTCAATAATATTTTTGAATTCATTCTTCCGATATAGAGGAAACTTGAGTACTACGACTCAACAATGACATCATGATTTTTTTCAAGTAAGAACCAAGCCAACATTATTTTCCATAAACTACATTCAATCCTTTTTAGTTATTTACCATCAAATTGGGTCATGATGCATGCACACTAACAAATTACAAACAAACAATTGATACATAAGTGATCACCCATGTATGCGTAAGTTTTCACAAAGGTTTCTATGTACATAAAATCTAACTTATGTATTTTGGTTTCGTTTATGCTGATTATCTCGAGCTATAACTCCATTCTTAATCCAATGTTTAGACCTAATAGAGCTTGAGGCACTTTTGTCAGTTACCAACTTAAAATGCGATATAGTTGGGTGATCTTGATATGTTTTGATATTTAAGTGATTTTAGTGAAAACTTTTGATTACTCATTTACTTGGATATGTATATATTATTAGGCGCTCTCTATTTTACTTTGTCCAATGTCACCAAATATTACAACATTTGACCTAAAACATGTTGTGATGTAACATACGTTAATATGGTTTCTAAATTATGTTAAAAAGATAAATGAAAGTTACAAAATAGAAATAAAAAAATATGTATGTCTTCACCGGTTGAAGAAGATCGTGATTCAGACATTCTACCAATCAAAACACACACATGCTTGAACCCTCTATTGTGTTACTTATAAATTACTCTCATGATTGCTCATTTCCCTTTGTGGGATAAACCAAAATACAAGTAAAACTACGAGAGATAAGTAAAATAAGTTACAAGATATGCGTGAAAAAAAAAAAAAAAAAAAAAAAAAAAAAAAAAAACAATGCGTATACACAAGATGAATTAGATTATGACTAAGATTATTCACCTAGTGCACATACAAATATTATTAATTTTCATTGGCTTGCTTATAAACTACTCTCATGATTGCTCATTCTCCTATGTGGGAAAAAAATTAAAACTCATTTATCTGCTTTTTCTGATGTAAAAAAACTTGTTTTTTTAACCCATTTGATAGAACTTAGAAAACCAAAAAAATCAAGACCCGCTAACACCAATTTTATCATGAGATAAAGTCATTCAGCCAACAACAGTACCACACAATTCAAATGTTCAACCATTTAACACCTTTAACACTCCTAGATTCCATTACCTAAAACTAATTATGTGTATTAGTTTTAAAAACAACTAACAAATTAACATTTGCTATTTAACTTACAAAATTAACACCAAATATATCCACCCAACTCATCATATACTTGAAAGTGTACACATATGAGGTTTTTCCTTATTCAGGTTAAACGACTGAACAAATGTACGCGACCTAATTGATGTATTACCGTGACTGTCACTCACATTTTTCAAGCCACCTCAAAAGAATATATTTAGTGAGGTATGAAATCTAAATCTCACACAGGTATGCATAACCACCGGGCCACTTAGATATAACTCATCGTATGGTTAGCTTGTCAAATATCCATAAACTCGAGTGTATTCTCATTACTAATTGGGCCTAATCCAAAATAATTCTCCATCCGGCCGAATAGCTAAACTATTTACTACGTAACACCCTTCTTTTACAAGCTTGCATTCAAACAGTGGCAGCAACATCTTTGCAAGTGGTCGTATTCGAGTTCCACAACAACTGAAACCCTAGAATGGATAGAAGTCATTAATCATTTCATCAAACCTTGTATAAAAGATTACAAAGATAGAAAACAAAACATTGTTATTTCGGGGGGAAAAAAAAGGTGTGTAAAGAACCAAACGAACATAAGTATGACTTGTTCAGTTATTTAGCTTTAACCTAACAGATGTGCTACAAACATTTAAAGGGACGGTGTTTGTACTCATCTTCGTTCGTTGAGGAAAATAAGATCAATTTAGTTCGTTCATGAATATTTTAAAAGCAAAAACATAAAATGTATGAAAAACCACATTAAATTACATAATATAAGTAAAAGATACGCTTGGATTATGAAACATTGAATAGATTACAAAACATAAGTTTGGATATTGAAACAAAAAAGAGATTACAAAACATAAGTTAAAAAAACTAGTGAAGGTTGGTTTTGAAGATTATTATAGCTATTACTACTCAACACGTACATCCACACACATGTTTGTTATCTCTATGTTCTTACTTATAAATTCCTATAATGATTGATCATTCATCAATGTGGGATAAAATCTATACTCATTTATTTGGTTCTTTTCTCTAAACTCTTATCCGGGAACAATACTTCACTCGAAACCTTACCAAACTCCGTAAAAAAAAACTCAATAATTTTTTTGAATTCATTCTTCCATTGATATAGGGGAAACTTGAGTACTACGACTCAATAATGACACCATGATCTTTTTCAAGTAAGAACCAAGCCAACATCATTTTCCATAAACTATATTCAATCCTTTTTAGCTATTTACCATCTAATTGGGTCATGAAGCATGCACACTAACAAATTACAAACAAACAATTGATACATAAGTGATCACCCATGTATGCGTAAGTTTTCACAAAGGTTTCTCTGTACATAAAATCTAACTTAGAGGTAGATTTATGTATTTTTTTTTGGGTAAAGAGTTAATTTACCTTGGTAAAATATATTACTCACAAAACAATGAAGTACAGGAAATGTGGTTGAGCACCACATTAGCTATGACCAAACACGCACCTACCGTGCTTCAAACCAAGATGCTAACATGCGATTGACAAACTAATCATATGATATACAAACACCTAGCCACTACTTAAATTAAATAAAGCTTTAGTAGTCTCGAATAAGTGAGCTAGGAATGTTCCAAATCTGAGCGAAAAACTCCACCTGAGGTGTCTTCTTAAATCTGAATGAAAGAAGCTTGAGGCGTACGGTAGACATGATCAACTCTAGAACTTGCTCCTTCGATCGCTTCCTCTTCTTAAACAGCCTATGGTTCCGTTCTTGCCAAATAAAATAAGAACAAGCCGCAACCACAAGCTTTGCAATAACACTTCTAGCCGAACGTTTCTTGGATATAGGGACAAGATAATTAACAATAGCTTCCAGCGAGGGTGAAACACTTGGTAAACCAACCAACAACTTCATATGCGCCCAAATATGAGATGAGAAAGTACAATCAAAAAATAAATTTTCGTGAGAATCCGGTTGCATTTCACAAAGAGGGCATAGAAACAGGTTTAAGTTAGTATCACCATTAACATCCCATTGTCTCAATGCATCTTGAGTCTTTAATTTCCGCTTGATCACCAACCATAGATGAAAGGCATGGCGAGGAATACAATGAGAAAACCACACCACCTTATACCAATCAACTTCCTTACCTCTCGGTCTTATTGCGTCCCAAATAGTAGCAACCGAGAATTGCATTTCTACATCATTTTGGTTCCTCCACACCAATAAGTCACGAGAATTTGGATCCAAAGTTGGAACAGTGAGCGAATAGACCACAGGGTACTTATCTTGCCATTCAATTGGCCAATTCCAACTTCCATTATCTAACACATCCACAACTTTAGAGGAAGAATGAAATCCCGCTCTATTTATGTCACGATTAGAAACAATATTCGCAAGCGGGCTTAAAGCACTCCATCTATCAAACCACACCGACGCAACATTTCCGTCTCCTAGATGATGCCAAATAAATTGCCGAATTAATGTATTTTGGTTTCGTTTATGCTGATTATCTCGAGCTATAACTCCATTCTTAATCCAATGTTTAGACCTAATAGAGCTTGAGGCACTTTTGTGGGTTACCAACTTAAAATGCGATATAACTGGGTGATCTTGATATGTTTTGATATTTCAGTGACTTTAGTGAAAACTTTTTATTACTCGTTTACTTGGAGAACTATATGTAATTAGGCGCTCTCTATTTAACTTTGTCGAATGTCACGAAATGTTAGAACATTTGACCTAAAACATATATATTGTGATGTAACATACGTTAATATGGTTTCTAAATTATGTTAAAAAGATATATGAAAGTAAAAAATTTTGTGTATTCACGGGCTGAAGAAGATCATGATTCATACATTCAACTAGTCAATACACATACATGTTTAGACCATCTATTGTGTTACTTATAAATTACTCTCATGATTGCTCATTTCCCTATGTGGGATAAACCAAAATACAAGTAAAACGTAACCAACTTTCACTCAAACTTCTATATACGTACTTTTGATTACGAAATGCTAAAACATTTGTCCTTAAACATGTTGTCAGGTAACATGCGTTAACATGGTGTTTTGAATTATGTTAATCAGTCAGGTTAAGTGAAAGATTGAAATTTAAAAGTGAAACTACGAGAGATAAGTAAAAAAAGTTGCAAGATATGAGTGAAAAAAAACTATGCGTATACACAAGATGAATTGGATTAAGACTATTATTCAACTAATGCACACGTAAGGGTTTAAAACATTCATTGTCTTGGTTAAAAACTACTCTCATGATTGCTCATTCTCCTATCTAGGACAAAATAAAAACTCGTTTATCTGATGTAAAAAAAACTTGTCTTTTAACCATTTTATTGGAGATATTAATCCATGGACAAAGTCACAAAACTTAGAAAACCAAAAAATCAAGACCCGGTAACTCCAATTTTTTTGTGAGATAAAGTCATTCAGCCAATAAAGCAATACCACACACAATTCAAATGTTCACATCATCTAGCTAAAACTAATGATGTGTATTCCTTTTAAAAACAACTAACAAATTACATTTGCTATTTAACTTACAAAATTAACACCAAATATATCCACCCAACTCAAGTTAAACGACTAAACAATATTACCGTGACTGTTACTCACATTTTTCTGGCCAACTCCATATATTTATCTACTAAGGTATGAAATCTAAAACTATTGCTTCCAATAGTTCGACCTATCCAGAAAAATTGTCGGCCTACGAATGTGGTTTCGATCCTTTCGGTGATGCCAGAAGTGATTTATCAAAATTATTTTCAAACATCATTTTTATTTCATTGTTTACAAATTACAATGGATAGACAGCACTTTTGTCATGTAAAATCTTAAAACTTTTTACCTTAAACATAATGTCATGTAACATAGGTTAACATGATGTTCAAATTATGTTAAACAGTCTGGTTAAGTAGAAGATTAAAAGTGAAATTATGGAATATAAGTACATAAACTTTAAGATAATGTCATGTTGAAGAGATTACAAATTCGGAAAGAAAATGCCAAATATAAGTAAAAAACAGTGTGGGTAATGACCCATTGAATAGATTAAAAATATGAGTAAAAAACGTGTGACATGTTCTTATTTAAGGTTAAGGCTATTAATCAAGTGCGTCTCACACATGTTTTATAGCTCCATGTTCTTATTTATGAAATGTTCTAATGATTGCTCACTCAAAATCAAAACTCATTTATTTGTTTTCTCCTCTAGAACATTATGGTTATGGTTTTGCAACTACTTGGTTGAAGACATGAATACGTGGTTAAAACTCTGTCCAAACACGAAAATCAATTCATCAAGATCGGACAAACGGGAAAATCAATTCATCAAGATCGGCCAGGTTGAGACCGGGTAAGTTAGTCAAGCTCTCGATCTAGGTATATCCATAATTTTAATGGATATATTTCATTTAGGCAACAAAAATATACCTTAAAGTATCAAATTGGTTCAACACGGAACCGAGTAAAAGCATAGACAAAACGACATTATACGGTACAATTTTCTGTCCCAATATCTCTTTTGATTTGGTTTTAGCTCGGTCTCAATTTGATTCGTTCCAGTTTAATCACACTCTTAACCATTAAACAGCCCTAAGTTCCATTGTTTAAAACTAATGATGTGTATCACTTCTAAGACAACTAGCATGACTTACAATCACATCAAAGATATCCAATCAACTCATTGTATACTTATAGCTTGTCAAATTCTTATAAACCAAGAAATTTTGTCTAAATTGATAATCGGGCCTCATCCGAAACACTTCTCAATTGGGCCAAAATAGCCCAAATATTTACTACATAACACACACCTCTTCCAATTTCCCATTCACTATTGATCGTTAGACGAAGGCAGCAGATGCATATAAACACCCATTGGAAAAATGTCGTATACCAATTTTTGGCATTTTTTGCTGTTGTTAGAGTTGCATTAAACGAACTAAATTTATATTTTGGTAGCTTTAGTGAAAATTTTTGATTACTTGTATAAGCTATGTATAGTTGTATACATTATTGCATTTTGTAAACTCAACCAAATTTCAGGCAAACTTCTATATATTGCGCTCCATATTTTTTCTTGTCCAGTGTTACGAGATGTCAAACTCTTTACCTTAAACATATTGTCATGTAACAATAGGTTGACATGATGTCTGAATTTTGTTTAGCAAACGTTTGAGTATAAGATTAAAAGTGAGATTACGGAATATAAGTAAAACACTGTTTCCGGTAATGCCATGCAAAATATAAGGTTTCCATAATGTCATGCAGAGCTGCAATACTATAAGAAAAAAGAAAAAAGACGCTGCAATACTATAAGAAAAAAGAAAAAAGACGTGGATACGGACATGCTGAATGGGTTTGTCACTAAGACTATTCAACGGGTTCATGCCCACGACTATTTGATACATATACGATCTTAGTTATAAATCGCTCTAATGACTGTTCACTCATCCATGTGGGATAACACCAAAGCTTATTTGGTCTTTACTGTTTTTTTCGCTCGATTGAATGTTTACGGAACGAACCGGTCGAAAGTCTTATTCAAATTTCTTCTGGTTTTGTTAAGGTAAAAAATGATTATAATGTCAAGATAAATAATACTAGTACTATATTTCAAGGTATCTCGTTTTATTGGGCAAAAAGTGATGTTACTTTAAGCATGTTCACATTTAAGTTCTTACATCAATAGTTTTTGGTTAAACCTAAAATAACAAATACATACTATTTATCTCATGAGTCATGATCAAATAATGTCAAAAGAAGCCAAAGTTCATTTTTCAATCATAAAAGTAGAATGTTTATTGGCACATACAAAGTAGAGTAATTATACAACTGCACATGTTTCTGTATAATGTTTCAAGTGACTACCAAATGTCTAGTTATAATTTTTCAAGTGACTACCAAATGTCTAGTTTTAGTGTTTCACATCCACAATACACACATCACACATGTATGGCTTGTTCAGTAATTTACCTTCAACCTAACAAATGTGCTACCAACATTTAAAGGAATGCGTGTTTGTACTCGTCTTCGATCGTAAAGTAAAATACGATTTTTGTAGTTTGTTCACAAATATGTTAAAAGAACAACATAAAATGTAACAAAAACCACATTTGGTAGTCACAACATAAAAGAACAACAATAAATAAATAAATAAATTTAAAAAAAAAATGGTTGTTTGGATGATGAAACATTGAAGAGATTACAAAATATAAGTGAAAAATGTGGCTAAAGCATATATTGAAGATCTTTAAAGATATGACAATTCAATATGCACATCAACACGTATATCCATGTTTCTACTTGTGAATTGCTCTAGTGAGTGATCATTCATCAATGTGGGACAAAATTTACTCTCATTTACTTCGTTCTTTTCTTTATACTCTTAGCCGCAAAGAGTACTTGACTCAAAACTACCTTACCAAACTCCATCCAAAGATAATAATTTGATTGAATTCATCATTCCGTCAATATAGTTGAAACTCGAGTACCCTGATTTAAACGTGGTAATGTTTTTTCTCTGATAAGAACAAACCAACATCATTTACCATAAACTCGATTGAATCATTTTTAGTTATTTAAGATCTTATTGAGTCATGAAGCATACACACTAGGGGTGAGCAAAACTGACCGACTCCCGAATCCCGTCCTGATTCCGAGTCCCGAATCCTGTCCCGAAACCAAACCGATCTCAAACGGGTCGGGACTCGGTTTGTGTTTTCCGATTTGTCGGGATTCGGAATAGTCGGGATCGGGTCGGGACGGGCCGAAAACCAAAAAACAACAAACAAAACCGATCAAACCGACCGATCCCGTCCCATCCGACTGTCCCAAAACCGAACCGAGCTTAATCGGGTTGGGAATCGGTTTGTGTTTTCCGGCTTGTCGGAATTCGGGATAGTCGGGATCGGGTCGAGACGGGCCGGGAGCGGCCCGATGCTCAGCCCTACTACACACTCCAAAATCACTGATGGACAATGTATACACAAGTCATCCAAGTATTCGTAAGTTTTAATATCACCAAGATTTCACGTATATAAAAATTAACTTAGAGGCAGCATAAGGCAGCCTAAACTATGTATTTTGGTCTCGTTTATGCTGGATTCCTCAAGTTATTTTTTTAAAACCATTTTTAACCCACTGTTTAGACTAGATAAAGCTCGAGGCACTTTTATTAATTTACAACTTAAAATGTGACATAATTGGGTGAGCTTGATTTGTTTTTGATAATTCGGTGAGTTTAGTGAAAACTTTTGATTACTTATTTAGTTGGATAAACTATATATGTATGTATCAGGTACTTTGTATTTAACTTTTTTCAATGTCAAGAAATGATTAAACATTTTACCCAAAACATATTGTGATGTATACGTTAATATGGTGTCTAAATTATGTTAATCTGACAGGTTAAGTAGAATATTAAAATCTAGAATTGAAATTACAAAAGATTAATGAAGTTACAAAGTATGAGTAAAAAAAAAGAAAAAAAAAGACGTGCATTGATTAGTAGAAGAAGATTATGACTAATACTATTCGAGTGCTCCCTACACATATTTGTTAAAACCTCTATTGTGTTAGTTTTCATGATTGATCATTCCCCAATGTGGGACAAAACCAAAACTCATGTATTTGGTTTTTCTTTAAAAACTCTCGTCTTTCAACCATTTTCTTAGAGACCCGCTAAATTCATTTTTTTTATGAGACAAAGTCATTCAAGCAATAAAGCAATACTATACAATACAATTTTTCATCCCAATATATTTGCACATTTGGCTTTAGCTCAACCTATATAGTCCTGTCCACCTAAATCCGGTTCTCGGCGATTAAACATCCATAAATTCCATTACTCAAAACTTATGATGTTGTTGCCTTGCAAAACAAGTAACAAATGAACACACTCAACACATACACACACACACATAAAAAAAATAAAAAATAAATAAAAAATAAATAAATCCAACCAGTTACCAACTTACCACTCATCATATTAGCTTATCAAAATTTCTTAAACTAAAAGTTTGTGTATACTGTATTCATAACTAGTTGGACCATGACCAAAGCACATCTCCATCGGGCCAAAATATATACCTACATAACACACCTCTTTTCCATTCTTCCATCTGGTTTGACCATTAAACTATGGCAGGCACTTTTGTCATGTTTAATGTTAAGATTTTTTTACCTGAAATATATGGTCATGTAACATACATTCACATGATGTTCTAACTATCTTAAGAGTCGGTTAAGTTAAAAAGAAATGAGGGTAATTATAGGCTGAATAAGTTTACGACCAAAACTTTTACCTGAAATATATTGTCACGAGAATGGCAGGGGTCCGCCGCGTTGCGGGCGGGCCTGTTTTTCGGCCGAGGTGATTTGGCATAATAAAGTAGAAATTTATGTTCACTAAACACATTAGTTTCGCCTATTTTTTACCTGTAACTATAATTATAATAACATATTCATATATGCCACATTTAAAATTCCTTCCTATCATTCCCATACGAAACTACAGAGCTCGATAAAGATAGAGCCTATAAAATATTAACCAAAATATCCTTGTCAAAGTTTTGAAGTATTACCTGTAATAGTCAATTAAAGAAAAGAAACACTGTTTTGTTTCTTCAAGAGGTGAAGTGAACATAAGAAATTTGCTCCTTGTATGTTTTTTGTGCATAGCTAATGTAGACGACTTCTAACTCCCCTTGCAATCTTTCAATAATGTCTTCTTCCTCTGCACATAAAAAGAAAATCGAATCAAATTCGACATTCCAATTGACGTAATTCAATTGGATTATTTAACGACAGAAACCAAAAACAGCTAATAATAATCCAAAAAAACATACCTTAGTATCACCATCAACGGAATTAAACCGAAAGCTGAACATGGTAGGCACCAAATCTTCTCAAGCAATTCAACAAACACATGGTAGGCACCAAATCTACCAAAGATATGAATAATATAAGTCAATCCCAAAATCATGACCAAACCCACAAACCATATCAATAATCAACGCAAAAAAAATCAAAAAACTTCAATAATAATCAGAGTACATAGCGACTTCATTTTCGTACCTGTCTTCTAGTACCCCAATCATCACCTGAATCAAGACGATCATGACCCGTATCCTACCACCACAGCCTGACCACCGGATGGAACGCTGGGAATGAAGATGTCGCTACAGTATCTGAATGGTCTGGATTTGTGTAGGTATGGATCATACCGGGAATGGATCAGTTGGGCTAGGCTAGGAAAAAAGGCCAAGGATTTGGGTCACAATTTTTGGCAGGAAAAATGCTAGTAAAACGGCGGCGTCGTCACGATGTTTAATATAAACTTATAATGTAACATACGTTCACATGATGATCTAATCTATACTACTTATAATGTAGAAATGACTCTCTCTTCAAAAAATTCAGATGTTTACAACAGTTTAAAGCAAGCAATTTTCATAATTACAACAGCCAAAACATTGTATACAATAAAAACTAGCATGAATCGAATTCAGATCACTTTCTTTATAATTCTACATTAATAGCATTAAAAACACCCTACACCCAATATTACAATCATTTAAACACAATGTAAAACCCTCATTTTACATTAATAGTATTAAAAACATCCCTACACTCAATATTACAATCATTTAAACACAATATACAACTCTCATTTCACATTAATAGCATTAAAAACACCCCTACACCTAATATTACAATTATTTAAAAACAATGTAGAACCCTCCATCTTAACCTAGACACAAACCTATGACCAAGACTCGACTCAATAAAACTCGACTCAATAGACAAGGCTATGAGCTCAAACTCACGGCATCCCTTGTTTTCGCGACCCAACAACAACGACAACAACAAAAAGAAAGAAAATGATACCAAACAATTATTTAGCTTCGTATTTATTAATTTTAATCTTTATTTAATCAAAAACTTTTGAAAATTCATGTACTTATCCTCCACCGTCGCTTGAACGACAAAAAGGGTGGTGGGTTTTCCTACCTTCAACCGCCGGTATCAACAAAACGAGAGAGAGAGAGATGGTTTTGGTGATGAACTCGAGCTGAGGTGGTGTTAATCGTGATGTTGGGAGGTGTTTCTTGGCCCGTGATGTGCGTCAAAATGATGGGGAGGTTGTAAGGAGTGTGGTGGTGGTGGCGGTGAGTTTAAGTGGCCGACGGTTATGTTTGTTTGGCCGAAAAAACGACTGGAGAAGAAGAAGAGGAAATAGGGTGCGACTGGTTTAAGAGAGAAAGGGTGTCAAACCCTAAGTGAGGGTACAATGAGGTTTATATAAGAAAGTGTTTTGGACCTTTTGTGAACCCTATTGCACCCTTAGGGACTAAGATTGTAAATATATGCTAGGGTGGGAAGTGTACTTTATCAAATCTTTTAGTATTTCGTTTTCGAGGCAAATTTAGGTGTCGGAATGACTTCCCGTGACATTTTTATTAATTTCATCAAAAAAATTTATTTTAGGGTACCCGCCGCTGCAATGCGCGGATACCCTACTAGTTATGTTAACAAGTAAATTAAAAATGTGGAGAATTGCATGGTGAATAAGTTTATCACCAAGCCTATTTACCATGTTATTACCCACACTTGTTATATACCTCCATTTGCTTACCTATAAACCATTATATCAATTGTTCATTTCCCTATGTGGGACAAACCAAACAATACAAAACCTCATTTACTTTTATGTTTGTTTGTTTCCTCCTCTATACACTGTTGGTTTTCAATCAAAAGTAGAGACATTAGTATGTGAACAAAACTCGGTCCAAATTAGAAAACCAAAAAATCAAGATGGTAACGGGTAAGACTGTGTAGGTTGGTCAGATTCTCCATATAGACGAATTCGTTTCAAATCTATGATTTAAAGGAGTATACCTCAAAACATCAAAGGGTTCCACACGAAACTAAACCAATTTAAAGCATAACAAACCAATATTATACTGTACAATTTTCGATCCCAATAACTCTTCACATTTGGTTTTAGCTCAACCTCTATTTAGCCCGGCCCACTTCATAGGTCTGGAGTGATGTTCAAATTATGTTAAACAATCGGTCAATTAGAAGATTATAAGTGCAATTGAGGAATATAAGTAAAAGAACGTTTGTGTAATGCCGCGTTGAGGAGATTACAACATATAAGTAAAAAAATCATGTGGTCAATGAGCATTGGTAAGATAAGAAAATATAAGTAAAAAAGAGTGAGCATGACTTGTTAAATAGGTTTATCGCTAGGATTAATCTATATGTGAATGCTCACACATGTTTAATACCTTCTCGTATGTCTTTGTAGGTTATCGATTCCTACAAGTGGATAACCTACAACCCCTGGTCACTAGCACGGAATAAACCCGATCGTTGAAGACAAACATACACCAACAGCTTTTGTATCGACAGAAAAGTAATATTGAGCACAAGGTAATATCCCTAATCGATTATTGATTAGTATTGAAAGAATAACGTACTTAACTTGTCCCCCCTCACCTCCTTTTATAGAGATGAGGGGGAGGTAAAACCGACTCTACAAGAGTCCTATGTCGGCTGTGATACAAGGACACGGGTTGGGCTTGGGACACAAGCCAACCAAACCGACTCTTTAAGCTATGATGACTAAACATTAACACTAAGACCTGTGGACTTAACAATAAGCTAATATAGAGACTAAACTTGTAACAATTTCCACCTTAGGCTTTATATTAGCCTACTCCGACACTCAGCAACTCCAAGCAGTGCTGTAACTTCCGTCCAGGTACCACCTTCGTCAAGGCATCCGCAGCATTGTGTTCAGTACCCACCTTCAGAACTTCAACCGTCTTTGCTTCCAAGACCTCTCTGATAAAGTGGTAACGCACATTGATGTGCTTAGTCCTTTCATGAAAAACATGATTCCGCGATAAGTGAATCGCACCCTGATTATCACAATTAACTGCCACAGTGTTAAGCTCCACGCCCAACTCTTCCAAGAGTCCCCTTAGCCAAATAGCTTCCTTCACAGCCTCTGTAAGGGCCATATACTCCGCCTCTGTAGTTGAAAGAGCCACCACGTGTTGTAGCGTTGCCTTCCAACTTACAACACATCCCTGTACTAAAAACGCGTAACCTGTGATTGACCTACCTTTATCCGGATCCTTTGCGTAGTCTGAATCAACAAAACCTGTTACGTCTACATGGTTGCCACGATTTGTCCCATACACCAAACCCACATTTGCAGTACCCCGCAAATATTTCAAAATCCACTTCACTGCTTCCCAATGCTTTTTACCTGGATTCGCCAAATATCTGCTAACAACACTTATCGCATACGCTATGTCTGGCCTCGTGCACACCATCAAGTACATTAAGCTCCCAACCGCATTTGCATATGGCACCCTACTCATCCTTTCAACATCACAATCCCTAACCGGACAATCCTTCAACGACAGCTTGAAGTGCCCACCCAATGGCATCTTAACCGATTTCCCATTGTCTATTCTATAATTATTTAAAATCTTAGAAACGTACCCGGATTGTGACACCCTTAGAATCTTGCGACTCCGATCCCTGATGATCTCCATACCAAGAATCTTCTTTGCTTCCCCGAGCTCTTTCATGTCAAACTCCTTTTTAAGCAAAGACTTGATAGACCCAATCTCAGCCTTGCTTTTACAAGCAATCAGCATATCATCTACATATAACAGTAGATAGATATACTCACCTGGTGCATAACTCCTGTAATATACACAGTTGTCGTAACTGCTACGCTTGAACCTGTTGCTCAGCATGTACTCATCAAACCTCTTATATCATTGCCTAGGTGACTGTTTCAAACCATAAAGGGATTTCTTTAACAAACATACCTTGTTACCTTGTTCATAACCCGGTGGCTGCCTCATGTAGATTACTTCTTCAAGATTCCCATGTAAAAATGCCGTCTTTACATCAAGCTGCTCTAGCTCATAATCTCTACACGCAGTCAATGCAAGTATAACCCGAATAGATGTGTGTCGAACTACCGGCGAAAATACTTCATTATAGTCAATACCTGCCCTTTGTGTGAATCCACGAGCCACCACCCTCGCCTTGTACCTAGGCTTTTGAACACCTTCAATCCCTTCCTTTATCTTGAACAGCCATTTGCAGCTCACCAGCTTTTGCCCAACTGGATGATCCACTAACTCATAGGTCTCATTCTTGTTCAGAGAATCCACCTCTTCATCCATAGCAGCTTTCCACTTAAATCTATCTTTACAAGTAACTGCCTCCTGGTATGTCAATGGTTCATGAGTATCTTCTTCCTCTGCTGTAGCAAACGCGTAAGCAGCCATATTACTTTCATCTCGAAACCTCAAAGGTTTCATTCTTGTCCTTGGCTCCCTATCCCGAACCAACTGATAATCTGTGAGATCCGGTGTTTGATCATGATCCTGGTCCCTTGCATCTTCATCATCGCCATCTTCCTGACCATCAATCAGATCTTCCTCAAGCGAATGATTATTTAACCTCTGCAGTTCCACCTCAACCTGTAATTCCTCAACAGACTTATCAGTACCTGCACCAGAATCCTTCAACGTGTCTTTGTACATGACACTTTCATTGAAGACCACGTTCCTGCTAGTGACTATTTTAGGTGATTCATCATCAAGCCTATATAGTCTGTACCCCTTCACACCTTCAGGATACCCCAAAAGAACGCATTTTACCGCTCTCGGCTCGAGCTTACCTTGTTTAACGTGTGAATATGCGACACAGCCGAAAATCCTCAACATCCTATAATCACTTGGATGTCCCGACCACATCTCCATAGGTGTCTTTTTCTCAATCGCTGTCGATGGTGACCTATTTATAAGATATGCAGCCGTACATGTCGCTTCCGCCCAGAAGGTCTTGGGCAATCCAGACTGAATTAATAAGCAGCGTACCTTATCCATGAGAGTTCTATTCATCCGTTCTGCTAATCCATTCTGCTGCGGCGTCCCGACAACTGTCAAATGTCTAGCAATCCCACTCTCACTACATAGCTGCTCAAACTCCCGATTACAGAACTCAAGACCATTATCTGTCCTCAACTTCTTAACCGTCCTCCCAGTCTGATTCTCTACTAACTGCTTCCACTCTTTGAACTTTCCAAATGCTTCGTGTTTGAACCTGAGAATATAAACCCATACCCTCCTGGAATAATCATCAACAATAGATAAGAAGTACCTCTTACCTCCCAATGATTCCACCTGAGACGGACCCCATAAGTCTGAATGAACATAGTCTATCACTCCCTGAGTAGTGTGCCTTCCTACACCGAAACTGACTCGATGTGACTTTCCCAGAAAACAATTCTCACAAAAATCAAGCTTACCTAGACTTTTCTTGCCAAACAGCTCCTGCTTTTCCAGCACCTATAGTCCCGCCTCACTGATATGTCCTAGTCTTTTGTGCCAAACCTGCGCAAGACTCTCTTTTTCTTCAACACTAGCATTAACCTCACCTGCCACTGCATGGCCATCCAAAGAGTATACGCAATTATCCCTTCGTGTTCCAGATAAAATAACCCTAGAACCATTAATCACCTTGATTTTGCCCGACTGCAATTTTACGGTATATCCCTCTTTTTCAAGATTTCCCAGTGATATCAAGTTTCTTTTCAATTCAGGAATATACCTGACATTGTTTAATACAAAACTTGACCCATCTTTCAGTTGTAACCTGACTTTGCCAATACCTCTGATCTTGCACTCCCTGTTGTCACCCAACAGTACCCTGCCCCCATTGCATTCTAGAAAATCAAAAAATATATCTAACATGGGTGTCATGTGGTATGAACCTCCTGAATCCATGATCCAATCTAGCAGAGCCTCTGCACTCATAACCATCATCACCTCAGAACCGTCATAAACCGAACCACCGGAGCTTGGCTGATCTTCTTTCTTGACGAAACTATTTGACTTCTTGCGATTATTCTTTGGACAATTTCTCTTTAAGTGCTCCTCAGATTGGCAAATAAAGCACTTGTGTCTTCCACCTCGAGACTTCGATCTTGACTTTCCCCTAGACTGATGCAAATTCCTGCGATCAGTTCTTCCCCTCACATATAACCCTCCACCATCATCCCCCTTCGCCTTAGATCTTTCTTTGATTTTCTTTGAATTCAGTGTAGCCATCACATCCTCCAAAGTCAAAGCTTCCCGTCCATAAAGCAAGGTATCCACAAAGTGTTCGTATGATGCTGGTAAAGAAGTGAGTAATAATAAAGCAAGATCTTCATCCTCGAATTTTACCTCAATATTTGCTAAATCAAGAACGATTTTGTTGAACTCATCTATATGCTCGGAAATCGTACGTCCAGCCGACATGTAGAAAGTATACAACTTCTTCTTTAGGTACAACTTATTGGCCAAGGACTTTGTCATGTATAAAGTCTCAAGCTTGGACCAAACCCCCGCTGCAGTCGTCTCCCCGGTAACCTCTCTCAGAACCTTGTTACCTAAACACAAAATCATGGCACTATGAGCTTTCTTGTTTAGCTCAGCTTTCGCTGTAGCATCCATATTTTCGGGTAAAACCTCCAGAGCTGCTTCACATCTATGTTGGATTAATAAAGCACGCATCTTGACTCTCCATAACCCGAAATCACCAGTTCCATCGAATTTCTCGATCTCAAACTTGGCTCCCGTCATTCTTTAATCCCTTTATTAATTTGCTAAACCTTGTGAAAAACCCCACAATCACAAATTAACAAAGTCCCCTTGTGCAATGCCCTTAAATTAATAACCTTTTTGTTTTTAAAATAATAAAAACAAAAATAAAACAAATTGGATTTCTTTTATTTTTATTCCACAACAATTATAAAAGTCCTCATTTTGAATTTGAAAAAAAAAAAACAAAACCTTTTCAGGCTTCTTCTTCCTTTTCTATACGCCGACAAAAAGGAGAAAACCAGATCCAGAAAAATTCAACAGAAAACTTTGTCGATCAAAAAACCAACGAAACCCTTATCTGTCGATCAAACCTCCTGCTGCTCCTTCTTGTTGTAACCCTTCTCACGATCGATCCTTGTAACCAGCAAATCCTCGAACCTGGCTCTGATACCACTTGTAGGAATCGATAACCTACAACCCCTGGTCACTAGCACGGAATAAACCCGATCGTTGAAGACAAACACACACCAACAGCTTTTGTATCGACAGAAAAGTAATATTGAGCACAAGGTAATATCCCTAATCGATTATTGATTAGTATTGAAAGAATAACGTACTTAACTTGTCCCCCCCCCCCCCCTCACCTCCTTTTATAGAGATGAGGGGGAGGTAAAACGGACTCTTCAAGAGTCCTATGTCGGCTGTGATACAAGGACACGGGTTGGGCTTGGGACACAAGCCAACCAAACCGACTCTTTAAGCTATGACGACTAAACATTAACACTAAGACCTGTGGACTTAACAATAAGCTAATATAGAGACTAAACTTGTAACAGTCTTACTTACGAATTGTTCTAATGATTGATTACACATCAGTGTATAACAGAATCAAAGCTCATTTATTTGTTTTCTCCTCAAGAAACATTATGGTCGTGCAACTACTTGGTTGAAGACATTAATACGCGATTAAACTAGGTCCAAAATAGATAATCAATTCATCAAGATCGGACCGGCTAAGACAGGCTAAGCTTTTAAATCTCTTGATCAAGATAATTTCGTTTCAAATCCATATATTTTTATGAAACAAAGCCATTTAACCCCCCCCCCCCCCCAAAAAAAAAAAATAAAAAATAAATAAAATAAAAATAAAAAAAGCTACACAATACACCGTCTCTCCCAACACTCTTCACATAGCTCGAACCCAATTTGATCGAGTCTGATTTTCAACCATTTAACACTCATAGATTCTATTATATATACTCCTTTATAAAGCATTTAGGACATTTTAAATAAGGAGTTCTTAAAATTCTTAAGATAAAAAATATTTCTTATTAAAGAAAGCCATAAAAACTTAAATGTAATTTACTTGGTCAAAACTTATAACATTTCATATTAATGAAATAAATGTGATTTTTAATGAGAAAAAAATGTCACCATATTAATACTTGTAACCGCTAAAAGTTAGTAATTATCAATAATGGTTATTAAAAATGAGTTACCGCATCTCTGATATAAATCTACAACCATTTCATATATCTCTCACACGTCTAAAATTTACAATAAGACTAGGTGTGCTAATTGAGTCTCAGTCGGTCGCAACAACAAATCACCAAAAGAATTTAAAACCCGCAACTCTCTTTTCTTTTCTCTAAACCACCTCTATAAACCATCATCGACCGGGACCAACAAAATTCGCCACCTACTGCCGCAAGAAGAACGAAACATCAAACAAGAAGAGATGAAAAACACTTAAACTTTGTAAAATCTCGAAGCCACACCATTGGAATACACGAACCGAGCAAAAAGAAATGAAGGTCAAAAAGTAGCATTTGTGTGTTTGTTCGGATTTAAGCAGATAGGAACCAAGGTTGTTGGTGTTGTGGTTCGGTTTTCTTAAGAAGAAAAGAAAGCCTGGGAGTGATTAGGGTGAGAAGGAGTTAGTTTGTTGTGTTGGTGTGTTAGAGAGAAAAGTAAGTTGTAGCCGCGTTTGTGTTTTAGTAGTGAGAAATATTAGGGTTTGATTATACGATTAGGTTAATCTTATATACTTGTTAGAAGAATTGGGTTTATTGATTGGGCCATCCGAAAATTTTCCTACTATTTGTAGTCGGGTTAAGTTTGACATTCAATTATTTCATTTGTGTCGAATACAAGCAAAAAAAATGTATTAAACTTTCGGTTATCTAAACTACATTGGTTTATGCGAAGTAAATTTCATAATATAAAACAATCTCTATCTATATGAATGTTAAAATATATTTATTTTCAAATAAAGACATTGCAACTAATGATGCATATTAATAATTGCATATTTGTGGTTATGCCAAATTACATTTCATTTTGTAATGACATCTATTTTAACTTATATTTCAAAGATACTACTTATGTTCTATTCTTTCGTTTAGACCTTTTGTTCATTTGGATATGAAATAGTTTGAATTGTAATGGGTTATATTTATTTTAATTAAAAATTATCATTCTTTCGTAAAGTTATCGTTAGAAATAATGTATAAATGACCAACATTTACTCACTCCAAAATTTAGTCACAAGATACCCGCCGCCGCATTGCGCGGGTACCCTTCCAGTCTAAAATAAATGATGTGTATTCCTTTTAAAAACATTTAAGGAATCAACATTTGCTATTTAACTTAAAATTAAAACCAATTATATCCACCCAACTCATCACATGCTCAAACGTGTATACAAATGATATTTTTCCTTGTTCGGGTTAAACGGCTAAACAAATGTACACGACCTAATCGATTTATTACTGTGATTGTTATTCACATTTTTCGGACCACGTCCAAATATTTTTAGTAAGGTATGAAATCTTAAACTCTCGTGAGCACATTATATGCATAACCACTAAGCCCCTTTGATATAACTCATCGCATTGCTAGCTTGTCAAAGGACAAAGTATATTGAGATTATTGTGATAATGTGAGTGGAGTGTACTTGTCCTCAGCTACTGTTGTCCTCAGCTACTATTGTTTATTGTGATAATGTGAGTGCAGTGTACTTGTCCTCTAATCCTGTTCAGCATCAAAGGACAAAACATATTGAGATTGATATTCATTTTGTTCGTGATTTAGTTGCTACTGGTCAAGTTCGGGTTCTACATGTTCCTTCTCGGTTTCAGTATGCTGATATCTTTACCAAAGGGTTATCGTCTACCTTGTTTGCTGAGTTTCGTGACAGCTTGAGTGTTCGGTCTCCTCCCGCTCAAACTGTGGGGGAGTGTTAGACGATAAGTATTAGGGGATTAGGCCCGTGTGTATTAGGCCCATATTGTATCTTATATATTATCTCATGTACCGAACATATTATTCATTTCAACATACGGTTTACAAATCTTACAAATATGGTGTCTAAAAAATGACTCCCGTAAATTCCATTACTCAAAACTAAGGGTCTAAGGCTATGTTTGGCGCAAAGCTTTTTGGAGCTTTTTGGGGCAACGAGCGGTGAACAATGAGCTTTTTTATTTTTAGTGTTCGTTTGGCATAAGAGCTGTGAGCTTTGCTATTTTTTAGAAAATCTTATTTTTCCAATACTTCTTTATGAAGTTGTGAGCGGTGAGCAGTGAGCTGTGACTACTGCTCACAACTACTGCTACTGCTACTGCTACTGCTCACACACTCAACATCTACTTTTGCCAAACATAGCCTAATGATATTTTTGCCTTGTAAAACAAGTAACAAATGAACACACTCAACACATCACACACGGCTTAAAACAATAATAATAATAATAATAATAATAATAATAATAATAATAATAATAATAATAATAATAATAATAATAACACCGCTGATCAAACCCGGAGGCGGTACCCGCCCCATTGCTGTGGGGACTGTTTGGCGACGTTTAGTTTCCAAGGTTGGTGCTTCTATGATTGGCCACTCCTTAGACAGCTATTTGAATGATCTCCAATTTGGTGTTGGGGTACCGGGAGGAGGAGAGGCTATTCTTCATGCAGTGAACAGGTTTATTGAAGATCGCGGTTGCGAGGAAGGCCTTTCGATGCTACTGGTGGATTTCAATAACGCTTTCAACTTGGTTGACCGGGAGGTCATGTTACAAGAGGTTCACCTGCATTGTCCTGTCATTTCTCGCTGGGTTGAATTTTGCTACTCCAGCCCAGCTAGATTATATTATGGTGAACACACTTTATGGTCGCACCAAGGAGTGCAACAAGGTGACCCACTTGGGCCGCTTCTCTTTGCACTTGTGCTACACCCATTGGCTTGCAGGATCAGAGATTCTTTTAGTCTCCCCTTTCAAGCGTGGTACTTGGATGATGGCACGCTCATTGGTGATACTCTAACAGTTGGAAAGGTTTTGGAGCTTATTATGATAGATGGACCCCATTATGGGTTGCATCTCAATGTCGATAAAACCGAGGTTTTTTGGCCAAGGGAGGATCCTAGAAGCAGGCTTGCAGGCGTTTTCCCGCCTAATATTGCCCGGCCTTTACACGGTGTTAAATTGTTGGGGGGACCTGCCAGTGTAGACCTTGCGTTTAGCAGTGAACTTGTTATGAAGCGGGTTGCTAAAACCATTGAGCTTATGGATGCTGTTGCTAAGCTTAATGACCCCCAATGTGAGTTGCTACTCCTTCGGGCATGTGCTGGAATCTCCAAGTTGTATTTTTCTATGCGCACGTGCCCCCCTCAGGTCTTCGAGAGGGCTCAGGTTGCCTTTGATGCGGCACTTCGTTCCTCTCTCGAGCGTATTGTCACCGCTTCTGGGCCTAGTTTTGGTGATTGGCAATGGAGACTAGCCACGCTACCTTTTGAATTTGGGGGACTTGGTGTATACGCTGCAGGTGATGTATTGAACTATGCTTTCCTTGCATCTAGACTCCAATCTACTAGCTTACAGACTAGGCTTCTCCGACATTCTGACATCGTTACTCCTGGCTCTTCCTTCGATGAGGCCTTGCACGCTTTTAATGCGAAGATGGAAACTGACCTTTTAGGCAGCTCATGTGAGATCGCTGCCCCCAAACTTATGAAGAAACTGGCAGACGTATATTTCACACGTGTTGCCAAAACGGCCGAATCCACCTTTTGCTTATCTACTAGACAAATGGCTTTATGGAGGTCGCAAAATGAGGACCACACTTCAGACTGGCTAAGGGTTATCCCGATTCCTGGGTTGGGACAGACCATGAATGCCAGAACTTACCGTTGTGTGTTGTGCTATCGGATGGGCATTCCCCTATTTTCTACTCAGATGCCATGCTCAGCCTGTTCCAGGGTATTTGCGGGGGACACTTTTGGAGATCACGCGGTCTCGTGTGCTGGTATCATCGGGATTAAGCATCGTCATAATATAGTACGTGATACCCTCATTAATATATGTTCTCGATCGGGAATCTCGGCCCGTAAAGAGGTTGACATTGGGCTGTGCGGAGACAGGGACAGTGCTTTACGCCCAGCTGATGTGTTACTCTATTCTTGGGATGATGGGCGGGACACATGTGTGGATTTGACAGGGGCTTCTCCCTTGACACAGACCAACATGGCTGATTTCGTTCCCGGGCGTGCGGTTGTTGAAGCTGCGCAACGCAAACGGGCCAAGTACGAGACCAAGTGTGCAGATCGTGGATATGGGTTTCTCCCCTTCTCATTCTCTTCCTTGGGAGAGCTTGAGAAGGGTGCGGTGACATTACTAAAACGCATCCGTAGATTCTCGTTGACTCAGGACATTGGAGCACGTGCCGCTGATCATATTTTTAGTAGAATTAGCTTTGCCATAGCTAGAGGAGTGGGGGCCCAGCTTGTATCTCGGCTCCCCACTAATTTCTTGTAAATCCTATGGTTTTCTAATGAAGTGATATTGATAATAATAATAACAATAATAATAATAATAATAATAATAATAATAATAATAATAATAATCCAACCAGTTACCACTCGTCGTATTAGCTTATCAAAATTTCTTAAACTGAAAGTTTGTGTGTACTGTATTCATAACTAACTGATAACACACCTCTTTTTTCCATTCTTGCATCTGGTGTGACTGTTAAACTATGGCAGGCATTTTTGTCATGTTTAATGTTAAGATTTTTTTTACCTGAAATATAAGGTCATGTAACAACATTGACATGATGTTCTAACTATCTTAACATCCGGTTAAGTAAAAAAAATGAGGGTAATTGTAGGCTGAATAAGTTTATGACCAAAACTTTTTACTTGAAATATATTGACATACGTTCACATGATGTTCTAATTAAGTTAACAAGTAAATTAAAAACGTGAAGAATTCTATGGTGAATAAGTTTATCACAAGTCTATTTAGTATTTACCATCTAGTTATCCACACATGTTAGATATCTCCATTTGTTTAGTTATAAACCATTATATAAATTGTTCATTTCCCTATGTGGGACAACCCTTTTTTTTTTTTTTTTTTTTTTTTTTTATTATTATTATTATTATTTTAACACACTTTGTTTTCAATCAAAAGCAGAGACATTAGTATGTGAACAAAACTCGGTCCAAACTATAAAACCAAAAAATCAAGATGGTACCGGGTAAGACCGGGTAAGTTGGTCAGATTCTCAATATAGACGAATTCGTTTCAAATCTATGATTTAAAGAGTAAACCTCAAAACATCAAACGGTTTCACGCGAAACTTAACCAATTTAAAGCATAACAAACCGATACTATACTGTACAATTTTCAATCTCAATATCTCTTCACATTTGGTTTTAGCTCAACCTCTATTTAGCCTAGCCCACTTCATAGGTCTGGAGTGATGTTCAAATTATATTTAAAATCCTTTTGCACTTCATGACTTAAAATCAGGGGTAGCCCGTGCCACGCATGACACTTATGATTCCGTCCATGATTATAAGTGCAAGTACCGAATATAAGTAAAAGAATGTTAGTGTAAATAAGTAAAAGAATGTTTGTGTAATGCCACGTTGAGGAGATTACAACAAATAAGTAAAAAAACCATGTGGTCAATGAACACTGCTAAGATACAAAAATATAAGTAAAAAAGAGTGAGCATGACTTGTTAAATAGGTTTATTGCTAGGATTAATCTAAATGTGCATGCTCATACATGCATGTCTAATACCTTCTCGTGTGTCTTACTTAAGAATTGTTCTAATGATTGATTACACATCAGTGTATAACATAATCAAAACTCATTTATTTGTTTTCTCCTCAAGAAACATTTTGGTCGGGCAACTACTTGGTTGAAGACATTAAAACGCGGTTAAAACTAGGTCCAAACTGGATAATCAATTCATCAAGATCGGACCGGCTAAGACAGGCTAAGCTGTTAAAGCTCTTGATCAAGATAATTTCGGTTCAAATCCATATATTTTTATGAGGCAAAGCCATTTAACCAAAAAGAAAAAAAAGCTTGTAACTTAAAATACCAAATCGGTTCAAATCGAAACCAAACAAATTTGAAACATAAAAAATGATAGCTACACAATACACTGTCACTCCCAAAACTCTTCACATAGCTCTAACCCAGTGTGATCCAGTTGATTTTCAACCATTTAACACTCATAGATTCCATTATCCAAAATAAATTATGTGTATTCTTTTTAGAAACAGTTAAGGAATCAACATTTGCTATTTAACTTATAAAATTAAATTAAAACAAAATATATCCACCCAACTCATCACATACTCAAACGTGTATACAAATGAGATTTTTCCTTGTTCGGGTTAAACGGCTAAACAAATGTACACGACCTAATAGATGTATTACCGTGATTGTTATTCACATTTTTCTGGCCACGTCCAAATATTTTTAGTAAGGTATGAAATCTTAAACTCTTGTGAGTACATTATATGCATAACCACTAAGCCCCTTTGATATAACTCATCGTATTGCTAGCTTGTCAAATTTTCATAAACTCAAACATTGTGTATTCTCATAGCTAATCGGACCTAATCCATAATAATTCTTCATCAGCCAAATAACCCAAACTATTTA
Organism: Artemisia argyi; assembly: GCA_030686995.1. Classification (NCBI taxonomy): domain Eukaryota; kingdom Viridiplantae; phylum Streptophyta; class Magnoliopsida; order Asterales; family Asteraceae; genus Artemisia; species Artemisia argyi. The sequence continues at coordinate 634,131 of JARVZY010011170.1, read as the reverse complement.
CTACATAACACTCTTCTTTTACAATCTTGCATTCAACAAACGGCAACAACACCTTGCAAGTACTCGTGTTCCTAGAATGGATAAACGCCGTTATTCATTCCTTCAAACCTTAAATAAAAGATGACAAAGATAAAAAACAAAACTTCATTTTTACGATGATATTAAAAATGTGTAAAAAAACCAAATGAACATAAGTATGGTTTGTTCAGTTATTTAGCTTCAACCTAACAAATGTGCTACAAACATTTAAAGGGACAGGTGTTTGTACTCGTCTTTAATCGTCAAGTAAAATAAGATCAATTTAGTTCTTTCATGAATATTTTTAAAGCAAAAACACAAAATGTATGAAAAAACCACATTAAATTACATAATATAAGTAAAATAGGCTTGGATAATGAAACATTGAATAGATTACAAAACATAAGTGAAAAAAGTGTCAAGGTAGCCGTTGAATATTTTTATTATATTGCTATGACTACTCAACATCTACATCCACACACATGTTTGATACCTCTATGTTCTTGCTTATAAATTGCTCTAATGATTGATCATTCATCAATGTGGGACAAAATCTATACTCATTTACTTAGTTCTTTTCTCTAAACTCTTGACCGTGAAGGGTACTTGAGTCGAAACCTTACCAAACTCCGTCTAAAGAAACTCACTTTTTTATTTTTTTATTTTTTATTTTTTTTTATTTTTTTATTTTTTTATAATTATTCTTCAAGTACCTTGATTTAAAAATGGTTAACATGTTCTTTTCCCAATAAGAACAAACCAACATCATTTACCAAAAACTCTATTTAATCATTTTTAGCTATTTTAAGATTTTTTTTAGAACGACAACTATGTATCTCACACAATATACACAACAATCAATCTCACACGTCATAAGCACGACTTGAACCCACATCCATTTAGTGGGGTGTTTCTCACACAACACGTGGTACCATTGGGACACAGGCCCTTTAGTATTTTAAGATCATATTGAGTCATGAAGCATGCACATTGATAAATTATTGAAGGACGATGTATACACAAGTCATCCAAGTATCCGTAAATATTAATTTCACCAAGGTTTCTCGTATATAAAAATTAACTTAAATGCAACCTAAAGTATGTGTTTTGGTCTCGTTTATGCTGATTATCTCAAGTTATTTTTTGAAACACCATTTTTAGTCCACTATTTAGATCGGATAGAGCTCGAGATACTTGGTCAGCTTAAAACTTAAAATGTGATACATGGATAGCTTACAAAATCTATTTTTTCTTGTATTTTTTTAGAAAGAATAAATAAATAAATAAATAATAGTAACAAACTATAAGTAAAAAATGTCAATATAAATGTCAATATGTGACTTGACAAAGAAAATTATGTCTGAGATTATTTATCAAGCCCACATACAAATATTTATTTCCTTCGTTGTTTTACTTATAAACTGTTCTTATAATTGTTCATTCCTCCATGTGGGACAAAATCGAAATTCATTTGTTTGTTTTTTCTTCAACCATTTTGACAAAACACCCCTAAGTTCCATTACTCAAAACTAATGATGTTTATGGCTTGCAAATCGTAACGAATCAACACACTCAACAGATCACATATGGCTTACAAGTTATAATCATAACAAAAAAGATCCAACCAAATACCAATTCATCATATAGCTAGCTGCTCATCAAAATTTCTTGAATTGAAGGTTTATTCATAACTAATTGGGCCATCCAAAACACTTCTCCACTAGGCCAAAATAGCTCAAATAATTACTACAGAACACACCTCAATTTCAGAAAGGATCAAGTTTTTATTAATAGTTGGCGTGATAAATCATTTATATAACCCGATAGTTTCTGCAAACTCGTTATATAATCAAATGATGATATAATACATGCAATACCATTTGATCCATATTTTTGCAAATTCGTTATTTCTCATATTTTCTACACAAACTCTGCTTTGTTGCTTATTTATGCAGGAAATATTACTCGTTGCAATCTATGATGCAAGTAAATATTGTTTCACTGATGTTTTTCATGTGATTTATACAAATTTATCACCATCTTTCATCTGAGATTACATAGTTTATGTTTATGTTTAGTTAGTGGAGTATAAAATAAATGCCCTATGGTAAATGATTCTTCCTCTAAATGTATATGTGAAGGTATCTCATTTAATTGGGAAAAAGTGATGATAACATATAAACATGCATTTGCGACACAGTTTGCGTCAAGTATTTCAGAGCAAATCTGTTACTTTAATCCTGTTCATATATAGATTAAGGGTGCGTTTGGTACCCATTTCTGGGAATCAACTATCACTATGAAAGTGATAGTTGGTGTTTGTTTAGGGTGCCTGGGCCCACAACTATCACTATGAAAGTTTATTATTTTCCATACTCCATATATGGCTAAAGAGTGGGGAATGGAACTTTCATAGTTGAGTACTATCAAACTCATACCCATTGTCATTCCTCCCGGCATACCAAACGCACCCTAAGAGTTTTTGGCTAAGCTTAAATAGCAAATATAGACTAATAAACTTATGAAATAATAATGTGAAAAGTAGCCAAATTTTTTTTTTTTTTTTTTTTAATTAGGAGAATATTGACTAATTTTTTGATTGCAAGGTGACATAAAATAACCTGTAGATTAAAGGTTATGAAACCAAAAGATGCAAACTTCGGACACGAAATTCAGTGAACAAATAAGGGCAAGTACCTTCAAAATTGATAGAGAAAATACTTGAACTCGAAATTTCGGAACTCCGTTATTGAAAACACTCGCTATGGCATGCAAGTGATAAATAACCCAAGTACTGTTCAAAAGTTTTTATGGATGCTTCTCGTATATAAAACCTAAGTGTTAAAGGCGGCCTAACTAAATTTGGTCTCGTTTAAGCTGATTTTCTCTCGTTATTTACTGAAGAATTGTAAAACGAGGAAATGTTGTTAAATTATACTCCATAGTTTTTATCACATATACTTAAGAACGTCCATGATTTATCAAGTATGTTTTGAAACACAGTTTAAATCCACTGTTTAGATCGGATAGGGAGACAGTTTTGTCATGTTTAAATCCACTGTTTAGATCTGCTCTAGTAGTTAATAAGGTTGGCGTGTGTCTTTTTAGATGTGTTGTTTGCAAGAGTAGTCATATAGTAGGCAAGCTCAATGTATCAAACTATCAACTCATTTGTAATGTCAATGGATCTTCCTTATTTGAATGGATGCTATGTTCATTTGAATCAATACACTTGTACCCCTACACTATATTCAGATAAAGAGGTGTTTGGGACTGCATTTCAAAACAGGTTACGTGTTATCCAAAAAGCATGTTTCAATCCTACTTTTTCAAAACTACTAATAAAAGGCTATTGTTTGCAAAACTAGCAGTAGTTGTAGCACCAATTATTAAGAGTTATTAGTAGTGGTTGTTTGTTTTTTCAAAGCGTTTGGTAACATACATAATAGCTACTGTAAGTACGTATACAGCGTAAAGTGAAAGACAACATCCAACAGCTAACGCTTGTATTTCTAGAAATATGGTTAAAACAACACTGGTAACCATAAAGCTGCACATTAACTGCTAACGGGCTGTTTGGGCTTTCTTAGACTACAGTTTTGAGTTTGGGATTGCTTATCCAAACGCTTATCCGACGAAAATAGAGTTGTACTAACTGTATAAGGAATACGAAAAGTATCAAAGTATTCGGCTGATTTATGTACCAGAAATACACTTTGGTCATTGTTGACCCATTTTTAATACAGTATACTTGCATTAATAATAATGATTTTGTACTAGCCGAATGCACGGTACAAGTGTATAACCAAACAACAGGTTAACTTGCTATAAAACTGAACCACACACTGCTCGAAACCAGAAGAGGGGGAAGCCTTGAGCTTTCTCATTCAGATATTCAAGAAAAAGTCAAATTTAAGAAATTGAAAGTCAAAGAACACGAATGACATCTGTTCATTAAGAAATCAAACACCAAGTAGAACTTAAGTAGAATTCAATACCACTAATTGGATTGATGGAAATTAAACCACACTTACAAACATGTTTGATACATATGATACTCACCAGGAAAGAAACGTAATGTAACGTAACGTTTATTAAGTTATGTCTCGTACACTTATGCAACAAGAAAATTAAACCACAATTACAAACATCTTTAACAACTTAACATTTATTAAACTACGACATGCACTCTCCTTGTTGCAGTTACTCTCAACTTCACCATACATGCTTGGTATTAGACCTGAAAGAGTTCAAAAAGACAAGAAAAAAAAAAACAAAAAAAACCCATTTTAGTGATGATTTATTGACCAACTCATGTAAAATCACATTCTGCAAAAAGAGAGAACAGTGTACCTTATATATTTTGTAGCACATCGAGAATATGCTGCAACTCATTGACAACAATATTGTTTTTAGTCGTTGGGGTGGGGAATCCAGAGAGCATGATATTCCAATCTTGATAGTTGCAGCCAAACATTCTTCCACTTTCTTTGCATTCACTTCCGTACTTTGTAACACTAATGCATCATTATCAATAACATCGATTACATGATCTAGTAAGGCCATGTAAGCAAATTTATGAAGGCTAAGACCTTCAATAAACATGTTGTCTGTCGGTCTTTTCCCAGTCATCACCTCTAGTAATAATATTCCAAAACTATAGACATCTCCACAACTTGTCATCTCACTCCCGGTACCATACTCTACAAATTCAAAACAATTAATTAATTTACAAACTTTAATCTGTAAATAAATTTAAGCATCGTGGAATAAAAGTGGAAGTACCTGGAGGTGTATAACCAATTGTTCCTTTAACCCCGGTTGAGCTGTTTTGGTTTAAGTCTGTACCAAGTAGTCGAGCTAAACCAAAGTCTCCAACATGAGCCACCATATCATCATCAAGTAGAATGTTACTTGGCTTCAAGTCACCGTGAACAATCGTTGTTTGGCAGCGATTGTGAAGATAATCAAGCGCACTGGCTACATCTATAAGAATATTTATTCTTTGAAGAAGGTTGAGTTTCGATGTATATGCACTTGAATGAAGCCAATCGTGTACACTTCCATTGGGCATAAACTTGTAAACCAGTGCTTTAAAGTCATTGCCTAGGAAATCAGTACTCGAACATGAAGTTATTATCTTCAACAGATTACGGTGCCGAATATTCCGCCATGCTTCACATTCTGCTATATAACTTTTGTGAGCTCCCTTATTTTGAAGATGCAGAACTTTGACTGCAACATCATTAGAATCGAGGATTCCTTTATAAATAGAGCTGTGCCCATCCTCGCCAATCAAATTTGTTGTAGAGAACCCATCAGTAGCCTTGAGAAGCTGATTATATGAAACTTTCAAAAACCTTTCATTCGCTGAAGATTGAGATGGCTGACTGTTGTTTTTCTTCTTACACAAAAGATACACACAACATAATACGACGAGCAATGTCGGTGAAATCAAAATAACTAACACGAATAAAGGAAACAAAAATTTCTTACTGCCCTTCTCCTTGCACTTGGGTAACTCAAGTGTAACCAAACCACCACAAAGCCTATTGTTCCCCAAAACCGAAAATGCACTTGCATTGGCAAACACTCCTAAAACCGGTACTTCACCCTCAAAATCATTAAAGGATAGGTTCAAATACTCTAAGTGTTTCCATTTCTCTAAAAATTGTGGAATTCTGCCTGATAAATTATTTTGAGAAATGTCGAGTACCTCCAATGCTCTCAAGGAAATGAATGAAGATGGTATTATGCCTTGGAATAGGTTTCCTTCTAGGAATAACATTGTAAGGCTACTACACTCACCAAGGCTACTAGTAATGGTGCCTGACAAATTGTTATAAGATAAATCAAGACCGCTCAACATCTTGAGGTCTTTAATCTCTGATGGAATTGAACCAGATAGGTTGTTGTATGAAAGATCTAAAAAAAATGTTAGTGATGGAATTTGAAGAATTTGTTTGGGTATTTTACCAGTGAGTCTATTGTATGAAAGGTCTAACCCAATAAGTTTTGTACAATTCCCAAGGCTTGATGGAATATGGCCTTCTAATTTGTTGGAATTTAAGTATAGTGTCAACAATGATAAGTTCCCAATGGCATCAGGGATAGGCCCTGAAAATTGATTTCCAGATAGACTAAGAGCTTGTAGCTTTTGTAGTTTACCAATGGTAGTGGGGATATTTCCTTTGAATGAATTATGTCCTAAACCTAAAGTGGTCAAACCAACTAGACTACTTATACTTGAAGGAAGGTTTCCAAATAATTGATTGTCTTCTAAAGTTAGATAGCTAAGTTGATCAGATAGATTACCTATTGATATCGGAAGCACTCCTAGAAGGTTGCAATTATAAAGTTCCAACCTTACTAATCTGGTGCAGTTTTTCAAAGAATTAATAAACCTCAGGTCATCAGCTTCTCCGCGTCCATGGAAGTTGTTATTCTGTAATCTAATTATATAAATATCTCTTAGTTTTGAAAAATCGATTTCCAACTTCCCACTAAAACTGTTGTTAGATATTTCAAAATATCCTAATTTAGAACAATTAGAAATAGAAAGTGGAAGAACTCCAGTGAGGTGATTATCCCTTAACTGAAGCCCCTCAAGATTCGGGAGCTGATTACCAATTTCTGAAGAAAGACTACCAGTGAGGTGATTACCAGCTAAGGAAATATTAACTAGGAGTGAGAGGTTGAAAATGGAATGAGGGATGCTTCCATATAAGCTGCACTCAGAGCAGTAAAATCTTGTCAAGCTTTTCCAAAGACCTAAGGTATCTGGAATTCTCCCACCCAACGGGTTTCTATGGGCAGAGAAGAATTCCATTGATGTAATATTCCCCCAAAAAGGTGAGATTCCACCTGTTAACTTATTGTAGCTAATTACCAGACGAGAAAGTTTAGAGAGTAAACTCATCTCCTTGGGTATGCTTCCAGTTAGCTCATTTTGTCTGAGCCAAAGGTCTTTGAGGTTAGAACAACCAGACAAGTTTGTTGGAATGACCCCACTAAACTTGTTTTCATCAAGATAAAGATGATGTAACCTGGATAGACGACCAAGTTCATGAGGAATGGTTCCTTGAAAGCTGTTATTAAAGAGAGAAAGCACACGTAGGAAGCTAAGGTTTCCTACATGAGGAGACAACGAGCCTTCTAAGCCTTGCGAATCCAGCCATAAAACAGTCACTCGTTTGTGCCGCTTTCCACATGAAATACCACTCCAGTCACAGAAATGAAAGGAATGGTTCCACGAGGTTAGAACTTTGTATGGATCATGGGTGATCTTTGACTTAAATGACAACAATGCGTGATAATCAGTCTCATTACCGTCATATGAAGCAGAGACAGTAGCATAAGTAAGACATATTATCGCGAGACCATAAATGAGAATTGGAATATGAGAAGAAGATGATAACTTCATTTTTTGAAAATTTACTTAATATTATGAGAGAAGTATTGGCTTTTTATCGTTAGTTTTGCATGTTAATGTTCGTGACAAACAACTGGTGAAATGAATGGCTTCCACAAATTCCTTATCTTGACATTAATTATGGAACGCAAGTATCACAACTAGCATCACCTGTACATGATCTGTTAACATTAATTATGCACAACTAGCATCACCTGCACACAAAGCACATCTCAATTGGGCCAAAATATTTACTATATAACACACACCTCTTCCAATTTCCCATTCACTATTGATCGTTAGACGACGGAGGCAGCAGATGTATATAAACACCCATTGGAAAAATGTCGTATTCCAACTTTTGGCATTTTTTACTGTGTTAGTTGCCTTAAACGAACTAAATTTATATTTTGGTAGCTTTAGTGAAACTTTTGATTTCTTGGATGGACTATGTATAGTTGTATACATTATCGCATTTTGTAACTCAGCCAATTTCAGGCAAACTTCTATATATTGCGCTCCTTATTTATTCTTGTCCAGTACGTTGCGACATGTCAAACTTTTTACCAAAAACATATTGTCATGTAACATTGCGTTGACATGATGTCTAAATTTTGTTTAGATTAAAAGTGATTTACGGAGTATAAGTAAAACACTGTTTCTGGTAATGCCATGCAGAGCTGCAACATATAAGGTTTCCGAAGTGTCATGCAGAGCTGCAATATTATAACAAAAAGACGCAGGCCATTACAAGATGAATATATTTTTGTCACTAAGACTATTCAACATGTTATCACCCACGCTTGTATGATACCTATACGATCTTAGTTATAAACCACTATAATGATTTTTCACTCATCCATGTGGGATAACACCAAAACTTATTTGGTCATTTACTGTTTTTTCACTTAAATGTACTAAAGGTGTTTTTTTTTATATAGGTGTATAATGTTACAGCCTAGACTATGGGAAGCTGTTGATAAAGATTAATGGATTGAATGTTTACGGAACGAACCGGTTGAAAGTCTTATTCAAATTTCTTCTGGTTTTGTTAAGGTAAAAATGATTATAATGTCAAGATAAATATATTTCAAGGTACCTCGTTTTATTGGGCAAAAAGTGATGTTACTTTAAGCATGTTCACATTTAAGTTCTTACATCAATAGTTTTTGGTTAGACCTAAAATAACAAATACATACTATTTATCTCATGAGTCATGATCAAATAATGTCAAAAGTAGCCAAAGTTCATTTTTCAATCATAAAAGTAGAATGTTTATTGGCAGAAAAAATTGCATAAACACATACAAAGTAGAGTAATTATATAACTGCATGTTTCTGTATAATGTTTCAAGTGACTACCAAATGTCTAGTTATAATTTTTCAAGTGACTACCAAATGTCCAGTTTTAGTGTTTTACATCCACAATACACACATGTATGGCTTGTTCAGTAATTTACCTTCAACCTAACAAATGTGCTACCAACATTTAAAGGAATGCGTGTTTGTACTCGTCTTCGATCGTAAAGTAAAATACGATTTTTGTAGTTTGTTCACAAATATGTTAAAAGAACAACATAAAATGTAACAAAAACCACATAAAATTACATAATATAAGTAAAAATAAATAAATAAATAAATTTAAAAAAAAATGGTTGCTTGGATGATGAAACATTGAAGAGATTATAACATGTAAGTGAAAAATGTGGCTAAAGCATATATTGAAGATCTTTATAGATATGACCATTCAATATGCACATCAACACGTATATCCATGTTTCTACTTGTGAATTGCTCTAGTCAGTGATCATTCATCAATGTGGGACAAAATTTACTCTCATTTACTTGGTTCCTTTCTTTATACTCTTAGCCGCGAAGAGTACTTGACTCAAAACCTTACCAAACTCCATCCAAAGATAATAATTTGATTGAATTCATTCTTCCGTCAATATAGTTGAAACTCGAGTACCCTGATTTAAACGTGGTAATGTTTTTTCCGTGATAAGAACAAACCAACATCATTTAACATAAACTCGATTGAATCATTTTTAGTTATTTAAGATCTTATTGAGTCATGAAGCATACACACTAGGGGTGAGCAAAACCGACCGACTCCCGAATCCTGTCCCGAAACCAAACCGATCTCAAATGGGTCGGGACTCGGTTTGTGTTTTCCGTTTTGTCGGGATTCGGAATAGTCGTGATCGGGTCGGGACGGGCCGAAAACCAAAAAACAACAAACAAAACCGATCAAACCGACCGATCCCGTCCCGTCCCGACTGTCCCAAAACCGAACCGAGCTTAATCGGGTCGGGGATCGGTTTGTGTTTTCCGGCTTGTCGGAATTCGGGATAGTCGGGAACGGCTCGAGACGGGTCGGGAGCGGCCAGATGCTCAGCCCTAATACACACTCCAAAATCACTGATGGACAATGTATACACAAGTCATCCAAGTATTCGTAAGTTTTAATATCACCAAGATTTCATGTATATAAAAATTAACATAGAGGCAGCATAAGGCAGCCTAAACTATGTATTTTGGTCTCGTTTATGCTGATTTACTCAAGTTATTTTTTTAAAACCATTTTTAACCCAATGTCTAGACTAGATAAAGCTCGAGGCACTTTTATTAATTTACAACTTAAAATGTGACATAATTGGGTGAGCTTGATTTGTTTTTGATAATTCGGTGACTTTATTGAAAACTTTTGATTACTTATTTAGTTGGATAAACTATGTATGTATCAGGTACTTTGTATTTAACTTTTTTCAATGTCAAGAAATGATGAAACATTTTACCCAAAACATATTGTGATTTATACGTTAATATGGTGTCTAAATTATGTTAATCAGTTAAGTAGAATATTAAAATCTAGAATTGAAATTACAAAAGATTAATGAAGTTACAAAGTATGAGTAAAAAAAAAAAAAAAAGACGTGCATTGATTAGTAGAAGAAGATTATGACTAATACTATTCAAGTGCTCCCTACACATATTTGTTAAAACCTCTATTGTGTTAGTTTTCACGATTGATCATTCCCCAATGTGGGACAAAACCAAAACTCATGTATTGGTTTTTCTTTAAAAACTCTCGTCTTTCAACCATTTTCTTGGAGACCCGCTAAATTCATTTTTTTTATGAGACAAAGTCATTCAAGCAATAAAGCAATACTATACAATACAATTTTTCATCCCAATATATTTGCACATTTGGCTTTAGCTCAACCTATATAGTCCAGTCCACCTAAATCTGGTTCTCGGCGATTAAACATCCATAAATTCCATTACTCAAAACTTATGATGTTGTTGCCTTGCAAAACAAGTAACAAATGAACACACTCGACACATCACCCATGGCTTAAAAAAAAAAAAAAAAAAAAAAAAAAAAAAAAAGTTACCACTCATCATTTTAGCTTATCAAAATTTCTTAAACTAAAAGTTTGTGTATACTGTATTCATAACTAATTGGACCATCCAAAGCACATCTCCATCGGGCCAAAATATATACCTACATAACACACCTCTTTTCCATTCTTCCATCTGGTTTGACTGTTAAACTATGGCAGGCACTTTTGTCATGTTTAATGTTAAGATTTTTTGACCTGAAATATATGGTCATGTAACATACATTGACATGATGTTCTAACTATCTTAAGAGTCGGTTAAGTAAAAAGAAATGAGGGTAATTGTAGGCTGAATAAGTTTATGACCAAAACTTTTTACCTGAAAGATATTGACATGTAACATACGTTCACATGATGTTCTCACTCTTCTCATTTCATTAATTCTTCTTACTAGATCCATACTCTTGTTCCACATATAAAAAGAATAAAATGCAAAAATAAGTTCATAGACTTTTGGATAATATAATCCAAATAGGAAAATACAAAATATAAGTTCATGACTCGTTATAAAAAGTCTAAGATTCCCCCCTTGTTGGAGAAATATAAGGTTAAGATCATCATCAAGAGCATCCCAGAAATGTTTTATAACTTCATGTTCCTACTTATTAACTGGTCTAATGATTGCTCACTCACTGATATGGGACAAAATCAAAACTTGATTACTTGTTTTCTTTTCTAGAACACTATTGCCTTGCAACTACTTTGTTGGAGACATTAATATCCAGTCAAAACTTTGTCCAAAGGGAAAACCAATTAATCAAGATCCGACCGGCTAAGACAAGCTAATCTGTTAAAGCTCTTGATCTAGTTAATTTTGGTTTAAATCCATATATTTTAATGAAACGAAGCCATTTAACCAAAAAGAAAAAAAGCGTGTGACTTAAAATACCAAATCAGTTCAAATCGAAACCAAAACCAATTTGAAAAATGAGAAAAATTGTACTACACAATACATTGTCTGTCCCAAAACTCTTCGAATGGATCAATCTCATTTTGATCCGTTCCGGTTTAATCTGATTTTTAACTATTTAACACTCCTAGATTCCTTTATCTAAAACTAATGATATGTCTTCCTTTTAAAACAACTAACAAATCAACATTTTCTTTTTAACTTACAAAATTAACAACAAATATATACGCCCAACTCATCATTAAACGTGTAAACAAACGAGGTTTTTCCTTATTCAGGTAAACGGCTAAACAAATGTACGCGATCTAAGCGATATATTACAGTGACTATAACTCACGTTTTTCTGGCCACCTCCAATTATTTATCTAGTAAGGTATGAAATCTAAATCTCTCATGGGCACATTATATATGCATAACCATTGAGCCACTTTGATATAACTTATTAGTGTTGTAAACGAACCGGACGAACACGAACGGGGCCTTGTTCATGTTCGTTCATTTAATTTTAACCGGACAAATAAACGAAGACGAACGCTTAAACAGACGAATTTTATTGTTCATGTTCGTTTATTAAAAAAATGAGATGTTCATGTTCGTTTATGTCCGTTCATTAAGAAATTAAACGAATGTTAAACGAACATAAACGATCAAACATATATATGAACATAGGCAAATAGACATAAACTTTATTAAATTATGCATAATATATTGTTTTATAAGTGTTGTTTTGTTTAAACAAACCAATTTTAAAATTATACAATTAAAATATTTGACATACGAACATAAATAAATAAATGAACCTAAACAAACAGTAATGAACGTATAATCGGACGTTCACGAACATAAATGAATGGACACGACTTTTGTTCATGTTCGTTCATTTAACTAAACGAACGTAAAATATTGTTCATGTTCGTTCATTTAATAAATAAACGAACACGAATGAACTTTTAATCGAACAGTTCATGAAATGTTCACTGAACATTCAGTTTATTTACAGCCCCATAACTTATCATATGGTTTGCTTGTAAAAGTTTCATAAACTCAAACAATGATTATTCTCGTAACTAACTAGGCCTAATCCAAAATGATTCTCCATCAGGACAAATAGCCCAAACTGTTTACTACATAACACCCTTCTTTTCCAATCCTACATTCAAACAATGGCAACAGAAAAAAAGAAATAAAACACAAAACACATGTGCATAAATAAAAAAATATATGTAAATTTACATTATATAAAAAAAAATAAAAAAGAAAAAAAGAAATAAAACACATGTGTACCTTTTGAAATAATACATGCTGGAAAAACAATTATTTAAAAAAAAAAAAAAAAAAAAAAAAAAAAAGTGCTGATATTTATGAAGTAAAAAAACACGTTTAAAAATAATAATAAAATAAAAATTAAAAAAAAGAACTAAAAAAGTGTAAATTTACTATTATACCCTTTTGATTTAAATATTAAAAATAGATTTATAAAAGATTCTGATTGGTTGATTTTGGTTCTCGCAGTTCTCGCAATTTATTTGGTTCTGAAAAGAACCTCACCCTATATATATATATATATATATATATATATATATATATATATATATATATATATATATATATATATATATATATATATATATATATATATATATTGTTATATATTTATATTATTATAAAATTTCTATTAAAATTTTATACTATTATAAAAAACACTTTTTATGCTTGAAAAAAAAATTTTTTTTGCCAAAAATATATATAATTAAATTTAAAAATATATATATAAATAGTGTAATTCAAGTATACAATTCGGTTTTCGGTTTTGACCTATAACCGAACTGAACTTTGGTTCGGTTCTCGGTTCAGTTCGGTCATAGATATTTTTAGTTTGGTTCGGTTTTCGGTTATGACCGAAAATTTTTTTTAACCGAACAACCCGAACCGAATAAACCGATTAACCGAGAACAGAACCGATAAACACCCCTAGTTCCATGTAAGTTTTTGACCAAGACTATTTACATCTGATTACCCTCACATGTTTGATATCTCCATTCGCTTAGTTATAAACCACTATATAATAATTGTTCATTTCCCTATAGTTGCTTATGCTAGCAGTTTATTATCATGACAAGTCGTTGGCCTTTCTTCACCTCATACTCATCATCCATATGTAGGTGACTGAGCATCGAGATTGATTACCACTCACATATACAAATACTGAAAACAAATTGCAACAGTTGATTATCAGATTTTCAAGAGATTAAACACCATAATCGTAGACTTCAAGAGTTATTATCATATTGCCTACCATGATATTCTGCGTTTAGCGTCAGTTAAGATACCACAACAGTTAATTATCATATTTCAAGAGATTAAACACCATAATCGCAGACTTCACAAAGGACACTCAAAGCATTTTAGTATAACCATACTTTGGTGTCTATTGTTTGCTCATTCCCATCATGCCATAATGATATATATAGCCTGGCTTTACCTAAAACTTAATATGAGGATGATTTTGATCTCCGAGATTAATAACCTTTTAAATTTTCAAAACTCAACGGCCACCGAAACATTCGAATATAGAGCAACATTCACATATTTACAGTCTCAACCTACCATAAACATTCGTGTCTTGCGTGATTAAAGACTCCATAAAACAGTCATGAAATTAAACAGCGTGCTAAGTTTTCACAGAAGGCCAAAACTGTCATAGTATTACATCCTTCCAGAGATCTTCGCAAACAAAGATTTCGGATTTACAACATTTTTAATAACAACCCATAGGAAGGAATACAAGAATTGTTTTGGAATACGAGCTTCATTAGGGTACTACTTAACATCAGAAAGTCAAAAACAGCATACAACGAATACTGCCAACCAACGAATTGAAAACCTGACATGTAGCAGAACAAAGGCAAGCCGGTGCATGTGTCAACGTCTACATGATCACGAAGCACTTGTCGCATTCATCTCTAAAGGCAACATGCTTTCAACATAACTCCTAATCTGCTTAAACTCAACCGTCTTAGCGCGTAAAAAGTGTTCACCAAGAAAGTACTTAACCGACTTAAAACTTCTAGTCTTCATGTCATATATAGGTACCCTGATCAATTTCCTAGACACCCTAATCGGCACAAACGCAATCTCATCCACGTTAACACAATCAGATGGAAAAGGACACTCTAAATCCACCCACGATTCACTCACTATCGTTTCCTTAACCCAAACACGCTCCTTGTAATCCTTCAACATCCAAATATTCATCTCGTTACTTTCCACAACCCGATCATGACAAAGCACCCCCAAAAACCCATTCACGTTCATAAAAAATGGCTGATTAAACTTCAACGTCCCCATACCTTTACTATCATACCATGAAGCATACTCAATTGGCAATGCCTCATTCGGTATTTTAATTATCTCAAAACTCTCCTTCCTCAAATTAAACGCTAAAATTTCGTTCGGACTCTATAACATCAAATGTATAACACTATTAACACAAACACTATGTTTCGTCCCGAAATACCAATCCTCCCCACTAATATCAAAAGGAAGGTCTACATCAATTTTCCTCCACGTAAAACTCGACAACTCTTACAACATTATCTCTACGCTACTCGGTTTAAAGGGTTTTAACGACTTAATATTAAGCATCCTAATGTTCAAAACCTTATGTTCATTTCTAACCTCATCGTATCCGAAAAAGTAACATATATGCACTTTTCCATAGCCGTAAACCGAAATCGAACCATGCGTGTTAAGTTTAACATATTTACGCGTACTAGGATTTATAACAAACGCTAAATCATTCTCAATAAATCCATTGCTAGTAGTAAGTAACATTAAGCCATGCAGATGCTCGAGTTCCGTAGTTTCTGGGTACGTGGACGGCTTGTCGTGGAGCATCATGAAATGAGTGACACGTACAGTGGCGCGTGGAGAATCTGTACCCTGGAGATGTTCGGTGGTTTCATTGGCGCCGGAAGTGGTTAAAGAGGCGCATGGGACGGAGAGGATGTGGCGGTGGCACGTGGTGGAGTCGTAGGCGGTGATGAGGAGGGAGGTTGAACGGTGGCGGTGGTGTTTGATGAATGAAGGAGATGAGATGAGTGAAAGCCATTGTTTGGAAACTGATCGGAATTGAAGTAAGGATTATTTGACCTGGAGACGCGTGAGGATAACGGAGATGATGTCGAGTGGGAATGAGATTGATTGGTCGTCTTCTTCGTTGTCGTTATTTAGGGTTATGGTTTCCATTTCTGCTTTTTGGGGGAAGAAAACTTAGGGGAAATTTTGTTTAAGATAACCAAGCAAAACCAAAACTCTAAACACCCCAGGTTTTTAGCAAGAAGTGGAGCCAATAATATGTGAACAAAACTCGGTCCAAATTGGAAAACCAAAAAATCAGGATGGTACTGGGAAAGACCGGGTAGGTTAGTCAGGTTCTTAATATAGATAAATTCGTTTTAAATCCATCATTTAAAAGAGTATGCCTCAAAACGTCAAATGGTTCAACTTGAAAACAAACAAACTTAAAACATAACAAACTGATACTATACTGTACAATTTTCGATCCCAACATCTCTTGGTTTTAGCTTGACCTCTATTTAGCCCAGTTCACTTCAATGTGGTTATCGACCACTATTCCAATAAACACCACTAAATACCTTTATTTTTAAATTTATCGTGTGTATGCCTTTCAAAACAACTAACATGACTTACAACCACATCAAGATACCCAACTATCCAGCCAACCTATCATATTCATATTTTATAAATTGAGACATCGACTGTGTTTGGAGACATTTTTATAGTAGCTTATGGGAACTTAGGCTTTTAGAATAAGTTTCGTCTGGCACACAAGTTTTTAAAAGCTTATAGAAGAATCTCGAGCTTATAATAGAAGTTCCTATCAAGTAGCTTTTAAAGAGGCTTGAGCTTATGAAAAAGACAATTTACAAAAATAGCCTTATGGTTTAAAGTATACAATATACATCGATTTGTTTGTCGTCTTAGATCATCACAATTATAAGCTTCAGTTTCAGCTATAAACCGTTGGGATGGGGATGGGGTTGTAAAACGATTCCCCTAATGGTGATGAGGCGGGGATATAGGGTTGGGCAGTGAGAAACGGGGATGGGGATGGTGAATAAGATCCCCCGACATTCCACGCTCCATTACCAATCCCTGGTTGAGACTCTGTAGGTTGATCAAATTCTCGATCTAGTCAAGTTTGGTTCAAATCCAGTTTGTTTTATGATACAAAGTAATTTAGCCAAAAAAAAAAATTATGTCTCACAATGCCAAATCCGTTCAACTCAGAATCAAACCGATTTAAAACAAAAACAAACCGGTATATACTATACAATTGTACATCCCAAGAACTCTTCACACTATCTCAATGTCAGTTTGATATGTTCATGTTGAATCCCATTTTCAACCATTTAACACTCTTAGATTCCTATTTTTAAAACTAATGATGTGTATTCTTTTTGAAACAACTAACAAATTAAAATTTACCAATAACTTACAAAATTAACACATTACACTTGATTTCCAATCACATCACAAGCAGGGCTAGCTTTAAGGGAGTGCAAGAGGTGCCATTGCACAGGGCCACCGCTTAACGAGGGCCACAAAATTACATGCACTTTATTATATGTATATACACAACATGAAGCTTGAGTTTAATTAGTTCACGTTTGTATATGTGTTTAAGGGCCTCCTTGTGGTGATGGCACAGGGCCACCGAAATTCATGAGACGGCCCTGATCAGAAGATATCCAACCAACTCATCATATACTTATAACTTGTCCAATCTTCAAAAACTGAAAAATTGTGTATACATAAAGTAATTGGGCGTCATCAAAAACAGTTATTCATTTGGGCCAGATTCGGGTACGGGTTCTGGTAATATCCGCCCGATTAACCGTACCCGTACCCGTATCCGTTTACCCGAATCTATACCCGCTTTATTGATACTATAATTAACTTGAATATATATACATTAAATATATTTTCTTCCATTATTTTTTTTATATACGTATCTCTATTACATAACATATTTTATTTTGTACATGAATTATTCAAAAGCGATAGATCGTTTGATACGTATTCATTTTCTTTAACTTTAAAAAAATTGAATATATTATAGTGTTTTTCTTTGTTTTTTCGACGGATTTTAGTGTGACTTAATCTTAATACCGTCATTTTGTCCATATATTATTTAATTGGGATAACCGAAACCCGCGGGGAAGTCCAAAATTTCGTAAGTTTAACAATCCGCTAACTGCTAAGTAGAGGAAAAAAAAAAAAAAAAAAAAAAAAAAAAAACACGTCGATAATGTCCCCATGAATATGTTTATGTGTAAGACTATTCAAGAGAACACATGTTTTGATGTATCCATGATCTTAGTTATAAACTACTTGAATGATTGTTCATCACCCTATGTGGGAGAAAACCATAACTTAACATACTTATTTGTTTTATCGCTAAATACTCATGTCTTTCAAGCATTTGGTTAAGGACATTAGTCTATGAACACAACTCGGTCCAAACTGAACAACCAGAAAATAAAGATTGGAGCGTGCAAGACTAGATAGTTTAGTCAGGTTCGCAATCTAATATAATTCGGTTAAAATCCTATTATGAAACAAAGTCATTTAGCATGAAAGAAAAAAGAAAATTGCTTTATTAATTAAGCAGTTACTGCTGTTGTCAACACGCTAAGGGTTGCAGCCACCCGGCCAGCTAGAACTAACATAAATCATGCTCTTTACTAATTTATTAATACCTTTTGTTAACATGTTCTTTTCCTAATAAGAGCACACCAACATCATTTACCTATTTAATCAATTTTAGTTATTTTAAAATCTTATTTAGTCATGAAGCATGCATACTGTCAAATCACGAAGGGGCAATGCATGTATACACAAGTTATCCAAGTATTCGTAAGTTTTAATTTCACCAAGATTTATCGTATATTAAGAGGCTGTTTGATAAAATAAAATAATTTAGCGCTGAATTATTTTGTTCTCTTAATGATTTAGAAGCTCTGTAAGATTAGGTTTCGCCTGTTTGATAATTAGTCTGAATCAACATTCTGAATGACTAAATTAAAATTCTTATTTTTATTTTTATCATAACAATCATTTTATGGTTATTATAAGGGTATAGGAGCATTTTTTTTCCTTTCACTTTAACAATAACAAGAATAAAAAATATTCAACAATTACGAGAACCTCAAGAGGAACACGGCAATTTTAACAACTAGCACTGAATTATTAATTTATTATATACCTCAACAGGAACACAATAATTTTGACCACTAGCAGAAAATTATTTACTATATACCTCAAGAAGAACACGACAAATTTGACATAGTAATAAAATTTTACTATATACCTCAATTACATAATATAAGTAAAAGATGAGAGTTATATTAAATACCAAACTTTTCTTACATATCAAGGGACTCATCCCCACCATCCATCTAAAAAGAAATCAATTGTTGAGATTAAAAACATTTTAATATTTCATTCATTTTTTATAATTTAAATATCTTTTAAACCATTAATCGTTAAGCAAAGATAATTACACCATCGCGACGAGCATTTAATTATCTTTCTATACACGGGCACTTTGATATACTTTCGGAAAAAAAAAATGTTTTTTACATGTCTTTTTTCTTGGCCGAATAATCATATATGATATGTAATATCATACATGATATATCATATATGATATGTAATATCATATATGCTATGATATATCATATATTATATGTATATGATATGTAATATCATATATGATAAAAACAAAAAAAAAATGTCGAAAATATATCAAAGTGCCTATATATAGAAAGATAATTAAATGCTCGTCGTAACGGTATATATTTTTTCGCTTAACGATTAACGGTTTGAAAGATATTAATATTTGGAAAAAAAAAAACATGAAAGTGGGTTTTTTAAATTGTTAGGATTAATCTCATCCATTAAATCAATTAAAGATTGAGGGAAGATGAAAGGTGAAGATTAGTTCCTTGATATGTAAAAAAAGTTTTGTGCTCAAATGATCTTAAATCTAATTAAAAAAGAAAAACGCTTAGATAATGAAACATTGAAGATGTTACAAAAAGTTTGTGATGAATTTCGTTGAATATCTTTATAGCCATGAGGATTCAAGATGTACATCACACAACTTGAGTAATGACTCCATGTCCTTACTTATAAATTGCTCTCATGATTGATCATTTATGAATGTGGGACAAAATCTAAACTCATTTGTTTGGTCCTCCTCTCTAAACTCTTAACCGAGAAGATTACTTGACTCGAAACCTTACCAAACTCCGTCAAAAGAAATTCAATAATTTGTTCGAATTCATTCTTTCATCAATATAGATGAAACTCGAGTACCCTGATTTAAAATTGGTTAAAATGTTCTTTTCATAATAAGAGCAAACCAACATCATTTACCACAAACTCTAAGCATGCACAATGACAAATTACTAAGGGACAATGTATACACAAGTCTGCCAAGTATTCATAACTTTTAATTTTACCATGGTTTCTCACATATAAGAAGTAACTAATTAGAGGCAACCAAAACTATGTATTTTGGTCTCGCTTTGGCTGATTTCGTCAAGTTATTTTTCGAAAACAATTTTTAACCCACCGTTTAGACCGGATAGCCTGTCACTTTTGTCAATTAACAACTTAAAATATGATGTAATTGGGTGACCTTGATCTGTTTTGATATTTCAGTGACTTTAGAGAAAAATTTTGACTACTCTTGGATGAACTATGTATATAATTGGTGTGTCCAATGTCACCAAAAGTTAAAACAATACAAGTAAAAAAACATGTCCGTGATGTCTATTCAACTAGTCAACATTTGGTTTTTCTTTAAAAACTATCGTCTTTCAACCGTTTTCTTGGATACCCGCTACATTTATGTTTGTAGGAAATAATTAGGGGAATTGCATATATACCCACTAAAACATGAATATTTGCATATTTTCTCAAAACACAAGTTTTTAATGCACAATGTACAATGATGTTTAAGCATGTTTTGGGTATATATGCAAATATGCAAGTTTTAGTGGGTATATATGTAATTGGGCCAAATAATTAACACCCTGAGATTTCATTAATTTTACACAGAGTTTGTTTTATTAATTATGTTTGTAGGAAATATTACTCGTTGTAGTCTATGATGAAAGTAAATATCGTTTCAGTGATGTTTTTCATGTGATTAATACAAATTTATCACCATTTTTCGTCGGAGATTACATAGTTATGTTTATGTTTACTTTAAAATAAATGTCCAATGGTATCTGATTCCTAGACTAAATATACTAGCAGGGTACTCACCCTGTGACTATATTTTTTGGCAATGTGATGTCATGCGATCATATTTTTTTAACAATTAATTTACAAAGAACAATTAAATTACAAACGTGTGCATTATTCCTTTATCGAGCAGAAATAACCTAGAAAACACGAAATGAATCGAATTTGTCAAATAAATTGACTTCGAGAAAGTTATGCATATTTATATTCGTTTTTAATGGAAAAAATATTTCGAGAACAATAGAGCAAGTTTCATAATTTTTCGAGTCCGTTTGGTACGTCAAATGGGTCCCACAGCAAATATTTTAAAAGTTTTACTAACTTGTCACAATACCCCCTCCGCCCCTAAATGTTTTTTTTCTACCCTTGTAGTTTGCTTTGGCCAAGTTTGGTCCCTCCCTACCTAATAAAACCCCAACATCACTCTCTCTCCTCATTTCTTATACTAAAAACACATACACAAACACTTCTCCTTTCTCTCTTTATCACCTCACAGGAGCCACCATCTTTTCTGGCAACCACTGCCAGCCGCAACCTCCGCCGTCTTCGAAAATTTTTCCAGCGAATCCCTAAACCTTCCCAATCGATAGATCGGGATACCCTCGTCCGTTCTGGAGCAGTTGATCTCTTGAAGAGCTCTCGTGATACCCGAAACCACTACCACAGTAACCGCCGCCGCTCCACCGCTACGACCACCCAAGACACAATCACCACCCGACACCGCAACCAACCCTACGCCACGACCATAAAACCGACGGTCTCACCACCACCACATAAAACGACGGTTTTGAAGTTTTGATGTATTTTTTTATTATTATGTATCAATTTTGTTATCACTACAAAAAAATAATTGATTCCTAACACTTTTATTTCTACACTTTTTATAAGCATGTAAAATTTTATTAGTTTATCAACACTTAAGAATGTGTAAAAATTGATTACATTAATAAGTGTTAAAAAAATTTGTAAAACAATAGATTTTCCTCATTCATAATTGAGTTAAAAAAAAGTTCACACTTTTAAGTGTGAAGAATTATAAGATTTCTTCACACTTTTATTTATAATACCTAAATTCTCCACACTTTGAGGAGGTGTGGAGAATTTGGGTGTTACAAATAACCTCCACACCTATAACTGCGAACATTTTTTAGATTTTTTCACGCTTAAAAGTGTGATTTTTTTTTTTTTTTTTTTTTTTTTTTTTTTTTGAAACTACTATAAGGTGGTGTTTGAATACAACTTAATTGACTTAATATGAAAAAACTTAATTTATTAAGTCATGTGAAAAGTTGTATATTTTTCACTTAATTAAAAGAAATGACTTAAATTAAAAAGTGATAAAAGTCACTGAACAAATAAGGGCAAGTACCTTCAAAATTGATAGAGAAACTACTTGAACGCGAAACCTTCCGAAACTAAGTTATTAAAAACGCCAGTAATGGCAAGTGAAATAAATAACCCAAGTACTGTTCAAAAGCTTTTATGGATGCTTCTCGTATATAAAACCGTACCGTTAAATATAACTTTATTTGGTCTCATTTATGTTAATTTTCTCAAGCTATTTACTGAAAAATTGTAAACGGGAGAATGTGTAAAATTATACTCCATAGACGTATCAAGTATGCTTTGAAACAACAATTTTTAATCCACTGTTTAGACTGGATAGGGATTAGACGACACTTTTTTCATGTTTAATGTTAAAACTTTTTACCTCAAAAATATGTGGTCATGTATCATACGTCAACAACTGGTTAAGTAAAAAAAAAAAAAGAAAAAAGAAAAACGAGGGTAATTTCAGGAAGAATAATCTTATGACCAGACCTATTTACCATCTAATTACCCACACATGTTAGATACCTCCATTCACTTACTTATAAACCATTATATCAATTGTTCATT
Organism: Artemisia argyi; assembly: GCA_030686995.1. Taxonomy (NCBI): domain Eukaryota; kingdom Viridiplantae; phylum Streptophyta; class Magnoliopsida; order Asterales; family Asteraceae; genus Artemisia; species Artemisia argyi. The sequence continues at coordinate 611,148 of JARVZY010011170.1, read as the reverse complement.
TCCCTATGTGGGACAAACCAAACAAAACCAAAACTCATTTACTTATTTTTTCTCTAAACACCCGGCCGGGTTTTTAACGAGAAGTGGAGACATTAATACGTGAACAAAACTCGGTCCAAATTGGAAAATCAAAAAATCAAGATGGACCAGGTTCTCAATATATACGAATTCGTTTCAAATCCATCATTTAAAAGAATATACCTGAGAGCATCAAATGGTTCAACAAAAAACTGAACCAATTAATACAAATTTATCACCATCTTTCGTCGGGAGATTAGATAGTTATGTTTATGTTTAGTTAAAATAAATGTCAATGGTATAAAAATTCCTCGACTAAATATATATGTCAAGGTATCTCGTTTTATTGGGCAAAAAGCGATGGTAACAGTGGTCATATGTATTGTCTTGAGATACTTATAAGCATAAAATAGTTTCATACATATATGTATGGTTTAACCATTTTTATTACAAAACATTACGGCTTACTTATTTAATATCATATTAGTTCATGACAAGTTGGCTATTGTGACATTATATTCGAAAAGTATGACTTGCTGAAAATTTTAATTACAGGGTACTCGTTGCTGCAACGCGCGAATACCCTGCTAGTAGAAAATTATATATCGTTCCACATATAAAAAAAATAAAATGCAAATATAAGTTCATAGACTTTTAGATAATATAATCCAAATAGGAAAATACAAAATATAAGTAAAAAACGTGTGGGTAATGACGCATTATAAAAAATCTAGAGATTGCCTTATTGGAGAGATATAAGCTTAAGACCATCCAACAAGAGCATCCCAGAAATGTTTTATAACTTCATGTTCTTACTTATGAACTGTTCTAATGATTGCTCAATCAACGATGTGGGACAAAATCAAAACTTGATTATTTGTTTTCTTTTCTAGATTACTCTTGTCTTGCAACTACTTTGTTGGAGATAGGTCAAAACTTTGTCCAAAGGGAAAACCAATTAATCGAGATCCGATCGGCTAAGACAAGCTAAGCTGTTAAAGCTCTTGATCTAGTTAATTCCGGTTCAAATCCATATATTTTTATGAAACAAAGCCATTTAACCAAAAAGAAAAAAAGCGTGTGACTTAAAATACCAAATCAGTTCAAATCGAAACCAAAACCAATTTGAAAATAAAAAAATGGGTAAATTGCAAAAATGGTCCTTAACGTTCCACAAAATTGCAAAAACGGGACCGAGACAAAAAGTAGCGCAAAAAAGCCACCCACGTTCCACATTTTCGCAAAATCGCCACTGAGAGGCCTTTTCCGTTAACTTCCGTTAGTTTTCCTCTTTAAGTGCAGTGAAATGACTAATATACCCTCGTCTTCTTCCCCATTTGAATTTCTTTTTAATTTGCAATTATTTTTAATCTCAAATGAAGAACATCAAGAACATCAAACCCAGACATTCAAATCAAAACCCAGATCCAACAATACTCTTTGTCATGTCCAAAGTACTCGGAGCAAATTTCCTAGCGAACAAATAACATACCATCGTCGGTTCATCGTTATAAAGACATTCTCGACCTTCATGAAGTTTCTGCATAAACACCTCTGTAATATCATTTGCCAGATGTCAAAAATGCGAGAGCTAAGAATAATAGAGATATAAAGACAAAGAGTATTGTTGGATCAATACAAATGTTGGAGTGTATGCCAGAGCTAAGAATAATAGAGATATAAATGTTGGAGTGTATGCCAGAGCTAAGAATCACATTGTTTGTTAGATCTCAGCTATAAACATACCATCTATTCTCGTTATGAAGATTTTAGCTATGGCGTGGGTGGTGCAGGCTCAAGGACTAAAGTTATCGGTCGTGTTTATACCGCGAATGAAGCTCTACCTGATCAGGATATTCCTTTTCATCATGAAATGTCTCATGTATGACTATATATCTTTAATTTTATCAGTTTCATAAGTTGACTTAGGTTTTGTGTGTTTGGATAAGTTTATTTAAACAGCTATATCAATATACAAACATAATATTTGGATTTGCTCATTTAGCTAATCTTTTTTCAGATAAGCTTATCCAAACACTCAAAAGTGCTTATTAGAAAACGCATTAAGTTAGTTAGCTCTTTAAATAAGCGTACCCAAATACCCCGGCCTTAGTGATTACTTGAAAGATAACAAGAGAGTCATATTTTCTATCAGTTTAACTATGAGCAAATCTCTTTATTTAATCCGAATGTCTGTCATCTCTATATATAATAGGCTCCTATATTTCCCTCCAAGTTGTTTTTCTTCTGTGAAGTAGAGCCAGGAAGTGGAGGAGAAACTTGTATAGCTTTGAGTCATGTTATATACGAAAGGATGCAACAGAAACACCCAAAATTTGTTGAAGAAATGGAAGAAAAAGGACTAATTTACACACGAGTTCTTGGAGAAGAGTCTGATCCATCATCGCCAGTTGGTCGTAGCTGGAAGGAAACTTTCAACACCGATGACAAGACTGTCGCTGAAGAAAGGTTCGGTTTATAAAATGACAATAATCACACAGAAAAAAATTGATGTTAATTTAGTACTCAAACTTATGAATGTGACAATGTTGCAGGGCTGCAAAGCTAGGAATGAAACTAGAGTGGATGGAAAGTTCTGTGAGGGTTATTATTGGGCCTAAACCAGGTTTCAAATACGATGAGGCAAGAAAACGTAAAATATGGTTCAACGGTGTTGTAGGAGGATTTAAAGATAAACTTAACGACGATCCTTCAAAAGCAGTCATGTTTAGTGATGGCGCACCAATGCCTGCTGATATATCTAGTGAATGTTCAAAGATCTTTAATGAAGAGTGTGTTGCATTACAATAAGGGTGATGTCTTGCTGCTCGATAACTTAGCAGTCATGCATTCACGATGACCATTGATTACACTACCTCGACGCGTGCTAGCTTCATTTTGCAAGTAAAATTTGTTTCTTGTTAGAAGTACTAATTATGTTTCAAGTTTGTAACAGCTGATGTACAACCTATTTATAGGCCCTTTTTTTTGCTAAGAATCGTCAGAAAGTTGCAGCAATATCTTTCACATGTTCCTTCTTTGTTAGATCTCAGCAGAATCACATTGTCTTTATATCTCAGCAAATTTCCTATCAGAATCATATTGTCTTTAATTGTATGTTTATAATTAGTCAGATGTCAAAAATGCGATTCAATAAAGACAAATTAGTAAATCATTGTGTACCAAGAATAGATTTTTATCAATAAATACAAAAAAAGGTTAACAGCTACAACATAGTTATACTATTGTTATATGTATAGATTAAGCTACTTATTGATCAGTTGCAAAATTGAAGTTATGAGAAGTTGAGAACACTAAACTCCTAGTGATCAAGAGGCCTGATTCCGGACTGATCACAGTAGTGATGAGAGATCTTAATACACTACCATCAAATGATATGCAAGAGAATACTTTTATGACTATAACACAATCTGCTCAATCAAAATACATTTACCGTTTATGATTCCCCTGTTTAACTAGTAACATTATATATGTGGTAGAATCCTAGATCCATACAGACTAAAGTCACTAAACATGACTTATTGATCATTTAAAGACTACTAAAATAGTTGTGGAGCAGAGTCTATCGGATTTAAAGGGTCTATATGGCTACTAGAAAAGGTTCACATAAATTGCAGAGTCCCATTTTTTCCAACAAAACAACACCTTAAATATCAAATAGCTGAAGAATTATAACAATTTAACCATGGTAATAAATGTTATTAACGACCAGATAGAAATTTGTGTAATCAGTTATAAAAGTGAAGATAAACTAATAACTAAAGCAAAAGGTGAAGCCTCATGACCAGTTGACCGGACATGAGTAGGAACAGAATGAAAAGATTCAAGTGTGCTTTGGACATGACAAAGAGTATTATTGGATCTGGGTTTTGATTTGAATGTCTGGGTTTGATGTTCTTGATGTTCTTCATTTGAGATTAAAAATAATTGCAAATTAAAAAGAAATTCAAATGGGGAAGAAGACGAGGGTATACTAGTCATTTCACTGCACTTAAAGAGGAAAACTAACGGAAGTTAACGGAAAAGGCCTCTCAGTGGCGATTTTGCGAAAATGTGGAACGTGGGTGGCTTTTTTGCGCTACTTTTTGTCTCGGTCCCGTTTTTGCAATTTTGTGAAACGTTAAGGACCATTTTTGCAATTTACCCTAAAAAAATGGTACTACACAATACACTGTCTGTCCCAAAACTCTTCGAATGGATCAATCTCAGTTTGATCCGTTCCGGTTTAATCTGATTTTTAACCATTTTACACTCCTAGATTCCTTTATCGGAAACTAATGATATGTCTTCCTTTTAAAACAACCAACACATCAACATTTGCTATTTAACTTACAAAATTAACACCAAATATATCAACCCAACTCATCATTAAACGTGTAAACCGACGAGGTTTTTCCTATTCAGGTTTTTCCATATTCAGGTAAAAGGCTAAACAAATGTACGCGATCTAAGCGATGTATTACAGTGACTATAACTCACTTTTTCTCTGGCCAACTCCAATTATTTATCTAGTAAGGTATGAAATCTAAATCTCTCATGGGCATATTATATATGCATAACCACTGAGCCACTTTGATATAACTTATCGTATGGTTAGCTTGTAAAATTTTCATAAACTCAAACATTGTGTATTCTCATAACTAACTCGGCCTAATCCAAAATAATTCTCCATCAGGCCAAACAGCCCAAGCTTTTTACTATATAACACCCTTCTTTTCCAATCATGCATACAAACAATGGCAACAACACCTTGCAAGTACTCGTGTTCTAGTTCCTCAGCAACTGAAATCCTAGAATGGATGAACGCCATTATTCATTTCATCAAACCTTACATAAAAGATGACAAAGTTAGAAAACATAACTTCTTTGTTCCGATGAATAAAAAAAAAGTGTGTAAAGAACGAAACGAGCATAAGTATGGCTTGTTTAGTTACTTAGCTTCACCCTAACAACCGTGCTACGTACATTTAAAGGGATGGGTGTTTGTACTCATCTTCACTCGTTAAGTAAATTAGTATTTTTTTGTAGCTTGTTCACGAATATGTTAAAAGAACAAAAAAAAAATTAATAATAATAATAATAATAATAATAATAATAATAATAATAATAATAATAATAATAATAATAATAATAATAATAATAACAATAAACGCGTCAAGTATGTAGCTAAGTGCAAGAATATTGGACACACGTTCCTCCCCTTCTCGTTCTCTTCTTTTTGGGAACTTGAAAAGGATGCAGTGACCTTATTGAAGCGAATCCGAAAGTTCTCGATAACCCAAGACATTGATGCACGTGCTGCTGCTCATATCTTTAGTATGATTAGTTTTTCTATAGCTAGGGGAGTGGGAGCCCAGTTTGTATCTCGGCTCCCCACTAACTTCTTGTAAACCTTATAAGTTTTCAATAAAGTGATGTTAATAATAATAATAATAATAATAATAATAATAAACAACGCTATGAAACATTGAAGAGAATACAAAATATAAGTGAGAAAGATGAAGGAAAAACTTATTGAAGATCTCTATAGTTATAACTATTCAATATACATGTATGATACCTCCATGTTTTTTCATTGAATTGCTGTACTGATTGATCATTCATCAATGCGTGCATGACATAATTTAAACTTATTTATTTTGTTCATTTCTCAAACTTTTTAGCCGCAAAGAGTACTTGACTCGTTTATGCTGTTATTTCAAGTTATATTTTGAAGCACCATTTTAGTTCACTGATTAGACCGATAGAGCCCGAGGCACTCTTGACACTTCACAACTTTAAAATATAATTGGGCTTGATTTGTTTTGATATTTCGTTGACTTTTAGTGAAAGCTTTTGTGTACTCATTTACCTGGATGACTTATGTATGTGTCAGGCCGTATTAGAGGTGGCAAAATAAGTGGGTCGGTCAGATTAGGTCATAGGTTTAGATGGGTTTGAGACTAGACGAATCCGAGTTTAAACGAGTTTTATAAATATATTAGTCTAAATGGGTTGAGTCCGGGTCTATATGGGTTTTGGTCTGGTTGATTTTTTATTTTTTATTTTATTTTTTTATTTTATTTTATTTTATTTTTTTGAGTTAAAAATGAATGAAGTTTAAAAAAACTGTTGGGTAATTCTTATACTTTTTTATCAAATACCCATGTTTAACTAATGAGTCTCAAATTGCCACTTCTAGGCACTGTGTATTTAACTTTTCGGAATGTCGAGAAATGACATACATTAACATAGTGTTCGAGCTATCTTAATCAGTCAGGTTAGGTAGAAGATTAAAATTTAGAATTGAAATTGCATTTAACTTTTCGGAATGTCGAGAAATAACATACATTAACATAGTGTTCGAGCTATCTTAATCAGTCAGGTTAGGTAAAAGATTAAAATTTAGAATTGAAATTGCGGGAGATCGTTAAAAAAACAAATTACAAACTATAACTAAAAAAATATAATGTCAGACAGTATTAAAGAAGATTATGACTAAGTTTATTCAATAGTCAAACACCTACTTTTCACATCTTCCATTGTCTTACATATAAACTATTCTTATAATTGTTTGTTCTTCGATGTGGGACGAAACTATAAGTTATTTGTTTGTTTATTCTTCACAAACTCTCGTCTTTTAACCATTTTGTTGGAGACATTAATCTATTGACAAAACTTGGAAAACCCAAAAAAGATTATCCATACTTTTTTCAAGAGACAAAGTCAATATATTTTCAGATTTGGTTTTAGGTTGGCCTACACAGTCTAGTCCGCTTCAATCCAGTCCTCGACTATTAAACACCCCTAAATTCTATTACTCGAAACTAACAATGTTTTTGGCTTGCAAAACAGGTACCAAATCAACACACTCAACAGATTACACATGGCTTACAATCACAACAAAAAAGATCCAACCAATTACCAACTCATAACTAACTGGGCCATCCAAAAGATCCAACCAATTACCAATTCATATAGCTAGCTGCTTACCAAAATTTCTTGAATTGAACTATTTATGGTTTGTGTAGTGTATTCATAACTAACTGGGCCATCCAAAACACTTCTCCATTTAGCCAACAAAATAGCCCATATAATTTCAATGAGTTTGTGTAATTTTAAGGTTATTTATAAGGGTTGAAAATCCCCCAATCCTCGCGATGATCCCAGATCCCCGTTGGGATGGGGATGGGGTTGTAAGATGATTCCCCTAATGGAGATGAGGCGGGGATAGGGATGGAGAATAAGATCCCAACAGTCCACGCCCCATTACCATCCTTGGTTGAGACCGTGTAGGTGGTCAAATTCTCGATCTAGTAAAGTTCGGTTCAAATCCACTCTATTGTATGATATAAAGATATCTAGCCAAAAAAAAAAATTATACTACCTCACAATGTGAAAATCAGTTCAACTCAGAATCGTACCGATTTAAAACAGAAACGAAGAGGCACTATATATACGATACAATTGTACGTCCCAATTCAAACCCCGTGGATTAGTTAGCCCAATTACTTGAAAAGACACAAGGTTAGTCACTCAAAAATGTTTAAGAATACGCTAAGTAGAAGATGAAATGTGCTATCACGAAATATGAGAAACGAGCCCTTTTGGGAAATGGCACGTTGAAAAGATTTGAAATTGCAAGTAAAAAAGTCATAATACTTACCCATTGAATATGTTTATGGCTAAGACTATTCAAGAAGCACGTACCAGACAGGTTTGACATATCCATGATCTTACTTATAAACTACTTGATGATTGTTCATCACCCTATGTGAGAGAAAACCATAACTTAACACATTTATTTGTCTTATCTCTAAATACTCTTGTCTTTCAAACATTTGGTTAAGGACATTAGTCTATGAACAAATCTCAGTCCAAACTGAACAACCAAAAAATAAAGATTGGACCGTGTGAGACCATGTAGTTTATAGTCAGGTTCACAATCTATCAAAATTCAGTTAAAATCCTATTTATGAAACAAAGTCATTTAGCAAAAGGAAAAAAGAAAAAAAAGAAAAAAAAAAAAAAAGGCTCTGTTTCAAGCCTTGTTTTTGCACACGCTAACGGTTGCGGCTACTTGGCTAGAACTAACATTTATCATGCTCTTTACTACTTTACTAATACCTTTGGTCTTGCACTCTTGCATCATTTTAAAGTGTCAGAACAGTGTTTTAACAACAGGTCAGCTGTAATAAGAACTCCTATTTGTGTATTTAGAATTGGATTGCATCGAACAAATCTAATACAACAGAGTTGCCTTTACGTGGGAGTCGATTTAAGTTGTTTAACAGCAGACTACTTTTAGATAAAATTACATATTATAAGTAAAAGAAAACGCTTGAATAATTCAAGAGATAACAACATATAAGTGAAAAAGGTTGGCGTATGTATTTTAAAGATCTTTATTGCTATGACCATTCAACATATACATGCAACAAGCTCCGTCCAAAGTAACTCAATAATTTGTTTGAATTCGTTCTTCCGTAAATATAGATGAAACTCGAGTACCCTAATTTAAAAATGGTTAACATGTTCTTTTCCTAATAAGAGCACACCAACATCATTTACCATAAACTCTATTTAATCAATTTTAGTTATTTTAAAATCTTGTTGAGTCATGAAGCATGCATACTGACAAATCACGAAGGGACAATGCATGTATACACAAGTTATCCAAGTATTCGTAAGTTTTAATTTCACCAAGATTTATCGTATATTAAAACTAACTTAGAGGCAACCTAAACTATGTATTTTGGTGTTGTTTATGCTGATTATTTCAATTTATTTTTTGAAACATCATTTTTAGTCCACTGTCTAAACCGAATAAAGCTCGAGACACTTTTAACAGTTTGCAACTTAAAATGTGATACAATTGACATTGATCTGTTTTGATATTTCGGTGACTTTCAGTGAAAACTTTTGATTACTCATTTACTTGAATGAACAATGTATGTATCAACACATTGTCATGTAACATACATTAAAGTGGTGTTCGAGTTATCTTAATCAGTCAGGTTAGGTAGTAGATTAAAATTTAGAACTGAAATTATAGGAGATCGTTAAAAAAAAAGATTACAAACTATAAATAGAAAAAGGGAATCTGATGAATTATTGAAGAAGATTATGACTAAGCTCATTCAAGAAGTCTCAAATTCCCTTGCTTAAATCTTCCATTGTCTTACTTATAAACTATTCTTATAATTGTTCATTCTTCAATGTGGGACAAAACCAAAAGTCATTTGTTTGTTTTTTCTTCATAAACTCTCGCCTTTCAACTATTTTGTTGGAGATGTTAATCTATTGACAAAACTTGGAAAACCAAAAAATCAACATTGGACCCGTTATCCATACTTTTTCGGAGACAAAGTCACTCAGCCAACAAAGCAGTACTATACAATGCAATTTTTCATCCCAATATATATGTTCACATTTGGTTTTAGCTCGGCCTATATAATCCAGTCTGCTTCAATCCGATCCTCGACCATTAAACACCCCTAAATTCCATTACTTAAAACTAACCAGCACACTCAACAGATCACACATGGCTTACAACCACAACAAAAAGATCCAACCAATTACTAACTCATCATATAGCTAGCTGCTTATCAAAATTTCTTGAATTGTAGGTTTGTGTATTCATAACTAATTGGGCCATCCAAAACTGGTTATGAAACCAAAAGATGCAAACCATGAACACCAAATTTATTGAAGAAACAAGTGCAGATAGGGAAACTACTTGAATTGCAAACCTTCCTAAACTCCCTTAAATTAATATCTTGATTTGTATATATCTTCCTACTAGTTGAAAATGTTATTAAAGATGTTCACAGTGAATTTTTCCCAATAAGAACCAAGCCGATATTGTTTTGTAAACAATATTTAACAAATATTAATAAACTGAAAAATTGTGTATACATAAGTAATTGGGCCTCATTAAAAACAGTTCTACATTTGGGACAAAAATCCAAAATTTCATAGGTTTAACAATACGTTAAGTAGAAGATGAAATGTAATTTGGGTAATGTCACGTTCAAAAGATTTGAAATTGCAAGTAAAAAAAAGTCTGATACTCATTACTAGAAATATGTTTATGGCTAAGAATATTCAAGTGGTAAGTACCACACATGTTTGACATAACCATGATCTTAGTTATAAACTACTTGAATGATTGTTCATCACCCTATGTGGGAGAAAATCATAACTTAACATACTTATTTGTTTTATCTCTAAATACTCTTGTCTTTCAATCATTTGATTAAGGACATTAGTCTATGAACAAAACTCGGTCCAAACTGAACAACCAAAAAATAAAGATTGGACCGTGTGATACCATGTAGTTTAGTCAGGTTCACAATCTATCAAAATTCGGTTAAAATCCTATTATGAAACAAAGTCATTTAGCATAAAAGAAAAAAGAAAATTGCTTTATTAAGTAAGCAGTTACTGCTGTTGTCAACAAAAAGGGCTCTATTTCAAGCCCTGTTTATGCACACGCTAAGGGTTGCAGCTACCTGGCTAGAACTAACATAAAGTGTTTGAACATCGTTTTAACAGCAGATCAGCTGTAATAAGAACTCTTATTTGTGTATTTAAAATTGGATTGCATGGGATCGAACAAATCTAATACAAGGGACTTGTCTTTACGTGGGAGTCCATTTAAGTTGTTTAACAGCAGACTACTTTTAGATAACATATCGAAAGTGTCATTAGCTTTAATAGCTGCTTGGATGCAAAATCCGTTATTTGAGTAGTTCGGGTGTCATAGTTTACACAATTTGGGTTTGATGTCATGTCATCAGAGGTTGACAGATGTTTCTAAACAAACATGTTAAATCATAAAAATATTAAAATCGATCATAGAAAAATTGTCCATCTACAAAAATACTTCCAAATTATTATACAGGAAATATGAACGTATCAGAATGTCGTATTTCACACAACACACGGAAATGTCCACCGATGGTGTTTGTGGCAATTTTATTAATAACGGGGGTTTGAAACCACTGCCAAGATACAAGTAAAGCATATTACAACACATATGTTTACCACTATGCACGCATAACCCTGCGCCATTTTGCTATGAACACCTCCACTTTTACATACACCCAATCTTTTAAGCTATCATGA